>JAULUF010000053.1:4377500-4930000 GCA_031834385.1 Semotilus atromaculatus | reverse complement strand
CAATGGTGGTAGGATGGATGGATGATTGGAGGAATCTGATGGAGGGATGGATGGATGATTGGAGGAATATGAATGATGGAGGGATGGATGATTGGAGGGATAGTAGGATGGATGGATGATTGGAGGAATATGATGGAGGGATGGATGGATGATTGGAGGAATATGATGGAGGGATGGATGGATGATTGGAGGAATATGATGGAGGGATGGATGGATGATTGGAGGAATATGATAGGATAGTGGGATGGATGGATGATTGGAGGGAGGAAAAGTAGTAGTAGTTACTTGCAAACGTGGCTGTTTATGTTTATTGTGATCAAATATTGTTCATGATTCTGTTTTAATGTGATCAATTTCAGAAGAATTTATACTTAAAAGCAAAAGCAAGAAAGTCCAATTTTACACGCTATGAATGCCATGCATTACACGGCGTGTTAAGCTCACCGATAGGGCTGAAGCGGTGGATGTTTTGTCCGCTGGAGCTCTTCTCAGAGATGTGGATGTTCTCGAGGGCTTGCTCACTGTTGTTGCTCAGTGTCAGCTGCAGGGACACCATGCTGTTGCCATAGATACAGGGCTGGCGGGTGAAGCGGTACTGGGCGGACAGACCTTTACCAGTCATCCTGTGGAGCAGCTCATGGGAGGTTTCCGGCACAAACACGGGAGAACTCGCCTGTGTACATGCCCAGGATATTAGAAATGGAAAGAACAATATGTATCAAAAAGAAATTTGTCATTATGATCAGAAGCAGTGTCTTCTGGATAATTTGTGGAACTAAACAAGTAATAATAAAGACTATACTGTTGTCTTAAACAGGTTGATCTAATTATTTAAAGGGGACATGTCATTCTGACCAATGGAAGATGAAAAAGAGTTTGTGAAAATCTGTATGAAAGTAATGCATTACTCAAGCATGCTTAAAATGTCAATGTTCACATTCAAAATATGTACACAAAGAGCGACATGGAAAAAAGAGGAGGTACAGTATATACATTCATTCATTCATTCTCTTGCACACATACAAATTGAGCCCATTTCTTATTAAGACACGTTTTCATCTTTATCTGTCTCTGAGATTTTAGATTAAGATGAAGAGGCATAAGGCTATTTTCATTAAGAACACATTAGGGGAAACCTTAATAAAACGCCTATAGAACGTTGGAGTAACACTTAGTTAATAAAAAAAAAAAACACTCCAAATTCAGTTATCACCATAATGTTATAATCTATAATTAGAGCTTTTATTATCAAAATCAAAATCATTAGGTTGCTCAACTATATTAGAATCAGTTACTGTTATAAAAAATATTTTTCCAAATCAATAAAACTGTTGATTTTTTAAATAGTACAATGGGGGAAAAAAATTGCCTCCTTTCCTATTGTGATTCCTCAAGGCTCTGTTTGCGGACCGGTAATGTTTTCACCACTTTAACCCTTTAGCTGTCACCCCCGTTTTTGAGAATGGGGGTTAAAATGCACTATTCAACCTCAAATGGTTATAATTCAAGAATGCTTTGGAATATGTACCCAAGTTTGGTCTTGTTTTAAAGAAAACACTCGGCAGATTATTGTTAAAGTGAAAACACTTCAAAAATGAAAGTATGAAAAAGTTATGGAAGTTTAAATTTACAGTAAATCAAATATACTGTACTATATATTTTTTATTTTATATAAAATATATATTTTACTAAATATTTTTACTATAAAATTACTATAAAATCAAAGCCACAGATTTTTTGAGGTGCACTCTTGTCATAAATTCATCAATTACTCTTCCTACATAATTTGTAAAACAAAACAGGGGTAGAATATCTATTTAGAAGTCTTAGACCTTTCCAACGATATATAATTTGTCATAATTAGATTAGGATTTAATAGAAAAATAGTGAAGTAAAGTTAGGCGTCCCGGTACCGGGACGGTGACAATTAAGGGGTTAAACAGCTTCTGCTCACCAAGGCTGCATTTATTTGATTACAAAAATACATTCATATTGTAAAAACAGTAATATTGTGAAATATTATTACAATTTAATTTATTCCTGTGATGCAAAGCTGAATTTTCATTGCTTTTATTTATTTATTTATATAGCACATTGAACGCAACAGCTGTTGCCATAAGTGCTTCACAATCACTAAAAAACACAAAAATAAGAGGAGTACAGAAAAGAAGAAAAAAACACCACAGAACATAGACAAGGTAATGATCAAAAACCCATCATGAAGATGCCCAGGAAGAAAATAAATATTTGCTTTTAACATGGTCTTAAATGTCGGTAGTGACTTTACTGACCTTACAGAAAGAGGGAGATCAAACCAAAGCATCATTACTCCAGTCGTCAGTGTCACACGATCCTTCAGAAATCATTGTAATATGCTGATTTGCTGCTCAAGAAACATTTCTTATTTTCTTTATCAATGTTGAAAACTGCTAAATATTTTTGTGGAGACCATTTCTTTTTAAGATACTTTGATGAATAGAGTTCAAAAGTATTTTTTTGAAATAGAAACCTTTGTAGCATTTCAAATGTTTTTACTGTCATGTTTATACATTTAATGCATCTTTGCTGAATACAAGTATTAATATCTTTTTAAAAAATCTTACTGACATCACATATAACCACTCACAGCAATAACATACAAATAATAATCCACAATTGTTTCAGCAAAAATTAGTCCATCCCTTATCACAAATTATTACAATAGTTTGATTTAAAAAGAAAAATCTGTAATGGCCCAAAGAAAAGAAATGCCAATCGTCATGCCTGAATTGCGTCCTGTGACACCGACTGCCATCGATATGACGAGTGTGGAAAGACCACTGACGTCTCAATGCATTACTCCTGACTCTCTGGATTCTCTCTACCTCGTGTGACAGCAGAACAGATCGGCGGCTGATGGCAGTTTTCTGGCTCTACACAGCAGTCCTGAACACCTGGACAGGGATGACATTTCTGCCTGCAATTTATTTATTGGCTGCGGCTCGGTCTTCAACACCAGCAATCCCTCTGAGCAACGGATTCCATCTGCAACCCAATACTGGAGTTCTCTCAGAGAGATGACGGATGTTATAAAAGCTAAAAATAGTGCAATGGAAATAAACTAAAAATGTGAAATGAAAAATTGCATCCTTTCAGCTTCTGATTCCTGAAGTGCCTCAAGGCTCTGTTTGCAGACCGGTAATGTTTTCACCACTTTAAAAATTTTAACATTAAGACACACCAACACCAGGACCAAATAAAAAATATATATTTGTTTTGATTTTGCAGAGAAAGAAATCTACAAAATTCAGGAAAGATGATTTAAATATGGTAAAATGTGTTAAAAAACAAACAAACAAACTACTATTTACTCATATTAACAGCTGAAAACGTTATAAAATTTTGCAGTTTGATAAAATACATAAAATATTATAATTAAATAAATTTTATATAACATTGATATTAATATGACAAAATATTATATTTTGATAAATGATATTAAAATATGATAAAAATACAGACCAATAATATTACATTATTTAAATTAGTTTTTTATTATTATTTAAAAAAAATTTTTTATTATTGTTTATTTTGATATACATTTAAATACCTATTAATGAACCTATTATTTATTTTACAACTATTTAACTAAATAATTGCAGAGCTTCTGTACGGGCCTGCACATCACCTACAGTACAATCACCATGACGGATGGCGCAACTGAAACTAGAGAAACCAAAATAAAATTGCTTTGAAAACCTGACAGTCCGAATGACTTGGTTTGTCTGAAATAACGTTACTTGAGCATGTGAAGTTTAAAGCATCTTTAGACGTGCCATATCCTTTTGTAAGCTTCCTACCAAAACACACGCATTCACACAACATAAATTTACAGCCGTGCTTTTGGAGTTGTCAAGCTGGTCTGTGTTGATAAAAGTAGCCATAATGTTTACAGCGTCAGATTTACCACACAGAAATACGCGGGTTGTGCTGTGTCCACCATTTCATGATAACCGCTCCTGTCAGTGTCCTCAAGGACTGGACGAGCCAATATACAACACATCGCTTATGATCACCAATATAACACACACGTCCTATAAAGTGGTCAACTCCGCTGGGCGGTGGAAGAGTAAATAACCGAAAGAAAAGAGAGTAACCTTGACCGCACCGTCTTGCACACACACGCACGCACACACACTCGGACATGTCTCCTGTGTGAAGGGGAGCTTGATTGAGGGGCTCTATTATGGATGAGCTTAAAGGAAACCTCAGTGATGGATGACAACTCGCTCTAGTCACCTTCACATATCCCAGCATCCTCTCTGTCCAGCTGCCTCCCAATTCTGCTGACAGATGCAAAACACATCCGCCAGCCGGGATAAAGAGGGAGAGAGAGAAAGAAAGCAGAGGAGGGAAAAGAAGGATAAACGGAGGACAGGAGGACATACAGCAGAGAGAATTAAAAATCTATTTTCTATTGCTGTTTGAAATCTAATTCGTTTGTTTATGAGACTGTCTGCAGGAGAAAAATGTCATTTGGTGAAATGGCGAGGTGTGAGTGCAAGCATTGATTCTGTCAAATGTTAAAAGTCACAGTGATTAATATTGAAGGCTGTAAAATAAACGTAAAGGAATACGAGTGAGTTTAATTTGTGTAGCAAAACTCAGAATGGCAATACGTACAAAGATGCAAGCATCCAACATTGTGTTTTGCACCATTGCTTTGGCAAAGCATCGCTCAATCTATCAAACTAAAATCTAATTTGCGATATGGCACACAAATTACCAAATTATAGAAATAAGTATATAGTTTGTTTTGCGCTGCGTGTTGCATACACTGTGTCACTATGTTCATTTACAATAGAGCAGCTCGTGATCCAGTGTTTTAAGCATCTCAGAGTGGCTTGCATCACAGTAAATGCTGCGAACTCTGCATGTGCTTAGAAGTTCATAATATGGAGCGATCGGGTCTCTTCAGAAAATTTGGACAAACCCGCTCAATTCATATGGATTATTTTTACGATCTCTTTATTAACTTTTTGAAGCGTCAAAGTGGTAGTTGCGTAGCTGTCAATGGAGGGACAGAAATCTCTCAGATTTCATTAAAAACATCTTCACCCGAAATTCTTACGGGTTTGGAACGACATGAGGCTGTATAATTAATGACAGAATTTACATTTTTGGGTGAACTATCCCTTTAACGTCCATTTGGGAATGCAAAATGCAGCATGTTTATTTTCTCATTCGCATAATTGAAAAATAAAATGTGTGAGCAGATGATTACAGCATTTCCCCAGGTTTGTAAAGAGAAGCATTTGTAAACCTGCTCTCAACTGAACACATAAACATTAATGAAATTTTAGCATCATAATATAAAGGAGATACTATTACAGTTTTTTTTCATATTTTAAATTTTTACATTTAATTTTAGTTTTGTTGTTTTTTAAATATGTCTATATAGTTTTTTTATTTTATTTTTAGTTATTTTAGTATGCAATGAAAACTATTGAAAATGAAAGATGATACTTTGGCAACACACTGAAATATATATATATTATTTTTTATATTTCATTTGATTTCATTTCAAGTAAAGAAAGTTTTTAAGGTTTTAATTTTAGTTAACCCTGAACTGAGTCTTTAAAGTCTAGTCAATGTCAAAACAAAGACTATTTTTTATATTATTTTTTATATTATTTTTATATTATTTTTTATATTTTTTTATATATTTTTTTAAATTTGGTAATTGAAAAGAGGTTGGAAACTCTTAGTTTTGCTCTCAAAGTGCACCAGATTGATGCATTTAACTTTAAATATACAACAAAAAGGTCGTCCCCACACCCCCCTATAAAATCTGAGCTCCACCCAACCACAAAAATCCTGAGGAGAATACTGAACTGACACACAATCAAATTAAAACAGTCCTACTGCGCAGGAAAAACGCTAAAATGTGTAAGCAAGCACATGTGATTGACAGGACGAGTCTCCACGTGCGTTTCTACCTTGCTGCTGAGTCATAATGAGGACGGCACTGAGCGTGCTCCGAGAAGAACGGGGTCACCGCGGCAACGCCGGCCGGCTGATGGGCACCAAATGAACAAATTATGACGCGGCCCCCGGATTGTGATGGGGTCAAACGCCCCCCAGCCCGCGCTCGCCCTCGTTCGCCCCCCGCTCGCCCTACACTGACAGTTCAATTTCCCTCCAACGCCCCGCATTCGGACCCCATTCGCCCTGCGCTAATTATGAATGAAAAGTTATCAGCCGGCTCCCCCGGCGCGAGCTTAAACAGTATTTCAGAGCAGATCCGCACGTCAAAATGTTATTAGAAACGGGAGGAGCAGAGGCAGATAGTTCGCACGCTGACCCCGGATCGGCTAAATACCGCCGCTAACCATCCCAGAATGCATCGGAGTGTCTCTCTATTTCACACACCGTTATTTCATCCAAACCCGTGCCTGCCAAAGTCACACACACCCACACGCGGTTGTGTCATATGAATATATTTTCATACATCTGCATTCACGCCGCTAAGAAAGACCAGCTGTGTGACGTGACACACCATAATAAATGACCACGTTTGAATGCATGTATGTGCGAGCGAGAGAGATGAGGTTTATCCACCGTGACTAAGATTATAGCGGCCTGTAATGTATTTATGCATAGCATTGACTTTAAATAAGCCCTTTCTCTTTCTCTCAATCTCACCCTTTATTTCAGCTCTGATTAGCCTGCCCGCCGAGGCTCGTGGGTAGTATTCTAATGACCTGTGCCTAACAGCTTCTAGCTGCGCGGCGGCCCGGTCCTGACGAGCCTGTCAATCAAAGCACCCGCCCAACGCGGTGATACAGGTCGCCGGGGCAACCCTGCAGTGATGGACAGGAGGAGAATAGGAATTCTGACAGATGGAAGTTTAAAAGTTTTCTTTCAAGGATCTCAAAGATCGTGCGTTATCAGCAATCATAGTTCAACCACAAAGCTGTCAGTGTCCGTAGTTTAACAGCATGCTCGTACACTGAAAGTAATATTTCATAGAATATTAATAATATCAGAGAAAAGGACAGGAAATTCGAGAACATGGAGGAATGGAACTGGAAATTGTATTATATGATACAATACAATTTAAAGTCAGAAATGAGGATGTACATAACTATAAATTAGTTTGAATGAAATGAATAGAAAACTTGTTTTACACTATCATTTGAAAACAGGAAATATGCATTAACAATCCTACTTATACTTCTGCTATAATTTTCTCCACAAGCTTTTTGTTCTTTCTCTAAGGAGGATCTGTGTGTTCAGATAGTTTTAAACGCACATTATTTTTGGTTAACAGTAAATAGCATTAGTCTTGATTCTAATTCAGTCTTAACAGTTTTTAAATCACTCCACTGCATAATTTCTTGCAATCTCTATTATTTCCAGCCAAAGTAAAAATTAATATCAATTTTAATATCAAACATCAAATCAATTTTAAGCTTTTTAAGGGAGTGTTTTACTGAAAATTACACTGTTCATGGAAATCTCCAAATCATTCCTATGGAATGCTTGTCTGCGGTAACAACAGTAACCAAGGAGAGCAGAACTTAATGTCGATTGACAAGTCTGTCGTTAGATTTTGGAACCTGTGCACTTTTGTTGTTCTGCCATCAGCCAGTTCTGAAAATCTCTGAAAAACTGATCTGAAGCAGTTTACACAACAATTACTTCAGGTCTACTAATATGTTTGGACAAGTGGCTATTTCCAACGCGTTCTCATCCTAGGGCATCATTTATGACATTTCGTCTAAATCCAACGCACATGTCACCCTTATAACACGCACTCTGTTATGGGTAGGTTTAGGTCTGGTGTAGGGTTAGGGTTAGACCGCTAGGAGGCGCCTTCTGACCCATATATATCTGCGTCTCATATTGACGCTAAAGGGTGCCATGTGCGTTGAATGTAGACGAAATGTCACGAGCGTCAGTATATGACGCTTTGGGATGAGAACGGGCTGCTATTTCTGTTAGAACAAAAACATTAAATTACTTTTTTTTTTTTCAGCAAGGATGCACTGAATTGATATATTTTTTAAATAAATGTTACTATTCTACAAGAAACCCTAATAAATGTATCACTGTTTTCAACATTGATAATAACATGACATGTTTCTTGAGCAGCAAATCATCATATTAGAATGATTTCTGAAGGATCATGTGACACTGAAGACTGGAGTAATGATGCTGAAAATTCAGCTTTGATCACAGGAATACATTTCATTTTAAAATATATTCAAATAATAAACAGTTCTTTTAAATACTAATGATATTTTATTAAGTAGTTTAAGTATTTTGATCAAATAAATGTAGCCTTGTTAACAATAGAGATTTCTTTCAGTACAACAGTAAAAATAAGAATCTTACCAGCCATAATGTGTCTGAAATTCCAGTTACTCATTAGCATTTATTAACTTTTATTTTTTAATAAGTACCGACGTATTCACAATGTAAAAAAACATTAAATTCTCCTTTCAACACAAAATATCACTATGTACGCATAGATTTAGTGATGTCTTTCTGAACATATGAAAGTGTAAAACAACACAAAATATTACAAACAATAAGATCAAGGTCCAGATCCCACTAAGAATCTTTTGGTTGAAATATGACAGCAGTGCTGGTCTATAAACACGCGTATAGAGTGTGTGTGTTATTGTCAGGAGGTGTCTGTGGACCGCAGGGATATTACAGTTCATGTGTCAATCCTAAAAGAGAAAGACACAGATAGTATTTGAAAAGAAATGACCACACATGCTTCATTCATCTCTCAGTGACATCTCTCCCTCCCTCTCGCTCTCTTGACATCCTTCTCTCCCTGACACAGGACTCTCACGGGAGAGGAAGGAGCCTTCATACTGCAAAAGGTCAACAATCACATACGCTGACAACACACACACACGCTGGACACACACTGGTGGAGAAGAAAGAGGGAAGGCAATGAAAAAAACAATATATAATGTAACAGGACAAAGAAACAAAGAACACCCAAGACATCTAGATGGACACAAATAAAAGACTGGAGAGGAAATTACAAAAAGGAAGAGGTATGTACAGTCAGTCGGTCATTAATGCAAAATAAACCCAAACAGAATGAATGATTTTTCAGAGAAAAAAGATTTTTCGTCATTCAAAAAGGGAAACTGAAATTAGGATTGGAGAAACCGTTAACAAAGCACCGCTTGCTTAGCTTTCTGAATATCAATCAAGCTGTTCACTTCCTTCATTCCAGTCGGCTCATGTTATTATGAAATATTTGTGTATTCGAATGCTCAGGGATTTACCAATCCCAAAAAACTCAGACGGCTTCCGACTAGAGACAATTGAGCAAAACACACCGGAAAAACTAAGCCGAACGACGCTCAAAAAAGGCCAACCATCGGCTTGGTGTGTTCCAGCCTTTAAAAATACACTTTAGCAGTCATTTAGATACTCCATGACCAATCAGAATAAAGTACTCCAGAGAGCTACCCACAAAAAGTCAGAAAAAGGACAAACACACACACACACACACACACACACACACACACCTGTAAGGCTGATGCGCTGGGTGAGATTGAGAGCCCCTGCAGGTCAGACAGAAGACTAGGAGACAGGATGGAGCTCTTGGGTGTGGTCACCGGCACGGGCGAGACTGCAAATACAAAAACAACATTAAAACCCATAACGTCGCCTTGTATCTTCTCCAAATTTTGTCATTTTTATTTTTTTCATAAATTATTACTATGGGTCACCCTTTACATCTGTCTTTGGGTTCTGCAAATAATTAATCAATGACAAGTTAAATATGATGATCCAGAAGCAATCAGGCAAAGAGATGGGGGGGGGGGGGGGTCGTCCTTTCACGATCCCTCGAGTGCAGGACCTGGTGCAGTTGCAGGGCCCTGGTCACACCCCTCCCGATCTCACTCCACTGGCTCCCAGATGTGGTCAGAACCAAATGCAAAGTTTTAACGCTGGCTTTCAGGACTACAACTGGAACAGCTCCTCCCCATCTCAACTCACTACTACAAATGCATGCTCCCTCCCGCCAGCTCTCTCCCAAACTTTCACCCTCTCTGTTCCTCTCTGGAAAATTAGCTGCCAACCTAGTGTCTAGCCTAGCATTTGTCATAGCCAATACTGTCTTAAAAAGCCTATGTCGAAGCATGAGGTTTAATTATGAGATTGTCTTTTTTTCTAATGAGATTTTTTTTTTATGTAATGAGAAAAAAATATTGGTAATGAGTTATTTTCTCGCTGCAATTCTCTGATTGGTGGAGACGTTCTTGCAGAATCATGGCTAATGTCATTTTTTCCCAAGGAATTCTGATGTTAAACATGATTATTTAAAAAATAAGTTGAAATAATCCAGGCTGATGTCTTCAACAAAACCATATCAAATCGATTAACAACCTCACAGCTCACAATAGGTCTGTCTTTAAAGGTTTGTAATTTACTTCTGTATGTAGACAGTAGGGTTTGGAAAATAACCATTCTATTACAAAACAACACAATGCCTCAATTTAACAAACTTACAGTCGTCCAGATCAAGGAGAGACACTTCCTTCTTCTCAGCCAGCTGAACATACACACAAACATTAAAGTAAAAACATGGATGGCAGATGTTACACACATACATGTAATATGCAGAAAAACTTAATATTCATAATTGTTGGTACTCTCTTGTCCTTCTTACCTTTGTTACCGGTTTGGACTGGACAGTTTTAGACTTTGTTTTTCTCTTCTGATCTGTTCCCGAGTCTGAATTTGAATCCAGTTCAGATTCTGATCCGGATTCAGACGAGCTCTCTGACGAGGAACTCTCAGAGTCTGAATTACTTCCGGATCTGGATTCGTCATTTGCAGCTTTCCCATTCTTCAGCTTCCTGTCAAGATCACACACACAATTGAACTATTTGTTGGAGTTCACTAGCCAAATGAATAACTGCAAAATCAACCTACATATTATAAGGGGACCAATTATGCCCTTTAACAAAGTCTTGATTTTGGTTTTGGGATCGACTAGAATAGTTTTTTTTTTTTTTTAAATGCATCATTTTTCACATATTTTACACTGTTGCAGCTCCTCTCTTCCCAGTCTGTCAGTAACACTCCGTTTAGTTCCTGTCTCTATGAAGCCCGTCTTTCTGAAATGCACACTGTGCTCTGATTGGTCGGCTGGATCAGTGTGTTGTGATTGGTCAACCGCTTCAAATTTGTTTGGGAAAATGTCACGTCTCTTACCATAATCTCGAGTTTCAACACTACTGTCGCAACTCGACCATCCCTGCCCCTTTATTTTGCGTATGCCTTGGGTGGGAATTATTTAAATGAGGAATATTGTGACGTGTTCGTTCCTAGAAGAAACTCAAGACTACAATAGAGGCGTTTCAGGAAGTTCAGAAACAGTGACACTGATATAGAGAATAACTCCCGCTGGACTGACTTTGTGCTTTGTAACTTTGCAGACAATTTATTTAAAGGAAACGTATGTAAGAAATGTATTTCAATTAATCATAAAATGGCTCTGATATCACTAGACATTAAGAAATCATGTTAGAAATCATGTTCATTTCAAATACTTTTATCACTGACAACAGTAGTCCAGCCAGGATATTGTCATTTAAAAAGTGAAGTTACAGCCCTCAACTGAGAGAGAGAGAGAGAGAGAGAGAGAGAGAGAGAGAGAGAGAGAGAGAGAGAGAGAGAGAGAGAGAGAGAGAGAGAGAGAGAGAGAGAGAGAGAGAGAGAGAGAGAGAGAGAGAGAGAGAGAGAGAATTAGCAGAGGGAACAATGTCTGTTTAATTGTGAAATGATTAGATGGATTAATTTGGCCTTTGGATTTCATTTGCTCAGAACAAGAAGTGGCGCGGACACAGACAGTGTGCGTGTGTGTGTGTGTGTGTGTGTGTGTGTGTGTATTAATGAGAGCATTTCACGGTGGTTGAGGATGTGGGCAAGAGCCTTAAATTATGCACAATGATGGCAGAACAGCAAACAAAACAGGCAAAGAGTGCATCACACACACACGTGTGTGTGTTTGTGTATTAGCGGTTTAATTACAGTCTCTAATGAAGGCAGCAGGGTCAACTACAGGAACATTACATCACAACAATCAACAGTGCGAACTGTATGTGTGTGTGTTCGTGTGTACAGGATGGAGCAAGTCGTTGGTCGTGTGTGAGTTTTTATGCCTTCAAAATGTAAACATTTGGTTTTAAGTGATACACTAAACATTGTTGCAAAATCTGCTGATTTTAAACTTGTTACTAATGTTAACAAATTGCAATGCGACTGTTGATAGTTTTGGAAGCATCAGTAATGGTTTGAAAATGAAAAAACTATCAATAGATGGTTTGAATTGCAAGTCATTGTTTTCATGCGTTAAACTTACAGCTGTTAATGATTTAAATTATAGCTTTTTAATTGAAACTTTAAAAAAAAAAGAGAGAGAGTGTGAGTGTGTGTGTGTGTGTGTGTGTGTGTGTGTGTGTGTGTGTGTGTGTGTGTGTGTATGAACAGATGGAGGGTGAGATTATTGGTGCCACATTTTATTAGTCACGTTTTATGCTGCAGCATACACAATCACACAAACACACACATTATTTGCATCCTGCACATATATAAAACCCAAGTTGTACATTGTGCATCCACTTGTGCGCACACTTGAGCAAAACACACCAGAAGACCGAAGTCAATCTCACATACCATCTGTCAATATATTTATGCGCATGAACACTTCAAAATTAGCAATAGCATGTGATGTAAGTGTTAAGTGCTGGAATTCAATCTTTTGAGCAAGCCTCCATTAACCCATTTACTCACCCTCAAGTTGTTTCAAACCTGTATGAGTTTCTGCTAAACACACAAGAAGAATGTGGGTAACAAACAGTTGACGGTAGCCATTGACTTCCATTGTATGGGGAAAAAATACTATGGAAGTCAACTTTTTTGTTACCCACATTCTTCAAAATATCTTCTTCTGTGTAACGTTCAAAAGTTTGTGGTCTGAGAGATTATTTTATTGTTTACATTTTGAATGCTTTGTTTATGGTCAACGCTGCATTTATTTGATCAATATTACAGTAAAAACAGTGATATTCTGATATTACAATTTAAATAAGTTTTCAATTTTAATATATTTTAAAAAGTAAAGCTGAATTTTCAGCATCATTACTCCAGTCTCCAGTGTCACATGATCCTTCAGAAATCATTCTATTATGATGAATTGCTGCTCAAGAAACATTTCTGTTATTCTCAATATTGAAAATTGTTTTGCTTAATGTTTTTGTGGAAACCATGATACATGTTCTCTTTCATAGGTTCACTCAATGCTGCGTAGCTTAAATGGGAACGCCCTCTGGGTGTGTCGATTATCTGAAGCCCTTATAGAATCACGCCAATTTATTGGCTGATGGCGTGGGCGTCGCCCCGACGCTCTTACGTTATCACATTATAAAAGGCGCTCGCGCCATCTGCTCCTCAGATTTCTCTGCCTTCACAAAGCGGCCATTTTGAGCCCTTCGGTCTCAGTTTTTATGGCCCAAAAAATATTGGATTTAGCATCAGCATTCTTCATCTGCACTTCAGCAACTGCAAATAGTCGAACTCAGTTCTCCTTGTAGTGAAGTGCCATGGAGTTTCGTCGTTGCCCGCCACCATGCGCTCGCTTTATTGCGAATGACGACCCTCACAGTAAGTGTGTAAAATGTATGGGTTTTTCGCATGCGCGCGAGGCTGTTCTAGGCTTGTCAATGTAAATCCTGTGACAACCTGCTTCTCAAAACCCTCCGCTCTCAGCTCGCGGTTTTTGAGCGGGAGTCATTCGTTTCCCCCCGTCAAGCTCCCGACCACTGAGGCCTCGCGGGGATTCGTGACCTGGGGTTCAGATGTAGAGCTCAACGATGTAGAGTATGAGCAGACGGGCCTCGCCCTTTCTCTCCCGAGCACGCACGTGGCGTCCTGCCAGTCGAGTTTTCTCATGATTATTTATGCCACAGCCCGAGAGCACACGAGACGTTTTCTTTCGGGCTGGAAGATGTGATTTACACTGCAGCTTACGACTCCGAGGATTTCGGGCCTGCTTTAGCTGCTGACGTACTCCCACCTAGCGTTCAGGAAGCGTGGCCAACTGCGGCCTACACAGAGCTTATTGAAGTGCTTTCGCGCGCTACAGAGAACCTCGTAATTAGGGCCTCGTATTAGACCGAATTGTCTCGATACTACCGAGTATCGAAACATGTCTTGTTTTTCGGTACCACATTTCGATACCTAAGGGGTTAATCTAGTCAACGTCAGTGAAACAATGAATAAGCATGCATGATTGGCTGTGGCGGAAAAACACTAACGTTAGTTTACGCGGTTGCCCAGAGAGACATGGCTCGTCGCACGTGAGGCTGTAGTGTGTGTGTGTGTCCCAACCCAGATAGATAGAAAATATGTGGAAAAGATCAACAGTTTACCTACCTATGTACCACACTCGATGTCAGAAGCACGCGATCAAATATTTTCGACAAGATAATCGCTGCCAAGACCGGCAACACTTGAGAGTGTTTTTCCATCTTCGACTGCAAGAACTGGAGCGTGTCACAAATGAACAGAAACTAAGCGTATAGGATACTTGACTCACAGACACGAGAAATAGGCATATAGACTTAAATATAGGTTAAATATGTCTACTTTTAAACGAAACAATTAGAAATAAAGAGTTTGATTATGTAATCCATAGGTGCGCGTCCGTGTTCACTACTGCAGGAATGACGATCGGGTCAACATCGCCATATTCATCTTTGCAGACAACACAATCAGTAAACACTTGGTTATTAATAAAAAGTTTAAATATATCCTTGTTATTTTTTCCCGACACATCCATAATCATTAGGCTACTTTCGCCACTGCTTGCGGCAAGCTTTATGCGTTGTTTTTTTTTTGTTTTTTTGAGCGCGAGGTATACTTCATACCCCAGTAGCCTATATTTAATTTAATTCACATTTATTTGTATAGCATTTTTCACAAAACATATCGTTTCAAAGCAGCTTTACAGAAAATGCATGTGTCTAAATTACAATTTGTGATCTGTTAGAGGTGAGTGACTGTGTGTAATGCATTTCAATTTATTTTCATTGTTTCATTGTTAAACAATGCATTAAGGCAGAAACAATGAGCTCATTGAAGTAAAGAATACATGTTGTTAAATGATTAGGAGACATAGAAAACTTTAGGATTTTTCAAAATATGAGTGTAAAAAAGTCAACAAACTGAAAAAAAAAGAAAGGTAATGTAATATTGTTAAAACGGATTTCCTAAAATTGGTACCGAAAAAGGTATCGTTCAGGAACCGGTATCGAAGTCAAGGTATCGGTATCGGTATCGAAAATTTTGTTACGATACCCAGCCCTACTCGTAATCGACTGGCCCGACGAGCCCTGCGAGTCACAATCGTCTAAACTCGACGAAAGATTTTTGCCCTTTTCCAGTGATCTGCATCACAAGATCTCTAGATCCTGGAAGCGGTTGGAGAAAATCTAACCAGCTCTTGGTATGTTTTGGTGCTGGCCGCCACGGGCTTGCCGCATCAAAGCAGAGAATTTCCCACTGGGTTACAGAGGCTATTTCACTGGCATATGAGGTGCACGGTTGCCTTCACCTCTTAGACTCAGGGCACATTCCACCAGAAGTGTGGCTTCCTCTCAAGCACTTTTTAGAGGAGCCCTCCTGGAAGACATTTGTGTGGCGGCAGGCTGGTCCTCTCCGCACACTTTTGTCAGATTCTACAGTCTGGATCTCGACATGACTCCAGGTTCCCATGTTTTATCTGCTTGAACCAGTCGCGTGAGTTATCTGGTCATTGTACTAGTTACGGCAGCGCTTAGCTTGGTGAGTTTGGTATTTCGTTCCCACTGCGTCTAAAGCTACGCTGCGTTAGGTAAACCTATGAAAGAGAACGTCTCTGGTTACTGATGTAACCCATGTTCTCTGAATAGGGAAGAGACGCTGCGTTCGCTGGCAAGCTCCTCGCGCTGCCGACAAGCTTCTTTTTCGGAAGAGAAATCTGAGGAGCAGATGGCGCGCGCGCCTGTATCACGTGACGACGTAAGAGCGTCGGGGCGGCGCCCGTGCCATCAGCCAATAAATTGCCATGATTCTATAAGGGCTTCAGACAATCTGCAGACAATCTGCAGAGGGCGTTCCCACTGCGTCTTAAGCTACGCAGCGTCTCATTCCCTATTCAGAACATAGGTTACATGTTCTGTAGCTCATGTTCATGTAACATAGGTTACATCGGTAACCAGAGACGTTTTTTAGAATTCTTTAGTGAATAGAAAAAACAGCATTTCTTTTTTTTTTTTTTTGCAACAATATAAATGTCTTACTTTTGAGAAAACAGTAATTTTTGATAAACTGAATGCATCCTTGCTGTGTAAAGGTATATATTTCTTTTCTTATCTTACTGACTCCAAACATTTGAACATATATATGACATTGATACCTGTCTTTGCTGGCTGGTTTCTGCTGTTGCAGCTTTTTGTTAATCGGAGTTTTCTTCTTGTCGGTGTCTGATTCACTGGAGCTCTTCTCTGATTGGCTGGAGCTGCTCTTGTTTGAATCGTCGCTGTTCTCCTCACTCTTCGATTCGCTTTCTGATTCTACGTGCACACACAAACAAGTAAAGTCAAGGATCGATTTGAAAAAACATCCCCTTACACTAACCAAGCCAAACTCATGTTTTACCTCCACTGCTGCTACTACTGTCCTCACTACTGCTTCCCTCTTCTTCCTCCTCCTCCTCTTCCTCCTCAGAACCAGAGTAGAACTTCTCATCTGATTTGGCACGTTTGGATTTACCAAGCGCTGGTGCCAGGGCCTCTTTCACCTACCCCAGGCACAAAGGAACAGGAAATGAGATCATAATCATTTGAGACGTGATGACATCATGGCACTGTGAATACGCTGTACTCTGAGGGCAGTTTATTTTATAGACAAAACAAAAACAAAGCAATAATAGAAAAGGGATTCTTACCGCTTCTACTACCTCCACATTTCTCACTGATTGGTCAGGAGCGACAGACGGCCAATTAGAAAGCTCCAGATACCCAGTAGCATGAGAATTAAGCGAATGAGAGAGCGTGCCAAGCTGAAAACGATCTCGGTCTGAAAAACAGACAAATACATGTCGATGTCATAAAATACGGTGCAATGTCATGGTGACTGAAAACATCTACGGTTTTAATACCAAAGCAACATCTGCTAACACAAAACTCAACGGTAATTTTTCAGTCAAGGTAGCTGAAAAATAATCAAGTAAAAAAAAAAAAAAGTACAAGTATACACATTTTAAATGAATAAATAAATCGACAGTTGCCATTTAATTCTGCTTTTTTAAACGGAGGAATCATGAACTTAATCAGAATTTATTATACTATTATCAGAAAATATACAGTGCCAACTTAAATATTTAGTAAATATGGCCCAGAAAATATTTAACTAATATTTTATTAATATTATTTTCACTGTATAAGAGGTTAAAATTAAAAATAATTATTAATAATTAATTGAATAATTATTCAATTCAATTTAAAAGAATAAAAATCATATTAATTATAATAATGTACTTGTACTATGCAAACAACAAAGTACAATAAGCGGCCAATAAAAATCTAATCTAAAAAAAGAAAATATACAACTTCCATTATAGTTTAGAAATCATATCAACATATATATATATATATATATATATATATATGTGGCATAAAAAGTTTGAAAACAACTCAAACTGTGTTGAACAAGCTGAGAAGTGGATGATACCTTATGATAGTCAAAAGTTTCTGCGCAAAACTAATAATGCCTCCAACTCCGGGTTTACTGTACTTCTTTGTCATAATAAACAAAAAAGCAATAAGTGTCCCCACAGACCTTCAAGAGACCTGCTGAGTAATTGGTATTAAACTGGCAGAAATGCCACGGCATTCAGATCTGCCCGTGTGCCCTTCTCACAATACACTGGGTACGTCCCATAATAACCAAGGTATATGAACCCATAATCACTCTGGCTCTGCAGAATATAAACATGAGCGAAAAAACACCAACACACACAGTAGATCTAAACCAAGAATATTAAAAATGACAGCAGCAGTTAAATGTCTTGCAAATGTTATAGGGTAAATTTATGCCGCATTAATGAAATAAAGACTAATGGCTGTATGTTTCAGTATACTAATTTATTTTAATCTGTAGTAACCATGGGGACAATCATGAAAGCATTGTACTAAAACAAAAACAGCCCCATCAGAGCCAAAATCAGCAGCTGTAATTAAGTAAATTATCAATGCACTGGTTCGGACTATTGATACGTTTTTTCGGCTAAAGCATGATGGTTCACCTTCATCGCAGAGATCAGGTTATGTATCACAACTTGCGTCTTCACGTGACTTAAAAAAACAACACACACAAAGACATGTCGCTTTGAGTTTCATCACAGAGAAGCATAATCATCCCTTACAAACTTTATTACCTCCTATTAAGAGCGGGACACGCTTTACCAAGCACCGAGAACGATACTCAGCACAACAAAAATTACCCCCAGCGACAGCCGGCATCAATCACACGGAGCGCATCCTTTACGCAAAACCCAAATCCATCCATGCATCCATCAATGCATCCATCCATGTATCTACAGGAGCAAATGAGTAACACCCTTTTCCTGCTCGTGAGCGTAATTACTCCTGGTTAATTGCAGGTGAAGTGTGTGAACGTACAGGAGGAGTTGTAAACCAACGTGAGGGCGTGTGAGGGGCGGACGGGGCTCCCATTTTCCACTGTCTGTTATCAAATGATGCAAAATCCAACAATTCAATTCTGTACGGGAGGAACAGATGGCGTAGCATCCCGATTCAAGTCGCTAATCCAGAGAAAAAAAGACCAGGTCTGGGGCGGGAAAAAATAAATGCCTGCCGTTTGATAAGATCAGATCAGAGTATTTCTGCATGCTGTTTTGATATTTACGGATTAGCATTAGCACTGCTGTCATGGCCAGCGGGGAAGAATTCCCATGTTGTGTGTTTCAGCTCTGAAGCCCTGCTGCAATGGAATCATGTGATGTAATAAGAGAAAGTGGGTGAAATCAACGTCAGCAGAACTCTTAAGTTCGTAAAGATGTGGTGGTTTAATTTAGAATCAGAGCATGACGGTAAACAGACTCCATCAGATGCTTCAGCTGATCTCTCACGCACCAAAGCTTTAAACACGAAAGATATGGCCTAGAGGTTATAGATCTGGGGTGGAAACTGAAAGGTTGTAGGTTCAAATCTTGCACAGAATGATTTCAGGGATCTTATGATTTCCTTTTAATTTTTTTCAGTCTTTCATTTTAAAAAAATCATTTTAACAAAGATTGCAATAACAAAAAGCATTCACTATAGAAATTTAAACAACTTATGAATTTTCCAGACCTAAAAATATACATTAATTGAAATGTCATTTTTTTAATAGAGATTAGAAAAAGCAATTTCTAACTGATAAAATATTTTACTACTTAACTGTAAAAAATATATTCACTGTAGAAATGTAAACGACTCTTTATGACTTTTCCAGGCATGAAAATCTACATTATTTGGATTTTGAACCTGCAGTTTCAGGTGGAGAATAAATAAATAAATAAAAACCATATAAATTATTATATTTGATAAATAAATATAAGTTCATAATTATTAGATAGATGGATAGATATATTTTATTTATAAAGTGCAGTGTTATTTTACATTTGATTACAGTTTCTGTACCTGAAAGTTTTAAAACAAAAAATGTTCAATAGTTTTTCACTAGAATCTTTGTTCAGTTGGATTTATTGTATTTATGATTGCTAATTTGTTTATTTGGTCTTTTTTAATTACTGAGTGTTTACTTGTCTTTAATAATGCTTGACATTTATATTAGTTAGGCTAGTTGTTTTTGCTATGGTATTTTTAAACCATAGGCAAATGTTCCTTGTGCAAGTGTTTTTTAGCCTGTTGATTTATGTTCATGGTATGTAGCTAAAATAAAATGTTTTGCAATAAGACTTACAAAAAAATGTTTTTTTCCTCATTGGAATTGAAATTAGAAATCGATAAGAATCACAATCGATAAGCAGAATTGGAATCGTCAAAATTCAAACGATACCCATCCCTAGTAATACCAGTCATTAATTTAAAAAATATATTTTTTACAGAGACATGTGTGATCTATATGTTACCAACCTTTAAAGGCAGACTGCAAAACAGGAGCCGGTTTGGGCGCCATCAGGATCCGACGAGCGTATTTGCTCAGGGCTCCGCTCTTCTCGTTTGGAACAATCAACTGACGAATGAACCGTGTTCGGTCTCTGATGTCATAGTTCTGATCGTACTTGCCCAAGTTCAATATGTATTGAGTCAGCAATTTCGTCTGTATGAGAGAAGGAAAGTGCGATAAAGCACAGCCAAAACACACACACACACACAAACACACACACACACACCCACACACATACACAAAGTGTGATTTGATTTCACCTGTTTGGAATTGGTCAAGTAGAGTTTGGCAGCCAAGTTGACGATCTGCAGTTTGACAATGTCCTCCTCACTAGTAAAGGACTTGGCCATCTTTCGCAGAACGTCAGGGGCGATTTTGGGCACGTGTTCACAGTATTCACCCATCAGCCACAGGATGCTGGCCCTCGCCATTGGGACCTAAAGAAGCAAATGGACACCAAATACACAGAACATCAAATTGTAATATTATATGATGTAAATAAAACATAATCAGACTATAGTTGCACACACAACAGCACTACTGTCGTGTAATATTGTGCACGTCTCTCACAGTGATGTTGTCGAAGAGTTTGGCCATGTGTTTGATGATGTCACTGTGCTGTGATGGTTGAGTCTGCAGAAGTTTCTTGATGACCACCACACTCTCCGCGACAACAGTCTCTACAAAGACAAGAAACACGTAAATACACCAATATAGTATGATTTCTTTTTCTGTAGTAACAATAACTAACTGTTGTAACCAGTGTTTGTGGAGTAACTACGGAAAAGGAGCAATCAAATTGTAACTTCCTCGAGGTGAGGAAATAATCACACACATGCTCCTATAATGTCCTCTCGCTCTGATATCTAAAGTCTGGGAGTTATTTTAGTGAATCAATTGATTCAGATTCAGATAAATGAAACTGTTTGATTCACAGATTCATTGAGTCCGTGATCCACACATGTAGGTAAATACTGCATATTTTAAACTCTCAAATACAGTGTTTTTCAAGTTTCCAGGGTTCCCACTCTAAACCAAATGTCAAATTCCCTGACTTTTCCCTGACTTTCACGGACTAAAAAGATGAATTTCCATGACCTATAATGAACGGCAAAACAGGCGCAGCTTGTGCGATGATGGACAGGAATCCTATACTCTGTATTACGCAAGGTCTCTCTGTCGTGCGAGCGCGCTACGCGGTTTGAAGCACAGTCAAGGCCGTAACCGGGGTTTGAAAATTAGTGAGGTTATGGGTGAGGTGTAAAAAATTGTGCTATAATAACATCCACAAATGCAATATACACTCCATATAGCCTAAACTTTGAAACAGACAGACATGCAGATGTTTGTGAAAAGCAATACCAGTGTTTCTCACAGAATTGTTTGGTAAAACTGTAGTGAGTGGACCTCTGTCCCTCTAGGGGGGTTCGGGGTCATGCTCCCCCGTAAGAAAATTTTGTGCTTTTTAATGTTAAATTCATCAATTTGGTGCACTCAGAGTTCAAAATAAAAACCTCTAAGCCATATTCAGTGTGAAAATTAACACCTTTCCATTAGTGGATCTGGCAACACGGGATCTGGCACTCGCGCTCTCAAAGCCCCGTTCACTGCGCAGCAAAATGAATTCCAAACCCTCATATGAGGTGGTTTAAACTAATTCTAATTAATCATTCAGAGAGCTTGACATTATATTTTTGAAGGTAAAAAAAAAAAAAGACAGAGGTCCGGACCTCGGTGACCTCATAGCTGGCTACGGCCATGAGCACAGTCTGTCTCGCATGCACGCTCGCTCTAGATTCCGGGAGATTTGAACTAATTTGCGGTACAACTAGTCGATCACGAGTGGCTCAACACGTAGATCTATAGATAAACTCATCTTTCAGGCATTTGACCGACCGGGTTGACACTTCAGCGTGAGAAATCGGGAGTGTGAGCGTGTGAAACCATTCAAATGCGGGTGTCTCACGGCCAATGCGTGAGAGTTGGCAGCTATGTGTTAACTAAGTGATTTCCAATTGAGCGGGAAGGGAATAAATATGGCGCTCAAAATAGCCTAAGCACAACAATACAGAAAGATGTGTGAAACAGCGCGATAAAAAAAAAAAATCGGTATAGAAAAGTTACATTTTGATAAATGGAAACTAAAATTTAAAGCAACAAACTAAATTCCCTGATATTCCATGACTTGGACAAAAAATATATAAAATTCCCTGACTTTCAATGTCTGGAATAAACCTTTTAAAATTCCATGACATTCCAGAAATTCCATGACCTGTGGGAACCCTGAGTTTCATCAGTTGTGCTTAGTGTACACAAGTTTGTATGTGTTAAATTTAATGCTTTCACCCTTACTGAGATCCTCATTGTTTGTGTCAGGTAAACATTGCTCTGATTATACAATTATATAAGAGGTTTTGCCACTAAAGAAATGACTAAATCCAAGGTTTCATTTTCTTTCTCCACACTGCACAATTCAATAACCATGTAAAAAGTACAATTTGTGTGTTATTAGTTGTTTATCTATAATTGTGTTTTAAATAAAGATCAGACCAGATTTATAGAGTAATCAGGGCAGAAATTCAGTGAATTCTTGCCAATGTATATACATAAAATATCTAATTTTATATAGCACTAGCACTATAACGTCAATGTAGTTAGTTACTTTTTTGTTTGTAGTTTGTAGATTAACTAAACTACTGAAATAATTTCAACAACAGTATATGTTAATGTTTATATCCTATTGTTTAAAGGTCAAAATGTGTTTTTTGGGGCGTTTTAGAAGTCACAGTCCATCTGTGGCGATAATGCCTTTGTCAATTTTGTCTTTACACTATAAGACATAATGAACTTCATCACAGTGCCATCAGGCAATGAGAAGCACTGCTACTCATAATTTGAACAATAACATTTTAAAAGCAAAAGACTCATGAGGTTAGTGTATGATTACCGTCTCTGTTGGACAGCAGCAGGACCAGGCCGTTGAGGCAGGTGTCGGTCACCTCAGAGATGTCAGTGGCACACCGGCCGATGGCCTGGATGGTGGCCGCCGCAAACGCCTTATCCTGACTCTTCACGTATGTCTGGAACACACAAACATTTGCTTAAAACTGCCACTCCTGTTTTAAAACCTAGTGAGCTGCCTTGCCAGATAGGATTTTTAAGCATCATAAATGTATTCGAACCTCATCATTTCCCCTCAAAAGTCTACTTTGAACCCAACTCAAAAGAGTTTTTTTCCCCCTCAGCTTTTACCTAACCCTGCGGACAAAACTGCTAAAACAACCCTAAGCTGATTATTGGTAGGTCTTAGCTGGTTTAAGCTTGTCAAGCTGGTCTCCCAGCCTGACCATCTAAAGTGGCTAAGACCCCACTAAACCAGCTATAGCAAGACTAGAAGTCCAGATAAAACCAGCCAAATGATGCTTAAAATGCAGTCTAGGTAGGCAGCTGAATAGGTTTTAAAACAGCCCTCCTTCAGGTAAGAGTAAAGCTTAATTCACAAACAGAGATAATAAGAGAAAACAAATCAATTTAATCTATGAAACTTTACCTGGAATTCTCTCAGTATTGTGGAGATGTTTGCTTCATTAGCCAGGTTAGTTAAAATCTCCAGCTGAAGAATTTAAAAAGATGAGATAAACATCAGATAAACCACAGAACATCAGCAAACAAGCAGATACTGTGCATTAACACTGCGCTGCAACACAAAACAATGATGAAATGAAGGCTGTTTTACCTTGAGTGTTTTGATGTGTGTGGCATCTGTAGACCTCACATAGAAGCTCTTCATGAAGGGTTCAAACATCCCCTGAAAAAAAAAACCTTAGGTTTTACCTGTTCAAAGCAGATTATAGTGTGTACCTTACGTTTTTGTTTTGTAACCTCAGTGATTACCTTAAGTCTTTTAGCATGTACCTCAGATTCTACATTAGTGTTTGGCATTTTACCTCAGAATTAACTTTCACTGTTTACCTGCATACACCTTAGTTTACATCTCCGAATTTACACCTACTGTACCATCAGATTTGTATGTTCAGTATACCTCAGATTTTACAGAATAATTTACTTCAGATTTTACTCCAGACATTATTACTTTTGTCAGATTATAACTTGATACCTCAGATTTTTTTCAGACATTACCTTACTTTATCTGAAGCCTAATATAGGCGTACCTCAGATTATAACTGAGATATTTTGGATTTTATCACACAAAATGTGTCAGATACTACCCTCAGTTTGCATAAGACATAATTGAAACCTCAGATTTTACCTCTTGCAATTCACTTCATATTTTACATCTAGATTTCCTTCAGAATTGAGGCCTACTTCTCATTTTACCTCAGTGTTTACCTCAGATATATCAGCATGCAATTTACTACTTATTTTACCTCATGATCTCACTCAGAATTCAGGCCTACCTCTAAACTTTACTTCAGTGTTTACCTCAGATCTTACCTAATTATTTACTTCATATTTTACCTCATGAGTTCCCTCAGAATTGAGGCCTACTCATTTTACCACAGTGTTTATCTCAGATAAATTACCATGCAGCTTACTTTATATTTTACCTCATGATTTCCCTCAGGATTCCAGCCTACCTCTGATTTTACCTCAGATTAAGCACTTAAACATTGACTAACACATTTAGGCCTAATTGCTTCTAAATTATTAGCATTGTTCATAATATGTTCAGATTTCATGAGAACTGTGGGACGAATGTTTCTGGGAGTCTGTACCTTCCTCTGAATAGACATGGTGGCGATGTTCTGCAACACAACATACTGAACTTCCCTAGAAGAGCCCAAAAGGGAAACCAAAAACAGGAATTAGATTGACAGATTTGATAATAATGATATTTCCATCCCGTTTCTCTCAATGCGTTACCTGTGGCTCCTCAAGAGTCTCACCAGGGACTTGGTGACGTTGCTAATTTCATGTTTAGGGGCCAAATGCCAGTAGAGCTGAGATACTGCCATTACAACCTAAAAAAAGAGATGATCATATTAATGAAGGACCAAGCATTGTAGCATCCAAAAACATGATATTATCACGCTTTTTCCATGGTACGTTTTTTTTAAATGGGAGTGAGAGAAAGGGATAGACAGGTAAGAAAGAGAGACAATTTAATGGGAGACGTGGTGGAGAGTCCCAGAGAAATGTGAAGTCAGAAAAAGAGGAAGAGGAGGGTTTGAGAGAGATAGAAAAAGAGATAGATGGTGATAGATTAGGAAGACTTCAATGTATGTAATGATTTTGTCTTCCCCAAATTACTTTGACCCCAATATACGAACAGGACAGCAGACTTCAACACATCAACCACTAAACCAGCAGAGAGAGAAAGAGAGAGAGCTGATAAAGACAGAGTGCACACTGAGTGTAGAACAAAGCAGGACAAGTTTTAATCAAAACATATCACACACACAAACGTCAAAAAACACACATACACACAAGACCTTGAGCTTCCAGGTTGATGGAGCACTTGAGTCACTCTGTGTGTGTGATGTAGGAAGGAATAACATTTTCTGAGCACATTTCTAAGGCTGAGTGTATGTAACGTGATTGAGCTGTGTCTGACACAGCCTTGGTCCAAACACACACACACAAACAAAAACACACACACACACACACACACACACACAGGTGTGAAACCCTTCACTATTGCTCAAAGTTGAATAGGAAAGAGCACAAGAGAGGGAGAAAGATAGGAGAGTATTTGAGTAATATTACAGATAAATTATGAATTAGTAAAGCAAAAAGGATGTTACTATCAGCTAAAAATGGAGCAAACTTCAGGAATTACATCAGTAATACTTGACTAGATGGTTATCCACCTAAAAAAAAGCTTCAAAAGAACAGTTTAGACAACTTTTATACTTAAGAAAAAGTGAAAAGGTAGATATAGCCTAAATAGTATTAACTAAATTATAAAACTAATAATATTATATATATTATATTATAAAATATATTAAAAATTACCATGATTAATATTGTTGTATCAACATTTAAAAGCGCAAAGGAACATCTTGTCTGCCAAATTATATGTCGTCGTCATTATATGTAAAAGAGGGCATTGTGTGTCTGTGTGTGGTTCAGGTATTCCCAACGTTGTGGGGACAAAATGGAAATTTTTTTATCCCCATGAGAAAAACAGTGTATAAATCATGCGAAAGTAAGCTGCTTCTTTCTTTTTTTTTATGAAAAAATGCATAAAGTTTTCTGTGATGGTTAGGTTCATAGGATAGTATATACAGTTTAGTTTGTACAGTATAAAAATTCCCCAACCATAATCATAAAAAGTCCCCATAGTACACATGGAAACCCAACGTGTGTGTGTGTGTGGGTGTGTGTGTGTGTGCGCACTCACTGCAGTGTTTCTGCTCTGTAACAGTGGTTTAGTGTTTCTGAGCAGGAGTCTGTGGTCTGGATCCATGACGTACGGTTTGGACTCGTCCACTCTCCTCTCTTCCTCAGAATCGTAAAAGGTTTTCTCGCTATTCTCATCAAACACAGCATCCTACAATCACACACATGATTAATAAACAAATGAATACAAATATTTAATGAATCAAACCAACTTCAAGCCAAAACTGAATAAAGAGGCTACATAGCATAAATTAGAAGGATAGCATATATAGTCCTCTCGCCAACACTCCTTCATACCTGAAACCCTCAATGCTAGCATTGAAAAAGATGAAAATGAAATTCAGATCAGCAATTTCCTGTCCAACTGAAACTGCTTTTCTTGATAGCTGAGCTTTAAAACTATGTAAATAATAATTAAATTCAATTTGTGCTTAGTGATTCAATGAAAGCACACACACACACTAGCTCACCTCTCTCCACGGGCTCACAAACTGCGTCCTGGCGTAGCGTGTCAGCATGTGTATGATGACGACCTGACCCCACTCCTCCACGTCCACCAGCATGTTACACAGCTTCCGATAGTTCTTATGGATCAAATCGATCCGGTCTGGACATACCTCCTCAAAAGCCATCACCACGCTGCCGGCAACCAGCTACAAAAAACACATGACAAAAAGCAGGGTTTAAAACTGTTAGAAGTGGTTCTTTCACTCTGTGGAACAGTAGTAAATTAAAGTTTAGAATTCTTGATTTTGAATGGTTGTTACACATTCCAGTGGTGTCAATCAAATAATTCCATACCATTAAAGGTTGTATCAGTGATTTCAGGCCCAAAAAAGGCCGAAACATAAACCCTGTTGGTGATTGGTTGAAACACTGGTTGTTTTGGTTTTGAGTGGTGGTTGTCCCATTTGTTTTTGTGTGCAGATTTCAGAGCCTAGGCTGCCTACAGAGACACGGTTTTTGGACGGCATGCTAATGGGGCGGGCAGCTAGCGGATCGTTAGGAAAGATTAGATGAATGTGATCATTTATGTTTCGGCCTTTTTTGGGCCTGAAATAACTGATACAACCTTTAATGTTGGCTGTTTCAAAGCAAGATGTTTAACCCTCTGATGCTCTTTGGTTACTTTTGTCACAAAAAAAAAGTTAATTTTTTTTATTTTACAATTTATTGGAATGGTTTGACACTTGGTGACTTTAGTGACTTGCTATGTGAACACACACCAAAATAAAATTAGAACATAATTTGAAAAGGTTACATGGTTCTAAAAAGTAGCCAAACTTGTATGAAACTTGCCATAGACTGAATAGGGGAAAAAAATAGAGAATATTTGGGAGGTACCGTCTACAAATCAGCCACAATGTAGAAAAAAGCACACAGCGATGAAGGAGTTAATTGAAAAATAATTTTTAAAAATAGAAGAAAAAAAAAGTCACACACAAACACACACACCTCCACAGCTTCTGTGCAATTATCACTCACCCGTTTCTCCTGCAGCAACCCTAAAGTTGTGCTGGAGGTTTATAATTGCAAATTAAGCTGATTAGGTTATATATGCGTCGTAATTACAAACCTCAGTGTGGTCTCAAAACAAACAGATGCTTGGAAGATGACAACCTGTTCTGCTTCCCACCAAGCTAATATAACACACCACTCTCACTTTAGACTAATGAACTACAGTATATGAGAGAGAGTGTGTGTGAAAACAACACAAAGAGATAGAGAGAGAGAGAGAGAGAGAGAGAGAGAGAGAGAGAGAGAGATTGAGCAGGTCAGGTGCTTCATTCATCATCATGCGACATCAATTCCAGCTCTGAGAAAAGGAAATTACAGGTAACGGATCACTTAAACCTTTACAAAAAATCATGAAAATGAACTTTTTCCCACACTGGACAGTGCGAGGTGAACTGAAAAAACAAAATCATAACTATAAATATTTCACAGCAGCCATGAATTAGTGTTTTGCAACATCCATTATTTATAACCCTAGTGAGAAATAAATATACTAAAATGTATTTGAAATACATTTATTTAATACTAAGTATACTACAAATACATTTACATATTACACTTTTGGTATACTAAACTGATAAACTTCAAGTCTGCTAAATTGGAAAAACTTATTTTGTACTTACTGCACTTTAGTTATCCAGACATAGTGCAGAAGTTCAACTCAAGATACACTTAGGTATATTTGATTGTGCTAAAAATGTAACTATTGCAACTATTCCAATCCAAACCATGAATTTCTTTCTTCTGCTGAACACAATAGAAGATATTCATATTTGGGTGAACTATCCCTTTAAAACTGATGGGTAAAATGTACACTCCTTCTACTGGTTCAATTGAGGTAACAGTTGATTTTGGTCTATCTTTCTATTTACTGTTGTTCATCTTTACCCATCTTCTCCCCATCTTTCTGTTCCCACATTACCCAACAAGATCTCCAAGGTAAACTCCATTCACCATCAACAAAGCTCTTACACACACACCATCAACAAAGCTCTTACTTACACACACCTCATCAACAAACCTCTGCTATCTCTGCTGCTTGACAAGACCTTAATGGAAAAATCACACTAAGCAAATGGTTCCTCTAATAACAATAAATTTCCTGTAAAATTATGAAGGGTACAGGACGTTTCCCTGGATCCATTTTGTCATGAATTCTAATTAAGGCCGGGCGTACTGACGGGAGAGGAAGCAGGGAATGCTGGGTCATCAGCGAGCGAGGAGAGATAGAGAGAGATGCTGGAACGCCGTCGCTGTGATTGATGCTATGCTTGCCGGTCACACTGAAGACACACATACGTACTCATATTTCTTGAGCAGGAACACAAATCGCAGTGAGCTTCCTGTACACACTTACACAGTGGAGGCTCATAGAGATGTCCATTACTGTATGTCACAATAAACTTTTACCAGTGCATATTCGGGAAGCTCTACAGGTGAAATACAGCTCTGCACTAAAAGCCTATGAGGATAAAAAAACATGACAGCGTGAGCTGAAACCCCACATCATGAGCGGACGTAATTCAGATGTGATGCCGGGTCCGGAGGACATGCTTTATGATAATGCATCGCTGAGACTTTATCCAAGGCCCTAGTGGGGATATTGTGAGGTCAGAAAGCGTTTATTTTACTGTGAGTAGTGTTTCAGATAGAGAGAAGAATAGAAATAGGAAGGAATGTGGTGTTGTTGCACCATCTGCTGGTTAAGAGCTGTAAATGAAAGTTAATGTGAATCAATGCATTTGGTTTGACTAGTTTAATTCAATTCAGCTCATTTGTTTAACACCACTTACAATACACATTGTGCCGCTTAACTCAAACATACTTCACAATAGAGAAGAAAAGACTATCGCAACTTCCGTTTAATGCCGACTTAAATGAGAATGGATAGACTTCTGTTAAAACAGATCTGCTTCATTATTCAACACAATTACAATATACACTGTGATTAATTATTTTCATCACTGTGAGAATTAAATCACAACCCCATATAGTCATCCTAGAGTACTACATATTTCTCTGTCTTTCGGTAGAGTAGCATGTTTAAAAAAACTCCTCAAAAGTGGAACAAAAATAGAAATATTTTGAATTTTTAAGTTAGCCATTCTTAGTCATTATTCAATAAGTAATGAATTCATTTTAAATAAATAATAAATGTTTACCCTGATGCAATATATGCTTACGAAGAAAAACCAGGAACAACTATTCATAAAATAAACATGCATTTTAAATGCAAAACAGACCATTTAATTCTATTAAATCTCAATTATGTGTACAATTAATTTGCTATTATTAACTAGCAAGATTATAGTAATAGCTCAAGAATAGAAAAACTGGTTGTGTTTGTGTGTGTGTCAAGTTATTTTACCGTGCTTTTGTCTTTCAGGAGTTTCTCAATCACTTCGATCAGATGCTCCTTCTGATCAGGGTCCAGACTGGAAACAAAAAAGCAGAGACCTCGGTAAAACACACTCATTCATTAGCATTCAGTGAGGACATCCGTATGAATGTGTACATCACCTGTAGAGTTTCTGAATGGCGTGAGCGGCGGTTTTCCGGACGTAAGGTGAAAGGTCAGTGGATGATTCTTTGATGGCCAGCATCATGATGGGGACGATGATAGGAACTCTGATACTGGACAGGACCCTGAGAGCACCCGCTCTGATCAGCTGATTTGGATCCTACACACACACACACACACACGATGAAAATGTGTTAAATTAGTGCTGATCAAAAATACAGGCAAAATTGCCATTCTATGCAAAAAGGGGCAGAACATAATGTGAGGAGACTATGACTATGACATGGGGGAAAATCAAACATTTTGTTATCGTATATCAATGTGGCTATAAAATGATCATACTAATTATAATCATAACTATTATCATCTTTATAAAAAAAAATATAAAAAAAAAGACAAAAAAAATAAATATTACTATTGTAATATTTCACCAAAATAAAATGATAATATTACAATAATTGTATTGTAACACCCTACAATAAGGTTTTATTTGTTAACATTAATTTATTAACTAACATGAGCAGGTCATTTGTTACTTTATGTATTCATCTTTGTTCAGATTCAGATTATTTTATTTCATGCCATGTCAGCATTCAAAGCTATTTTCATGGCAAGAATTCACTTACAATAATACAAATATCATATAAATACAATAAAAACAAAACAAATATAAACAACAAGTCATATTATACAATATATTTTTTTAAATTAACATATGATAAAAAATCTAAAACCTTTTCAGGCATAATCTCATTAAATATGTCCTTCAATTAAGTAACTTCATAAAAGAGCATTCTGCTTGTGTTAAGTCCAGGACAATCTAATAAAATATGTTTGACAGATAAGGGAATTTTACAAAACATACATAAAGTTGGGTCTTATTCATCTTTGTTAATGTTAGTTAATAAAAATGCTAGTGTTAGTGTTAACTAATGAAACCTTATTGTAAAGTGTTACCAATTTTATTTTACATAACTGTAAAATGACTATACTAATATTTATGGCTGTTTTAATTCATTTTCAAAAGTTAAACCCCTGAAGATGAAAGGGGCAGGACTTACCTTGAGGGCCCGCTGGAAGGTGCTGATTGACAGGAGGGCGAGATCCTGCTGTTCCTCTGCATACCGGACGAGGTACACGTACACCAGCTTCTTCAGCTAAAGCATACACGCACAAAATATTAAAAACAATATATAAAAACAATCCAGTTATTGTGGCTTCATTTATTTTATAGTTTCCTAGTAAAACACTTAGGAAAGAAACACAAAACGTTAAGAAGCAGATAATCAAGCAACTCATTTTTCATCTTAATAACTCGAGTCTATCATGAAACAGTCTGATCTGCTTGTGCTCAAAGGTGAAGGGTCAAAGGTCGGCCCTCCGTTTAATTGCGTCCAGCTCTCGAGGTGACGAGAGGTCATTAGCGATCAGGGAGTCACGGCAACGCATTCCATCATCATCACCACAGCGATTACCAGCCAAATGGAAAAACATCACTCACTTCATAAAGAGAGACATTACCCATCTGCCCCTCTGGTTAATCACATTTACATACAGCGGCCTGCTGATCAGGGATTGGAGCATCCGTGCGCATGTTAATTAGACAGCGGCTAAATTAACCGCTGGCATTTATGAAACAGAATTATATGAGGAACAGAGGGCTTGTTTTTTCACGCAAGATTGTTGTTGATAGGTCGTTTGAAATAGGGACACAAGGAGCACAAAGAAAAGTGCTATTCTAATTTGTTTGTCAAATCTTTAATACGTCCTAAGAAATCTGCGAATTAAACCAGGGGTTTTCAAACTGAGGAAGCAAGGATGTGACAGGGGATCCACCGGTGACGTTCAGAGAAAAGAAAAAAAAAGGCAATTAAAATAAGTAATAAAGTCAATTTAAAAATTATAAATTAAATTAAAAGTAATAAAATAACAGTGATAAAGCTAAATAATAGTAATACAATAAAATAATGAATAAAAAAAAAATCAAGTAAAAAAATTAAAGACATATTTCAACTTCAAAATAAAAATAAATAAATAAATAAATAAATATTGTATTAACTAATTATTCTAATTAACAGATAATACATAAAAAGACCTCAACCTCACAGCGAGCAATATATAGCAATATTTTCCAAATTATATTTTAGACATATTTATAGTAATATTATAATTTTTCACCTTTACACATTAAAAGAAAATATTGCCAGCTTCATGTTTTAGGAAGAGGGGCCCATGTAAGAGGATCCTATTTTTTGGGGTTATGGCATCAAAAAGTTTAAAATATGATGGTGTAATTTAACAATTTCTTTAGAGAAAAAGAGCGGATAAAATGATTTTTATAACATAATTAAACCCCCCCAAAAAGAATATCAATAATAAACATTTTACTGAAATTAATTAAATTTTTAGTCCTGTATAGACCTTACGCGCCAGAGAAATAAGCGCGCCGCCATCTTTAGAATATTGTCTTTGAACTTCCGTTTTTGCGGTCGCTCTGTATATCTCTATGGCATAGCTGTCCATGAGTAATTAGCTTTTGAAGTGGATTTACTTATTGTAAAGTTAACGAAAGTTATCATGAGCATTGTAATGTTTATCATGAGCATTGTAAAGCAGATGTCTTAAATGTTGACCAGGACATTTTTTAGACGAGCCGCTCATTCATAACTAGATTTGCAAGATTGCTGTGAAAATACAGACCGGAAGTCAAGAGACAACGAGCGCAGCGCTGAAAAGGGGCGGGGCTACATAAGGTCATAGAATGTGTGTGTGTGCATTGAGTGAACCAACGGTTTAAGCTATAACACCTGTTGTCTCGTATAAGAGTGTGTGAGTGAGTGAGTGAGTGTGTGTGTGTGTGTGTGTGTGTGTGTGTGTGTGTGTGTGTGTGCGTGTGTGTGTGTGTGTGTGTGTGTGTGTGTGTGTGTGTGTGTGTGTGTGAGAGTGTGTGTAACCCTGCATTGAGTGGACCAATGGTTTAAACTATAACACCTGTCGTCTCGTATGTGTGTGTGTGTGTGTGTGTGAGTGTGTTTGAGTGTGTGTGTGTGTGTGTGTGTGTGTGTGTGTGTGTGTGAGAGTGTGTGTAACCCTGCATTGAGTGAACCAACGGTTTAAGCTATAACACCTGTTGTCTCGTATAAGAGTGTGTGAGTGAGTGTGTGTGTGTGTGTGTGTGTGTGTGAGAGTGTGTGTAACCCTGCATTGAGTGGACCAATGGTTTAAACTATAACACCTGTCGTCTCGTATGTGTGTGTGTGTGTGTGTGAGTGTGTTTGAGTGTGTGTGTGTGTGTGTGTGTGTGTGTGAGAGTGTGTGTAACCCTGCATTGAGTGAACCAACGGTTTAAGCTATAACACCTGTTGTCTCGTATAAGAGTGTGTGAGTGAGTGTGTGTGTGTGTGTGTGTGTGTGTGAGAGTGTGTGTAACCCTGCATTGAGTGGACCAATGGTTTAAACTATAACACCTGTCGTCTCGTATGTGTGTGTGTGTGTGTGTGAGTGTGTTTGAGTGTGTGTGTGTGTGTGAGAGTGTGTGTAACCCTGCATTGAGTGGACCAATGGTTTAAGCTAGAACACCTGTCGTCTCGTGTGTGTGTGTGTGTGAGTGAGTGTGTGGATCAATGCCAGAGACCCCGTGTCTCTGAGCTCAGAGCTCCAGAGGGCGGCAGCATTCAGCACACAGCTCCCCAGCGTAGAGCGTCAGACGTGGGGGGGGACAGAGAGAACGTGACTGGGCCCCTTGACCACTAATTACACACCGGCCCCTCAAAACACCAGGCGTCCTCTTCAGCCTGGACGTTTTTCCCAACCACCTCTCATGTCTTTCTATCATCCTGTTCAAACAGTCTTCTTTCCATCTAAACATTCATTCTTCATCTTCCCTGTCAGATGCCTGATCAAAAATAGCCCCCTATCCACAGAGGACCTCAAACTGTCAAACGATTTTCACTCAAATCAAACCAGAGCAAAGAACACGAGGAAAACTGATTCAACACATTTTTGCATGTTGTGTGAGGGTGTGTGTGCAGTTTTGAGCATGTCAGTGTTTTATATCTTTTCTCACCTCAATGTTTTTACTTGCAACGTTCTTCACCACTGCTGGAAAAAGTTCAGATGCATTCTTACCCTTGGCAATCAACTGATAAGAGAGATGAAAATGAAGAATGAAGCATCACACTGATGTAGTCATTTTTAATATGATCTTAATACGAGACCTCGGTCTCCCAGAATGACATACCCCGACTATCCTCTTCATAGCCTCCAGCTTCAGAGACTCTTTGTTGTTTTCCAGCATCTCCTTCAGATCTTCATTTCTGCAGAGAAACAGATGATTCAATGTTACAGTAACTGAATGAACCATTTGAATCACTGACATTCAACATTACAATGATATAGATTTACTGATGAAATGAGAGTAGAGCTGTCCATTCAGTTCAAATGAATTTATTCTTAGTTAACATTCAGTCCTTTTATTTAGTAAAAAAATAAAAGATATCTATATTACCCTTATCATATCTATTATAAATAATATACAATAGCATTTTTTTTTTTAGTTTCAAAACGGTAATTTTGAAAAAATAATTTCTAAAACAAAATCCCCAATTTTTATATATATTATATATATATTTATATAGATAGATAGATACACTAACTATATACAGTATATATACTAACAATATATACTAGCACAGGGCCATATGGGTCAGGCACTGAAATTTGAAAATGATTTCCCTGCATGTCCTGACATTAACATCAGAGAACTATGAACCTAGAAATGTTTTGCTGACAAACATTTATCCCTGGATTCAAGCATTCAAGCAGATGGATGACAGTCAGCCATATTAAATTAGTCTGTGCGGATGCTGGTCATTCCTCTGTCCGCACAACTCTGTCATTTACAGAGATACCATGTGAGAGGCATTCTTCAGACAATTAAAGGGATAGTTCACTTTGAAATTAATTTTTGGTATGTTTTAGCTTACCTCAAGGGCATCCGAGATGTAGGTGTCTTTGTTTCCGCAGTAGTTTAAATTTTTATATTTTTAGGTCAAGCCGTTCTTGTCTGTCAGTCATATAACGCAGGTCTATGGTCACCACTTCAAAGAGCATGCACAGAGAAGTCCAAATTAAACATGATTTAATCACTCGTAAATGTAAGTGCACATTGATGGCCTAGGACACGAAACGAGCGGTTTGTGTGAGAAAACGAACAGTATTTATATCGTTTTTACCTCAGACCGAAGCGCCCTCAGGTCACTTGGACGTGGCTGTGGTTACAAGAGGTAAAAACGATATAAATAAATACTGTGCAATCCTGTGCTCTTTGAGGTGGTGACCATAGACCTGCATTATATGACTGACAGACAAGAACGGTTTGACCTAAAAATATCAAAATTTAAACTACTGCGGAAACAAAGACACCTACATCTTGGATGACCTTGAGGTAAGCTAAAACATACCAAAAATTAATTTCAAAGTGACCTATCCCTTTAAAGACATTTGCAATCGTGTCATAGATTACAATTATTTAAGGAACTGGATTATAAAGAGGTTCATACCGTCATGTGAGTGTTTGAATGAACGAATGAATGAATAAATGAATAAGTCAACAAGCTAATAAACAGACAGATTATATTTCGACTTTGAAAATAAAGGAGTAAAGGAAGGAAAGCACTGAAAACCACTAGATCTGTGCCATTTTTTTCCACCTCAGAAACAAATTCCTTGTTTCAAAGAGATTTAATCCCAGCTGGGCATGAACATCATGACTTTTATTTCCAGAAAACAGGTTTTCTTGGCTTAACTTGAGCATTTCTCATACCCTCTGCTGGTTCTCTCCCCATTACCACTGCAGTGGTTGTTGGTCAGAGCCTGTTCCTCCGAGCTGAGGTCTGATTTTAGCGTGAGTTGAAGATGTTCTGCAGAGACGAGAGCGGTCCGCAGCGCTCCAGCGGCCTCCAAGCGTAAGCTGCCCAATCCTCCGTTCATCTTACACATGTACAGATTTACTAAAACCACAAACCACAGTGGTAGAGAAGGTCAAGATGATAAAAAAAATAACCTGGATGTGTTAGAAGAGCCATTCATCTGTTCATCACAAGAGGTTTCTCAGACCTCGCTCATCTTTGTAAATCCATGAAGAAACCATCCAAACAGGATTACAAGATCGACCATTTCTTCAAATCAACCCAGATGACCAGGTCTCAGAAGCAAAAGCCAAGAGAAAGTTTGACAGGGGATGAAAGACAACGTCTACTGGTTCTTTTCTCTCCACCGATGCCGTCGAGGGGACCAGAGAAGGACAAGATAGCACTATCCTCCAGTCTGACTCAATCATCTGGTTAATGGCCACGTGCAGCAGTCGCACAACCATCCAGTGTGACCATCACACATTAATTAAATCCATGAGCGCTGAGAGACCAGCGAGGTTACAATGCTTCACTCTTATCACAGACTGAAGCCTGAATTCCCTGATATATGGTCAGTTGCTTCTTACAAAGAAGAGGTTGAGAGATGCTCAATCTCAGCAGATCCAAAGCTTGCAAGTTGTGTCCCTTTGAGTGCCAGTAGTGAATAGTAACTCAGAAGTGGGTAAAATGCAAAGGAAGTCCCGCGAGGTCAAAACAGAGAGGCATGAGAGCCGACTCCAGCTGTGGTATTTCTTTGCGGCAGCGGCCGCCTCCCTTTAGAGGAAGCATAGAGGCTCTTATCTTCAACCCAAGACTTTCATCAACTCCGCAGGACCACGTTCTTTGCTTGTGTTTGTAGTTCACAGCAGGTCTGCTTATTCTGATAACATGAAACTTCCTCCGCCAACCAAGGCAACATAATATAACAGGTCTGAAACAAAAGTCAAACCCAAATAGTGAACTGGAGGCAGGAACGGGAAGAATATTTTATGCACATGGCCAGGCAAATGTGTTTTAGGCCTTGAAGACCATATTCAACTGGTTGAAAACACTCGATTGAATCTGTTGGATAAAAAAACGATCTTAAAGCAGGGCTTTAAGTGTAAAATACCAAACGTGTCCTTTAACAAGCAGGAGTAAAAAGAAAAAACTCATTATTTACCCTCATTTCATTGCAAACCTGTATGCCATTTACACTGGTGATACTGAACAGTCTTTTAAGCTGCAAATTTAAGTCATTATTTACTCATATTCTTGCCCTCCAAGTGGGCTGTTAACTCATTAACTGCTGCAAAGAACTCAGTGAATCAATGAGTTTAACTAGAAATCAGAAGCAGTGAACAAATCATTATTTATTTTGGGGTAAATGTAAGGGGTTTGAGCTAGTTCACAAAATGGATTTAATGATTTGTTCATGAACTTATCTGATTTGTTCACTGACTCACTGAACAGGTTTGTGAATGAAAGTAGTCCATATGATATTTTGCGTCTTCTAAAGTCAAATGAAAGCTTTGTTAGAGGAACAGATTGTTTTTGTTTTTTTTTATTCTCTGAAAACATTCCTTTCAGTGACTAGTTCCATCACTGCTCGAGAACTGCATGCAAATGACTTCGAGAATCAATGAGTTCAACCTGAGAACATAAGCAGTGAACAAATCATTAGTTCCAGCTGTTTGTCATAATTGGGCCCGTCCAAATACCCTCACTTGAGGTCTTTGCACTTGGCCACTTGTCTACTTGTGATGAATTTTCCGGAGTTTGGCCAGTGTTCAAGTGGGCATGAAGACCGCAAGTGTTTTAAAATTTTTGTTTAGTAATTTTTAAGTTGAAGATTTTGGGATGAATGACAGGATAAGCTTAGCCTAAAAACCCCTAGGAAGCACCACCGATCATGATTTTTCATGGCTGATTCTAAAAAACTAATTGTCCTATTCTGGTTGCTTTTTTTTCTCTTTGTTTTATGCTGATTTATTTGTTGTTTATTTGCTCAGTAACAGGCAAACTGACCAAAATATCTGTAACCCTTTGAAATTAGAGGCAACTTATGCTTTTTAATCAAAATCCAAACAAAGATGTAACACACATGTAGCAGGAGCAGGGGGGGGGGGTTTATTTATTTTTTTAGATTGTATAATTTCAAGATTTAAAGCAAAAACAGATTGGTCGTATTTTAGCTTAGTGAAATTATGCTACATAAGACACACCTGCACAAAGTTACATTCATATAAACCCGCACTCCCATTTCAATATTTGTATTTTTATTCCTATATTTCGAGCATTGTGAACAGTGAATTTTCTGTGCCTGCCTGGTACAGTATATTTGCTCTGCTGTGTTCTCTTCTTTGTGTTCGTCTTCAGCTTTTCCCGTCTCTGGCCTGGGTTAATGTCCTGTTTACAGACTTCGTAATATTTTCACATAAAAGACATTTTGGGAAATGAAGTCCAGAATAGACCTTATTCAGAGCAGCGCCATGACAGGTATGAAAGTGAGGCTGTGAGGGATAGACTTACCGTGTTTCCAATGGCATCCGCTGTAAAAAGCTGAATAAAGCTCCTAGATTACTTACAATTTTCCACAGCTTATATTGTCGGGAGTTTTTTGTCAACTGAAATTTCTTGGAAAGATATTTTTCCAGTGTTTCATGAGCAGAACAAAACGAAAACGCATTAAATAACAGTACAGCCCATTGAAGAGATGCATGTCTATCCCTCACAGCCTCGCTTTCATTCTCATTAAAAATCAAAGATGGCGCTGCCGTGAATAAGGCGTATAGTGGAGCAAAAACCGTCCGGTTCCAATTTATTGCCAGTTGAACGGTGCATCTCTACTGGAGTGGAAGATTGTCAGTGAATAATCACTTAAATGTTGAATAGACCACTTTTATTAGGCCTATGTTTTTTGTCAATTTTGGAGCTGAGAGCACAATCAATCATATGGGAAAAAAGACCTGTAGATATCTTCTATATCATCACAATTTAAATCTAATATATCTAGCGTTTTGTTCCAGAGAAGAAAGTAAGTAATACAGGTTTTGCAATTGGCACAACATCTGGTGAGTAAATTGACACTTTTTATTTTTTTGGTGAACTGTGCCTTTAAGTGTGTGTTCTCAGTGTTGTTGTGCCTGTGTCTCATTCTCAAGGCTTCTCTCTCTGTCCTCATGACTTCAGTCTCCTGCTTGCAGTCATGTGAGACTGGCCAATTCAGTTAGGCCTAAATAACATTAAGAATCCTTCCGTTATTACCCTCAACATACCAATAACACACACACACACCATCTTAAACATCAGCTATGGCAGAAAATTCAGGATGCAGATATTAGAAAGCAAACAATACCACACACAAACAATGACCCTCTTAACAACAGAAAGAAATCCATACAATGAGTGAATAAATAAAGACTAACCAGCAGTGAAGTCTATTTGCGGCATAATAAATGACAATAATCTCATACGTCCGACTCCCTTCATATTAAACAATTAACAGGCTCATTAATGCAGGAAACAGTATCAGACTTCCTGTCTAAGCAGGGAAATTTGTCATAATTGTTGGAACAGAGCTAAATGGAGTTAAGATCCCATGGGAAGAAGACATGAGGTTTTGACGTCAGCCCTGTCTATGGCCTTCACAAAGAGGCTGGAGAAGACAAACACTGAGATAGTCTGGACAAATAGCAAAAACAATACAGTATGTAAATCAATCCAGTGAGATCCAGACTGCACCTTAGGGAAACACCTCAGTAAAAACAATAATGTTATGACCCAGGCCTAGTTTCACAACTATTGATGTGATAGCCTATCCTCCCCAGAGGATCAATAGTACTCTAATATTACAGGCATACTGCCCCCTGCTGGAGAGGGACTGCCAACACCAACTGCATGAGTTTGCATGACAAAACACAAGACTCAAAGGTTATGCTTGCTAACCCACCAAAAAAATCAGATTTTTTTAGGGATGCACAATTTATCGGCCAACATATCGGTATCGGCCGATATATGTTAGCTTAAATGTTATCGTTATCGGCCCGATAATAAAATTTGGCCAATGTATTAAAAGCCGATAAATAATGGATTATTTCCTTCAGCGGAGACATTTTTAGATGCACACTGTTCTAAGATGATGCCATTATGGTTTTGAAATATGATTGGAAATGTACAGCGCAACTCTGTCATGCAAGGCTACATAAAATTACATGAAGAACATTATAATTGTGTGCTTGGGACATGGCTTTTAATGGTGAGACTTTTGTTTTTGTAATCAGGCTCTTCATTTTTTTTTTTTTATTAAAATGTGGATTTAGATTTATCGAGCAATATATCGGTTATCGGCTTTCAAATATAAAGAATGATCGATATCGGCCGAAATGTTCATATCGGTGCATCCCTAGTTTTTTTAGCAATATATTTTTACTGAAGCAAGACGATCAAACACACAAATTATGTTTGCAAATTCCACAAAACCTCATCTATTAGGCTGTGTCTGTCAACCAGGTAGATAACAATATATTGGTGACAACTTTTGCATCAACAATGAAAAATACATGGCACAACAGCAATCATTTAAAGGGATAGTTCACCCAAAAATAAAAATGATCTCCTCATTTGCTACTCATCCTCACGTCGTTTCAAAAAGAGATATTTTGAAGAATGTTGGTAACCAAACATGACAGAATTTACATTTTTGGGGTGAACAATCCCTTTAAGTTCTCAAGGAATAAAATTGTATGTACATTTTCAGACAAGACAGCCTGAACCGAAAAGGCAAATGACAGATGTCAAACTTACACTGGCCTTTCAGTGATGATAACTCTGTGAGACTGGCTCCATGCAAATATTACAGAGGCAGTTGATTTTATCTAATAATAATAGTTATCTGTGGAAACTGAAAACCACAGTAAATAAAGAATTAAATCAACGTATACTAGTATGTTTACTAGTAATTTAAGCAGCATAAATAAAAACATCAGCTTCAGTAGTATGAACGACCATGACGTAGACTGCTTCGTGCACATCTGCATCTGTGTGTGTGTGTGTGTGTGTGTGTGTGTGTGTGTGTGTACTCTTACTTCTTGCAGTCCGCGCTGAAGAGGCTGAACGCGGCCCCTCCGCCGCCGCCGCTGATGTTGCTGTTCTCCTGCGCCGCGTCCACGCCGGACTCCACCGAGCCCTGCTCGTTATACGACACACTGTTGGCGGACATCCCGAGCATTTACTCCGACTTACACCACTCACTACAGCAGCACAATCTTAGTTATCCTCCGAGAAAGGCAGCTGTGTTTAAACAATGTCGCGCTGCTATTTTACACTGTATGAATCGCAAGAAAAAAAACTTTTTGACTCCTGACGTGCAACTTTTCCCCCTCTTCCACGCAGAGTCGGAAGTGAGCTGGAGTCACATGACCGTCACATGACGGCAGCGTGACGAAGACCAAAACATTTCACTCTTCTCTCCACCTTTCCTTTACATTGTGTACAATGTATATTTATGCTTGTTTTATTATAATGTACAATTGATTGTGTGTGGAATATAAAAAGGAGGGAGGGAAATAAGAAAAAAAATATAGGACTCAAGACATTTATTTTTTCAAATTTCATTTATTGTGAATTATATATGTATTCCAATGTTTTGTTTGTTTTGCTTTTGTTTGTTTTTTTGGTTCTTTTTTTACTTATATTTATATATATATAAATATAAGTAAATTGTTGTAAAAAAACAACAACAACGAGTATATACATATATATATATATATATATATATATATATATATATATATAAAATATATATATATCATATTATATATACTCGTTGTTGTTGTTTTTTTGTTAATATCTGTTATGAGTTTTAAAAATGTATGTACTTTGGTAAATGCTCAGTAAAAAAAGAAAATTTTCTCACTTGAAAAATGATTTCAAGCCTTTGTTTTGTGTAATTGCACAAGTAAAAAGGTAATCCGCTTATAAAATTGTATGATGTTGTATAAAGTGGCACCCTTTTCTTTATAATTATTTTGCTATTGTTGTATTGTTGTCGTCTGGCACTGGTCTATTATATTTTATTTGATTCTTTTTAAATTATTCTTTACTTCTGAATGAATATTTCTTATTGTATTGTTCTTGGTTTATGGCATTAATAAAACATTCTCTCTTCTCTCCTGTTCTATGATTATATATACAGAAGAGAAGAGAAAATGTTTTATTAATGCATAAACAGTTCTTTTTATTCCTTTGTATAAATTTTATTTTTTCATCGCATTTGTATCACGTTATTATTCATATTAGTTAATGTTTTATACACGTGTGTTATACAAGCTTTCAAAGTAAAATAGACCTTTTTTATTATTAATAATCTAATATTATGATCCTAATTCATTATTAAACATAGCCCCTGAACGTTCTCTTTCACTCTTTGCCGTTTGTATATTTGTCTTTATGGATTATTTAACAGAACATTTAACTTTCTTAAAAGGCCATATTTTGTCAGCCCTTTGCACACATAAAGTGTGATGATACTATGGTATAATGATGTATTAGATGGCAATACCATGGCACTTTGATGTACTGATGATTGGCAGGTTACCACCCTTTTAATCATCACTACATTTAAATAAAAATGATAATAATAATTATTATTATTGAGAAAATATTCAGATACTATAATATATCATACATTAATTGTGTACATTCAACGTATAGTTTTGGTACCCGTAGTGATGATAATTTTCCTATTATCACTATAAAGCTGCTTTGAAACAATCTGTGTTGTATAAAGCACTATGTAAAGATGACTTGACTTGATGCTCATAATAACCAGCAGAGGACGACAAATCCTGATCATAATGTTACAGGCGTCCAGTTTTGTCATGGTGCTGCTTCTGATCTGAAAGTAAGCAATGGTTAGATCCATCTGTACTCAACACAAGCGGGCCATGAACTATAGATGACCATTTCTGCCACAGAAGAAACAAATATCATTCTTTGGTAAATCATTAGACTTTAGTATGTCATAATTATTTATGTCTAAATTAAATCATAATTATTAGACAAAAAGTCGAAGATATGACATACTAAGACAATTGACATAAAAAGTTGAAAATGGCTTAAAAAGTCATAATTAACATAGGGTATAACAAGTAAAAATTTTGACATAAGGGCCCGGTTTTACAGACAGGGTTTAGACTAATCCAGGATTAGTTCAATTATGACATTTAAGTAGCTTTCATAATTGTGCCTTAGAAAAAAAAAAACTTTACTGGTGTGATTCTTGAGACAAAACAATGGCACTGACATATTTTAAGATATCTCAGTGCAAGTTACTCTCAGTTAAAACAGCTCAAACATGCACTTTAGTCTTGGACTAAATTTAAACCTTGTCTGTTGGGGGGTAATAAGGTCATAAAATTAATAAGGTCATAATGTTGACCTTATCTCACTTTTTATGTTGACTTTTGAAGTCAGATTTTTTTTTTTTTATGTTGACTTCTTAATGTCATAATTGTGACTTTTTAAAGTCATTTTGATTTAGTAGGCCTATGTCATAATTTTGACTTTTTATCTCAGAATTATCACTTTTATGGCAAAATTATGATTTACCAAAGCATTTGTTTCTTCTTATGTGACGTAAATGGGCTTTCATACAAAACCCTCACCTGCTTATACAATCCCACTTTTTTCTTTACTTCACTTCTTTCATTTCTCCTCACTTCCACATGTTTGACCCTACACTCACCTTTACATTGTAAAGCTTTTAGAGAAGTCAAGAGTTACTCTTTAAACCAGAGCAATCAGATCATTGTTGACCAGGTCATTGTAAAGGCACATGTTAAAAGTTCTGTGTCTGTGCCTCAGAATATCTGACACAGGTAAGGCTGGTTTGGGGGATGTTTTTTCTTTTTTTTTTAATGTTTATAGAGCAGGAGGCTAGGGTCAGTTAACAGACACATTTACAGTGCTTGAGGGAAGACAGCATTGAGCCTTACATCAAGTCTTCAGGTTCAGATTTCAGAGTGGGGCATCATGACATCATAGATTACCACAAAATAAATACTCATGACTGTAAAATATTAGAGTTTTAAGGGTTCACAAAGACACACACACACACACACACACACACGTGATAACGTCCGTTATATTTGTGGGGACTCTCCATACGCATAATGATTTTAATACAAACTGTATATTCTATCCCTTACACTAAGCCTAAACCTATCCATGACACAAAACTTTCTGCATTTTTACATTTTCAAAAAACATCACTTAGTATGATTTATACACTGATCAAAAATGTCGTCCCCACAAGGATTTCAGATATTATATAATGTAATGTATACACACACACACACACACACACACATAGGGTTTCCATGTTTTATGGGGACAATATATATCCTAATCACACCTCTAAACCTGTTTCTGATATGCAAAAATATTCCCTGCAGGGTTACCGGAGTCATGCTTTGAATCTACATGCTCCTTAGATGAGATAGAAAGGTAGATAAAGAAATCTGAGCGTGAAAGAGAGAGAGAGAGAGAGAGAGAGAGAGAGAGAGAGAGAGAGAGTTTTTCCTCTGAAAAAAGCAGGAAACTGAGATGCCGTTTCCTGATATTCCCGTTCATGCTTGGCAGTTTGTGCCACGTCGATCACTTCAGTAGAGCTGCATAAACACATTGGACATTTTCTTTTCTCTTTCCCTTCAGCAGGGGTTTTCTAGAAAACACGTGAAAGATGATTTCCTGTTGTCAAAGAAATGTTCAGATAATGTTCACCACTTGATCCCTGGACAATATTCATTTTGTTGTCTTGTGCACTAAACCTAACGTGCAAAATGACTGACAAGCAGAGAGCAGCCATAAAAACGTCTGATAATGATTATTTCAGATTCAGTGTTTAATTTGACGTTTTATTTAAAAGTCTTGTTTTTGAGAACCACTGAGGGATTCAATTTGTGTGTGTGTGTGTGTGTGAGGGCTGGTATTGTGTGTGAGCTTGAGTGCGTTGAAGTGTGTTTAAACAGTGATTAGCAGCTGAATGTTGATGAATTCCTGTTCAGAGATGTGGAGAAGAGAGAGCGAGACCTCAGCATTAACTCTTTATCTGTCCCTCTGTCCTCTGACCTCTGTCCTCCCTCTCTTCCTCTGGGGAATCTCAAGACTGGCCCGTCAGTTCATTCATTCTTCAGCAGTCGACCTCCAGTGCTAAAACTCACACTGTGAACACGCAACACTTCATTATGCACACTAATGTTGAATACACAAAACAAACTACTTCAACTTCAAACAAAATATTCTCACATTAGCAACATTAATAACAATGACTATAATGAACAATTCTTGCTGCACACTTGCTCTATAAAATAAAGCACTTTATGCCAAAAAATATATAATTTTCAGTATTTCAATTATTTATTTATTATTATTTTTAAATACATTTATACATATATATAATGGTCAAAAATATATTACTATACATGTATTTTCAATACGTTTTAGTTGCTTATATCTGGGTATTTGTATAATAGAAATCTATTAAATATTTGTAATATAAACATTTATATAGTCCAAAATTGGAAGGAAAAAAAATAATCAAAAAGTATTATGAGAAAGGAAAAGTATTCTTCCTCTTTTTGGCATTTCAAATCAAATAAAACAAACAACATACATTTAGCATGTATATTAAATATATTTGGCCAGAATATTTGTTTATTTATTTATGTATTTTTGGCTGTATTGGTATCTAGATGTATATGCAGATGGCAGATTGTTTCTCAAGCTGTTTTTTTCCCTTTGGGAGCCATTAAAAAGGGCAGTTTGTTCTAACATACGTAATAAATGTTATTGCAAGCAAAAATATAAAATGTAAGGATTTTATTTTGTTATAGTAGATGGGTCACCATTGACATTTTATTTATCTATTTTTGAAGACTCTGTATATTTCCATTTTCTACCAACAGGGGGAGTAATTCATTTAATGAAATAAGTATTGAAGGGATAGTTCCACAAAAAATGAAAATTAATTTACTCAACCTCAAGTTGCTCTAAACCTCCATGAGTGTCTTTATTTTGTTGAACACAAAAGAAGATATTTTTAAGAAATATTGGTAACTAAACAGTTTCTGGTCCCCATTGACTTAAAAAAATAAAAAATACTAAGGAAGTCACCGGGGACCAAAAACTGAAACATTCTACAAAATATCTTCTTTTGTGTTCAGCAGAAGAAAGAAACTCATACAGGTTTAGACCAACATGAGGGTGAGTGAATGATGACAGCATTTTTATTTTTGGGTGAACTATCCCATTAAAAAAATCAATGGAAGAAATGTATCATTCAATCTCAAGGAGATTCAAGATTTGCACAGGTTTAAAATAAACATATAGTGACCCTGAATTAAGTGTGTTTAGTTTAGGAACAATAGCATCTTTTGATCTTAAATCTGTTCCTTTGGGAAAAAGGATTTTCCTTTGGCCTCAACCACTGCACCTGTCCTCCCTCTCTCTTTCTCTCTCTCTCTCTCTCTCACACACACACACACACTGATTTATTGGGGTTGACTGCTGTGTTTGTAAACACACTGAGGGTCAGGTCACCTCAGTGAGACAGATTTCTTATCTACACCACACACACACACAGAGAGAGAGGGAAAGAGAGAGAGAGAGAGAGAGAGAGGAACACAATCAAAGGGAGTTCGCAGCACATGAAGACTTCAAGACACACATGAATCACGGAGTCCTGATGATAAATGAAGCTCCGTCTGTCGGAAGTGGACATTCGCTACAGATAACCACACACACCTGTTGGACATATGCACAGAAACACACAGACAACATCATGAAGATCTGCCCTGAAAAAAAGACTAGGAAAAGGTGGTTAGGACAAACTGAAACATATAACCGATTTGTTTAAAACGGTGGTTCTCAACTGGTTTTGCTTCAGGACACAATTTCATATTAGACATGAAGTGCTGATCCATCACAGTATCAGAATACTTCATTACATCAAAATCAAACACCCAATAAACCACATACAGAGATAAAAGGATAATCCGAGGGAGAGAGATTCACTGCAAACTTAATCATTTGGATTTATGTTATGTATTTATATAATGCATTTTTATAAATAGTTATTGGCTCTATTTCTGCTCACTGAGAGAAAATCAAGTTCAAGAGTTCACTTCATTGCAAACTTTGCACTAAGGGTACAGCGGTAAAGTTGTTTTTCATCATTTCATTATCGTGCCTGGTCATGTATGATCTCATTCTGTGATATTTTGAACAATTCACTCTTTTTTTTAATTCTGACTGCTTAGTCCAATAAAATCAGCATGAAATGGAATCTGCGATAGCCTTTTATTCTCTATAGTGACGTATATCCGACTACAGCTTCTTGAACAAGAATAAATGTAGGGCGGGACTTGATTTTGTGCATCTGGAACTGATTGGATGGTTGTGGATTGCTATTGGTGGATCTCATGTGATTGACAGGTTGCTCCGCCCTCGTGCCAGTAAACACATCATCAGAGAAGAGAAGGGTTATACGAGGGCACATGAAATTTAAATAAATAATGATGTGCACAGATAAATCATCCATAATAAATACTGAAATATTCTATGAAAAAATAAGAATTGTCCCTTTTGATTTCATGGTGATTTGACATATAATTGAACATAATGTATTTTTGAACACAGTAAATCGACTCAGATCAGATCAGAAAACGTAGTTATCACATCATAAACCAAGACGAGTGATATTAGTATAAATTCTTTAAAAAATACTCTAGTCTAAACAGAACTGTAAAATCATTAATGAAGCCCGTGTCACTGTTCAGGGCTGACGGATGGCTTCGGAACGATGATGTTACAGGAAGAAGTCACACTTCCGCTCACAACATCCATTGTTGCCGCGGACAAAAATGAAATGCATGCGCGTACACACACTCGCTCATAAATATACATCCCAGAATGCAGCAGGGAAATGATGTATGGTGCACAGGATGCGAGTAAGCCTGCACAGGAACGCCAGAGGAAACGTTAGGGAGATGCCAACCAATAACTAACATCATCAACAGTCACTGGCTAAGTTTACACCTCAGCAGGAAGTGACCTCATGGCCTGCATCCTCTCCTGTCCCGCGGCTCTTTTACCCTGGACAGGAAAGAACCACCCAGCGCACATGACCTTTACGTGACCTCCAGCGGCCTCCGTTCTCTCTCTGCAGACGTCGTGCTCATCCAGGCCTCATGACCACACAATCTCAGGGTCAAGAGAGTGTGTGTGTGTGTGATTAGTTTTACATCCTGAGGGCCATCAGACAGGATTTCACAGCCCTGTAAATCTTAAGAATGCATTAGGAGTCTCTTTTTCCTCATGATCTCTCTTCTCTGTTGCCGCTTTTCAAAATCAGCTGTATGAAAGTCCATGTAGATATTGAATGACAGGCTGATATTAAAACCCTCAGTCACAGTTAGGTGATTTTAACCCTGCAGGCTTAAAAGAAGAAGAAGAAGAAGATGGATGTGACAATGTGTCGAAAGAAACTCCAAGGCAGCAGAAGGAAACTACAGGGGGAAAAAAAGAAAGACTTTGATGCATTTGTATTAAAATTTCAATCTGGTAAACATTAAAAATACTGATCGTTCAGGTTCATATCTTTCCTAAGCTGAATTCACAGGTCAGAGTTTACTAATCGTGAACTTTGATACGCATTCACAATAAGCTTGTGTTCCTAGTCTCTCATGTTCACATGTTTATCACAGAATCTAATAACATAAGTATCACGTATTTGCTTAATAAAATTATGTTTAAATGAATGTTGGTTTCCTTAATATCTGTTTATATAACAATACATAAATAATAAAGTTGTTAATATAACTTTTTTTTTAATCGTCTTATTTTAATATATTTATTATAAATGTATATTTATAATAAGCAAATTTACATTACAGGGCAAGAAAGAAAGAAAGGAAGAAATTGATGTAATTTATTAATACATATAAATGTAAATAAAACAAGTGTTAATATAATACATACAATAGTAAATAAATATACAATAATATATAATATTATTTTAGATTATATTATATGTATAGGCTGCTTATTTTTATATACATATTATTTTATATTTTCAAATGTAAAATCATCTAAATAATAACATGAGTAGATTAATCATTCCACAATTATGCAAAGCAAGAGAGAGAAAGAAAGAAAGAAAGAAAGAAATCTTACATAATGTCACAAATATATATATATATATATTTGTATTTATGTATAAATATAATGGACAATAATAATATATCTACCATTATATTTATACGTATTTTACATTTAAAATACATATAATTATAATCTTTCAATATTAAATCTTTCACAGTATAACATGAGTATAAATCAGTCCACAGTTGTGCAAGAGTCGCTACACTGTAAATGTACATCATCGAGGTGATTTTATGATGACTGACATCAGATAAATATTTTCTCAGTCACACATTATTAGCTAATAAAGCTCATGGATTGGGTTCAGAGCCAGCGAGAGTGTGTGTGTCTGTGGGAATATGTCTGTTTTAAGGTCTTTGCCATCTGGGTCCACATGCTGAGAGCAGGAACAAAAGGCCAAGAGAAGGAAGGACAAGGAGAGGCGACCCAAAATAACGAGTGAAAAGAAAAACAGCAGGAGGGAGGGAAAGACAAATAAATAAATCACAGGTGGAGCTGAGACTGGACACTACGACATACACCTGACAACACAGAGTCACATGAGAACATGAACACACACTCCTGTACGTCCAGATCTGTTTTTGTGCTACTGTCACACAGAGTAAATCAACCCACTCCCACACAAACACAAGCACACTGTACAGAACAGAGCTCATTCACCCCAGACTAAACATTTGGGGTGGTTGTGATGGTGTACAGTGGCCCCAACAAGTTATTTGGACACTTATGCATGTGAATGTCATTGCAGATACAAAATATCAGAACAAGTCGCATTTCATTTTAAATGAAGATTGCACAAGTACAGTACACTATTACAAAAATATATATATATATATCTTTGGGTTTCTATCAAGAGACAACATTATAAACTGAAAAATGAAGCCTACCCGGAAGTGAGAAAAATTGCAATACATCTAAAATCCGCTAGGGGCAGGCCCCAAAAGGGAGCAAATGTCCATTTCTCATGTTAAAATGTCCGTTTTCACACCATAAATTCATGTTTTTACAGGTTGGTCCCATGGACTTTTATTGTATTTTTCGATAGGTTCTGAGTGCCTGACAACTGTGAGGGGGGTGAATTTTTTTCTAACTCGTTAGTTTAGGTCGTATTTAGATATAAAATGTATGACAAATAAGGGAGTGGTTAACTTTGATTGACAGCTTGATTGACAGCTGGTAACGGGCTGCACCGAGTGGAATTCCTGAAATTTGATGTCTCGGCCATGATCTGACACAACACATCATACCACCTCAGTTTCCTTTCTGAACATTTATATTGAAATATTTCCAAGATGGCGCCGCCCATACCCCCCATAAACGGCCTCAAAACCATTCTTCATAAAGTCTATGGGTCATAGTTTTTTACAGTCTATGGTTTCTATATAGAATCGTGGATTCTTGACTCAATTTCAAATAACCATTTCAAAAAGGTTTAGGAGAAATGTCTTAAAGTCCCCCTGTAGTCAATCATTTTATCCCTTAAAACTCATCTTTGATCACCAAAATTACATATTTAAATGTTTTTTTTTCCTTGAAAAAGTTTTTTAAAATGTTTTTTTTCCTTGAAAAAGGTTTTTCTTCCTGCCTTATAGCTTGAATACAACGCTACACCCTTGCCTCATTTAATATACGCTGTTCTATAAATATGCAAATTAGCCCCGCCTCCACTCACTCACACCAGCTCGTTGCCAATCACACGTGGATCTGATTGGTTACAAATGTAGGACCATTACATTTCACATTAGGTAATATAATTGGACTTTTGATTACTTTTCACCTAACTCGTTTATCACATTTAATTGAATAGGATAATACTATACCATATTGATATAAAAAAACAAAGAGAAATTTGATCAACATTAAAGCAGTAAACATTGCATCAGTGGTTAGTGAAGGAACTGCAGGGAATTTTTGAGTTTAATGACAAGCTTATTAAATAAATACATCATTACAATTTTAAATGAAAATAAATTATTTTAAAATAATTAAAATCATAATAAATTTGTGTTTAAAAGACAAAAGCCTTCCAAAGACAGTAAAACTAGAGGCTGGTCTTTGTGTACAATTTAGCAGAACTTGCAGACTTTCTAAATATAAGTGATATGCTTTCTCAGAAAGGAAACTTAAAAAAAATATATACAAAAAATAAGAATTAGGGAGAAACAGTATGTGAATAATATGTAATCATGTGATCAATAAAAAAGTAATTATAGGCCTATTGTATTTTAAAATGTAAAATAATTTCTTTATAAGTACTTTATTTTGTGGAATCTGATTATATAATTCAGATTACATGTAACAGTTATACCTGAAGTAGCACTGATAATACTTTCATGTTTAACAGGATATAAAAAAAATTCTAGTTATATAATGTTTACTAACCGCTAAAATTCATAAAATGAATTAAAATGAACTTAATTAAAAATAAGTCCATAAAATGATCCCATGATGGGACCCCCTAAAGGTTCTATATGAAGTGACAGACAGTTCTTTATAAGAGTGAATCATTTCACAAATTTGGTGTACAAATTTGAAATACTGTTCAGTGTGTACCTGAGGAAAAATGACTTCATACACTATAAATCACCAAAACACCAGCCGATTCAAAGACATTAAGCACAAATGATGAAGAAAAATTAAGTTAGTGAAGAGAACAGCTAAATTTGAGCAATTTAATTCACACACACACACACACACACACACACACACACACACACACACACACACACACATACACACACACACACACGCACACACACACACACACACACACACACACATTTTTAGATCTGATTTGTTTTCTCTACTGACATCACCATCTTTCTGTATATTTGACCGCAGTGTGCCACAGTCGTTTGCTTTTTGTGTAATGTTAGCCGTGTTTTGCCGTCCTGGCTGAAATTCGATCCTGTTCACCCTGTCTGCATACTTCTTCAAATAAACTGCCTACAGCTTCTTCCTCTACGCCTCATTGCTGGCTCGCTGAGTTGGGGACACTTAATATTCAGCAATATTACTGATCTGACTGACACCATTGGATGAGAACTGAACTGAGATGTACAATGACATCACTGCACTGCTTACAGAGCTGGTTTATATCTGAATTAAAGTCATTTCATATTTGATGGTCTTTACACATTTATTGAGCCGAATCAACCCTGAACAGACCTCAGCTGAACAATGACACTATTGTCTTTCTAGAGCTGCTTTACAGCAGAGATGAATTATGTTTGCATCATTGAATCATTCATTTCCTGTTTATCACTGTAAAACAATCAGTGTTCATAAAGAAAAAATCCATTGGCTTGGCTTTTGGAAGATGGCGAGAATTGAGGGATTTTAAATGTTATAAAAGAGACACGGAGATGAGTATGGTATTTTATTGAACATAAATTGCCTTAAGTAGCTCTCAGCAGAGTTCACTGTAAAGCAGTATTGTGAGGGTCATTTCATTATGGTTGTTGTAAAGCTGTGCTGGAATTTATTTTCAAGGAATAGCGTGTCTGCGTACAGTAACATCTTCAGTCAGCTTGAGATCCTTTCCATCTAGACTGGTTATGTCTTACGCCTATAGTGAATGTTTTATGAGCAGCAGGAGAACCATATTCATCCACACAGTCAAGCACAATGTTATTTTATGATTTTAGTTTTAGTTAAACAACAAAGTCCCTCTTCTTACAGTAAACTGATCATGTGTAATAAAGTGATTGGCTGCAGATCAGTGTGTGTGTGTGGTTTAGGGTGCAGGATTGTTGGCCACGTAGGGGAGCAGTAATGCTGACATCACTTCCCATCTTTGTTCCTGACATTATTTTCAGGTTTTGGAATGTAATTCCTCAGAGACTGGATGTGAAGGCCCAGCACACAGAGTCTAAACTCTATGAACATCTTGTTTCATTCTTACTTCATTCAACGCATACAGTTTAGGTGTGTGTGTGACTGTGTGTGTGTGTGTGTGTGTGTGTGTGTGTGTGTGTGTGTGATGGTTCTTTCTCAGAAGGAAACTTCTGTCAGCAGTAAAGGGATTTGTGGGTTACTGCACATTTTCCACCCAACATAACTGTGTGTGTGTGTGTGTGTGTGTGTGTGTGTGTGTGTGTGTGTGTTGTCCCCACAAGAGGACAATACGAAAATGAATGTAAAAATGCAGAACGTTTTCTGTGATGGAGAGTTTTGGGGATATGGTTAGGATTAGGGGACAGAATATACAGTCTGTACATTACAGTTTAAAAATTATATACTGTATATACTGTATACAGGGGTGGACATTAACTTTTTTTGCTCACCAGCCACTGTGAATAGTGGTTTTGCAAAGTTACTAGCAACTCACCATTTTCACTGGCCACAGTTTTGACATTGATAGCATGGGGAAAAATTTATAAATAGATATTTATCATTTTATCTCATAATTTGGCAGCAGATATATTAGGCTGCTGTCACGTTAAGACCTGACACACAGATCCATTATACTGTTACACGTTTTCTTTCTCAACTGTTTATGCACACTTAAAACATAACTGTGTTTGCATAAACACTCGACAAGATCGACATTATTTTGTGTGTATTTTACTGTTTAAGTGCAATAAGTCATGGGAAAGAAGTCAATTTAGTACAGAGAGGCGACTGGGTCTGAAAAAATTTTTACTTTTGAAGTGCAACACTTTGAAATGCACATATTGGTCAAACAATATTCTGCTTTAAATGAACTGAATGAACAGGTTTATGTGAAAGTCTACAGCTTGGTTTAGCCAATGTATGATTAAAACATTAATTGTTAGTTCATGGTAGCTCAAGTTCATTAAATAATATTAACACATACAACTTTTAACAATTTTAATAATATATATTTTATGTATTACTAAATTGAAATGAAAATTTTTCATTGATAGTTTGTTAACTGATGTAGTTACCAAATGCAACTTTTTTTAAAAGGGTTTTAATAATTTTGTCACAAAAAAACAAAAAAAAATCACCAGAAGAGTCATTGAAAAAGTATGCACTCCCCTAGCATGAGCTAACTTGTTAAAGGGCCCCTATCATGGATTTTTTTAAGTTTCCTAATGTTGAAAATAAATGTCTTTACCGTCACATAGTGTTACACAGCGTCTCCTCAATATGATCTCCAGTATCCACAGGATCAGCTGCCGGTTTGAGGTTTAAGTTTCCCTGGTGTCTGCGCGCGCAATAAGTGGGCGGAGCTAATGTTTCATCTTGACGTCATGACGAAACGGCTTACTCGTTTGAAAAACAATTAATTTCATTGTCTCAGACCTTGTCTGAGACCTTACTTTTGAAAGACAATAACTTTATATACGATGCACTTTCAGATTTAAAACTTTGCAGGATGTTTTTATTCACTTAGAGCTATATTACACACTACATGAAAGGTCATTTTCAAAAATCCATGATAAGGGCCCTTTAAAACTACCTGTTATTTGCTTTTTTTCTTCATACAGTTGTGACCGAAAGCAACTGAAGATCATCAATACTAATGTCCCTGAAAAACACATTCACACACTGTGCGCCTCATGAAGTCACATGCAGGGTGCGAGATTCATTAAAACCGTGTCAGAGCTGTCACTACGTGTGACTTTCTGTCAGCAGAACTATTAACTAAAATAACATGCATGCACTCACACCTGGGGTGAATTTTGGTAATACAAAACATACATCACAAACCCAAATACACAAATGTTAATTTCAGTTGTTTAACTGAATAAAATGAATGACATTACAAGTCCGGTCAAGCAGATATTTGCATAAGAACACTGATGAACCTCTGATTGGTTCTTTATAGAACTCACAACAGTGCAGACAGCCAGTAATCGGTGAGAGTTGCTATGGAGATGAAATGCCTGACCTCTGATTGGCTGTGTCAGCACCTGAGCTGCAGTAACAGGAACGAATGAAAACTGAGCAGCCAAACACCAAACATATGTCTGGAATGACACTAATTGAATTTGAAAGCAACTTGTAGTATATATTACTTATGTAGAGTAAAGATTATTCAAGCAATTGCAAAGTTTCTCGGTGGAACGCAAAACATTTGCGAGAGAACGCAAAACCATTGACTTATTTTTCCTCCCATCACATATTTATGACATATTTTTTGACTGTCAGACTGTCATACAAAGAAAAATAGATGCAAAAACAAGAGAACCAACTAAATTTAATAACTGAAATGGTCAATGTATGCTTTTTCCTGTGAACGTTTTGTTTTTCTATGCATTTATTTTGCATTGTAAAATAAAACCTGTATCTGTAGTTTGCCTTTTGTCAGATAAATGTATATTTTGAGATAAATACCTTAACCAAGTTTAGTGCTTTGTTCTTTTCTCATATGTAAAAGCAACGTCCTCATATTTTGATGGTTTAATCGAACTTGTAAACAAATACCCCCCTCCAGACATCACCAACCCAAGGGACGAAAACTGAACAAAATATGTCAGATCATGTGACAACAATATAGCCACAATGTAGTATAAAGTACAGTAAATATGATGCTCGTATTTACTTCAGAACAAGTGAAAGAAACAATGAGAGAGTTCAAAAACCACACTCGTCACTGATGGAAAAATTGTGTGTGTGTGTGTGTGTGTGTGTGTGTGGGTTGGTTTATGTGAATTATGAGGACACAAATTTGTATAATGACATGTGTATTACACTGGTATTACAACTTATGGATGGTTTATGAGGACACTTCAAAAGTCCTCATAAATCAAATGGCTTAAAAAACATAAAAAACAATGTTTTATTAAACATTTAAAAATGCAGCATGTCTCCTGTGATGGGTAGGTTTAGGGACAGGGGCAGTGTAAGGGGACAGAATATATAGTTTGTACAGTATAAAAACCATTATGCCTATGGAGAGTCCTCATAATGCTGTTGCACCAACATGTGTGTGTGTGTGTGTGTGTGTGTGTGTGTGTGTGTGTGTGTGTGTGTGTGTGTGTGTGTGTGTGTGTGTGTGTGTGTGTGTGTGTGTTTTTGAAGGGAGTCAGTGTCCAAACAATATTCAATGTCTCTAACGTCCAGGAGTCAATATGAGTTCAGGAACAGTCGATGCATGTTCGACTGTATTTAATATAGTTTGTTTCTCTTGTCTCGCCATCTCTTTTCTCCATCTCTCATTTTCTACCGTTCTCTCCCAGAGGATCATTACTCAGATGTTTCTCTTAAGTTTAGATAATGAAGTTGAGGAAAGTTCTCTATTCCTCTCTGAAAAACAAAACTGAGACAGATTTTCAGGTCATAATATGAGGGTATCAGCCCAGATGACTGTGAAGTATTATAAGTGTATTTTTGATGTGTGTGTGTGTGTGTGTGTGTGTGGCTGCTGTTCCACTGCTTCCCTCAGCACTGAGGAATTTGGTTGCTACAATGAATGAGCCAATTTGACATCTTTCCACAAACACACTTACACATGTAAAACCATATGTCACACACACACACACACACACACACACACACGCACGCACGCACGCACACACACACACACACACAGATTTCTCTTTTCCAGCAGTGACACATGACAGCAAGTTCCTGTTTTTTTTCTGTTTCACGTGATTGTGCAAAACTGCTGAATCCTGGAGGATATGTAAGGAGTTTAAACAGTCAGCTAATAATAAATCACTAAACGAGATTAATTCTATCTGAATGCAGTCCAAGATCTATAAACATAACTTATAAACTATACCGTTCAAATGTTTGGGGTCAGTATGGTTTTAAAAAAATTTTTTGGAAGTCTCTTATGCTCACCAAGGCTGTATTTATTTGATCAGAAATACAGTAAAAACAGTAATATTGTGAACTATTATTACAATTTAAAACAATGGTTGTCTATTTGAATATGTTTCAAAATGTAATTTATTCCTGTGATGCAAAGCTGAATTTTCAGCATCATTCCTATATCATCAAAAAAGCATTCTAATATCAATGTTGAAAACATTTATGCTGCATACTATTTAAAAAATATATATTTTAAAAAACATATTGACTTTTGAATGGTAGAGTAGATATAAAGAATATATTTTATTAAATAATCATATTTCATTAATAATACTCTGATTATTTTAATAAAATGAATTGCATATAACAGTATATATATATATATTTTTTTAAATAACAGAAGACTGAAAATAGAAATGAAAATCACTGAAGACATTGTGGCATAGAAGTAAATCACTGGAAAGACAAAAAAGTGGCATTCTGACAAAAAACGGGCTATTATCTGTAATTATTATAATTATCCATAGTAAATGACCATGTAAAAGGAACAGCACTAGTGAGCATCTATAGCATGATCACACCGAACATTAAAAGCATATGAAATCTTTCTCTTCAGTTCTCACTCTCTAAATCCCCGTCCGCCACTTTCCCGCCCTGCTCTCACGTTGACGCATGACTCTTTCCTTTAAGTTCTTACTCTTATTGTTCCCTGTGACCCAAAGCACAATCTTCCTCTTCCACACACTTCCTGCTTCCTGATTCACAGGAAGTTCTGTGCAGAGACATTTCCTTTACTTATTTGGACTAATATACTCAGAATCAGTCTTTCGTTCTCTAACACACACTTACTCACAAATGAATAATGTGCATCAAATAAAAGCTGAATATTTTTTTAATACAGTCTAATGATGCTGTCACACACAAAATACAAATTGTATGTGTGAATCAAACCAAAGAATTACAATGTCAATATGTCCGGACTGGAAGCATGAATGCAACGTCTACTAGACCTCTTTTCTGGTCTGATTTAATCTGATGGTTCAAATCACCAACCCATAACTCATAACCCCCACCCACATCCATTAAACCAGCCTGAAAAGAATAGCTCGCACAAAAATGGAAATGCTGTCATCAATTACTCACTCCTTCAGGTCGGTATGACTTTCTTTCTTCTTTGGAACACAAAAGAAGAAATTGAGCAGAATCATGGGGACTTTGCGGGGGATGATGTGGTCAAGAAAAAAGAAGACAAAATAGCATCATAAAACAGTCTAAAAGACTTGTACATTATTCTCTAAAGCCATAAAATTTTGCTTTGTGTAAGAAGCGAAGATTTTTGGAAAGATGTATCTGTTCATCACACAAAGCGATCGAGTCAGAAAATTTGGACTATACCACTCAATTCATATGAATTAGTTTTACGATCTCTTTATGAACTTTTTTGAAGCGTCAAAGTGGTAGTTGCGTAGCTGTCAATGGAAGGAAAGAAAGGTCTCCGATTTCAACAAAAAGTTCTTCATTTGAGTTCTGAAGAACGAAAGTCTTATGGGGTTGGAAGGACATGAGGTGAGTAAATGAGACAGCTTTGTCATTTTTGGGTGAACTGTCCCTTTAAGGTAACACCTGCAACGTTTCACTTTCCATTTTTGGGTAAATAATCCTAGTAGCCTATATATTTCTAATAATTATAGGAGCCTATTGAAATCACAGGGCCAAATTCGCGCAGTTTCTACAGTTCATCACAGTGTTTGCGGCCAGATAGAGACGTGATTACCCGTATTGGGACTTGAGGGGCACGAGGGGAGTGTTTGTGTAGGCCAGAGAGGTTTATCAGCTCCAAACACTTGCAGGATTTCCGGTTTGGGATTGTCCGTCCAATTCCTGAGTTCCACAGGAAGCGCAGAATAAAAAGAAGGAGAAAAACGCCCAAAAGCATTTCATTCCTCGCCAGTCAGTTCACGGGGAGCATCGAGACATTGACCACGAGCCGCTCTTTATCAGAGAAGAAGAGTTTATAAGAAATGCTGCCGATGGAGAAGCGCGTCAGAGCGCGCGACAGGTGGATCGAATGGCCTCGAGCTCAGCGCGAGATCACGTGATTTTATTAACTCGGTGAGTGTGAGGACATTACTTGGCGATTTTCTTTGGTTACACTTAAGTAATAAGCCATTGAACATTGTATACAGAGTATTTCACTTACAATCAAATGAAAATGAAAATTGTAAAAAGAAAATGAGGGTGCAGTGTGTTCTGTCTTTCTGGCAAAATTTTATAATAATTAATTATATATAAATAATGTTTACATTCAGGAAAAAACTATCAAGCGTTTACAGCCTTTTTTACTGGTAGTAATGCACTGATTTATTAACAGTTAATAATATTTGGATCAGGGTGTGATTTTAATTTGAACTACTGCGCGTTAAACAGACAGGGTTTAGCTTCATTGCATTTCTATTTTCCGCCTACGTTCTTGCACGTTTCCCTTTATTTCTGTTTCGTCTCACCCGGTATACTGAGCTTCTGCGCGTGAATTCCTGCAGCGATGACGTCACGCGGAGCGAGGAAGAGCTCTTGCTTGAGTGTTTCTCTCGGGACGTCCCGGTGAAGGAGGGGCAGTGGTGGTGTGGTTACCCCCCTGCACGCTTTGACAGTTGTGAGGGAACTCAACTGAGTGTGCAAAAAAAAAAAAAAAAAAAAAAAAACTCCTAAACAGAGCTGAGCCACGGGAAGCGCGCGCAGGAGTTTCGTGCCAGTGCAAATTTGGGCACATGTGTGTTTTTGGACTATTTATAAAATTATTCCACGTCTGTCCACAGAGTTTGGTGGGAAACTTCGTTTTTGGGAACCGCTGGGGGACCACTCTCTTTCTTTCCTCTTTTGCATCCACGCACGAGCGGTTAATCTCGTGAACAGGAGTAATCCAGTGAGTCATTGAACAAATATATATTTTGAATAGTTTTTGTAAATGCATGCATGCATCATGCATTTCATTATTATCTATTTGCTCATGCAACAGTTTGGTACAGGTCATTATGTGTGTGTGTGTGTGTGTGTGTGTGTATTACTATAATTGTCATTCGATTAGAACTGGATCAACACTGGAATCTGTGAATGGTCGCAAATAATGTTATGAAAACAGCGCCGCCTGCTGGTCGTTTACCGTTAAAGCGGCCAGACTGCAAACTATACTTAGTACAGATAATGTTCAGAATAGCATACTATAACTGAATTATTTAGCATGCATACAGTGCATAATGTGCTTAAAATACTCGGATAACCTACTTATCCAAAATGCTTGATCTTAATTGTCCAGTGTGATGAAGCGAAGGTAGTTGTTTTTTTTAGGTAATGGAAAACTAGTTTACTATGAATACTGCTCAGTAAAATATTTTTTGAAGCGCCAACACTTAAAACCCCCCACAGTTTTAAAGTAAATAAATATGCCAAATTTATGATCACTAGAAATCACTTACTGAATTAAACATAGGCATTCCATATTATAACAATGTAGCCAACATTGCATATTGCATGATATATTGCACATTGTTTCAATACTAGCCTACTTTTTTAAGCAATAGTATGCAGTATATACTGCACACTAAGCAGTAAGCTAACATTCCATTCCAAATATAAACACAAACACACACACACACTAAAGGCTGGCCCTCCATTAGTCATAACTGCTTCCGTTTCTAATTAGTGCCATTATTTGTGATTATATGCAGTGATGTGGATCTAAATGTCAGTGTGTTTATATACAGAGTTTTACATTCATGTTGAGGCTTTTTTGTGGTTTAGTATTTGTGTTTAAATGTACACTTTGCACGTACGCAAATGTACTACGCGTTGCTTTGTGATTCAATGATTATTGTTTGGCAGAAAGTGCTGAAAGTTTGCAACACTAATATCCTTTCTCTTATTCTTTTTATCGTCGTTAACCATAACTAATGGATAATTATCTTCATGCAACATCACTAGCAAGTAAACTAAAGTTTATTTTTGACGTGTTACGCACACGGCTGCTCAGAGACCGTGAGTCCGAGATCTGGCAGCGTTTATATAAGACACGTGGCAAGTGTTTACATATGACGGCAATCAGATGAATTGTGAGAGACACACACATATACAGTTTCTGTAACTCATACAGCCTGCAGGTATGGACCTGTAGAAACCATTAAGTGTTTGGCTGGAGATCAGTGTGAAAGTCATCCAGAAGTCTTAAACCACTTTACTGCCTCATTGTGGTGTCAGACGTTCTGCGGTGGGTCGTCCGACTCACACTGCAGACATGTGAAAACACTGTCTGACCCACAATCCTTATGTGGAGATTTCAGAGCTCACCAGCTGCTGTGGAAAGTGTTGTTATCTTAACAAATCCCATATTAACAACCAAACACAGTAACAACAGTAACACACCTGAGATGAGGAATTGCACTAGCCAGTTGCGCGCACCTCAGTACTGGCAGGAACATCAGACTCAATTCATTTCAGTTGAATTTCTGTGAGAATGTTGCTAAGCTAATACCACAATGCTCATCACGCGTCACCCTTCACGTTTCATGCTCTGCAGAGTTAGACAGACGTCAGTCACCGAGCAGCGCAAACGAAACAGCAGACGCCTTTTACAGTTCCTCCTGAACCAAAACAACCAGCTTATGCTGCGTTCACAGCATTACTACTGTCATTTGGAAGATTAAATGCAATTAGTTGAACTTAAGAGTGTTTATTTTGGCATATAAGAAAGCACTTAAAGGGATAGTTCACCCAAAAATGAAAATTAGTCTGTGATTTACTCACCCTCAAGTCATCCTAGATGTATATGACATTCTTCTTTCAGACGAATATAATCGGAGTTATATTAAAAAATGATTCTTCTTTCAGACGAATATAATCGGAGTTGTATTAAAAAATGTCCTGGGAAAAAAATATATTTCAAAAGTTGATGCGAAACTTTAATTGGGCTTAATCTTGTTAGTCACATTTGGACAGTATCTTTTTTTTTAAATCCAAACACATACTCACTAAGTTTTGCTCACTAAGTTTTGCTCTGTCACTGAAGTAAATAAAAAAAACTAACATTTAGTACCAGATCCAGCCCTACACATGCACACAGGTCAAAATCATTAAGCATAGATCAGGGGTAAAATGGGTCATTCATCTCCAGAAAATATGACAGACCTTGTTTAAAGTGCTTCTTACACAAACACACATGCACACTCATATTCACAGCCTCTTGTTTCACTATTAATGAGGAGGACATTGCATAGACTTCCACTGATTTATAACAGGTTAATGATATTTCCTATGGCCTAACCCAAGCATACCCCTAAGCCCCACCCCCTAGATTTAAATAAAAACATGTTTTGGCTGATTTATACGCCTTTTTAACTAGTGAGAACCAGTAAAATGTCCTCACTTGTCGGTTGTCATAATGTTTCACTATAGAAGTGAGGAAATTTGGCTCTCTCATTTATAGCCAACACACACACACACACACACACACACACACACACACACACACACACACACACACACACACACACACACACACACACACACACACACACACAGGTGTGGTATAAAAGCTGTTGTCAAAAACTCTCTAGGGAACTATGAGACCTGTTTTACACCGCGCTTTAAACCTGAACTCATTAAACCAGCCATAACCTAATGATTACTGTAAGCTGTTCAAGATGAGAGAACACACGCGTGTGTGTACATGTGCATACAAGTTAAAATGAACTTCAAGAAGAAAAATTACTTTTAATATAGTTGACTTCGTATAGTCTCGTTTTCATCTGAAGCAGAGGTTTGTTCATGCATGTGTGTGTGTGGCGGACGACATGCTAAATGCTGTTTCAGTAATCAAAGCCATGTTTTTAATAACATGTTCTTATTAAAGTTATATTTAAAACCTGTATAACCTGAAATCTCCATGTTACAGATGGAAACACAGAAATGTATCTTTATTACACCCAGATGAAAATGAAACCACTTTACCTGCGTTATGAGTTATGATCTGATTTTAAATCATCAGCACTGTTATAAAGCATGCGAATATATGTGTGTACTTATGAAAACACACATTTCTTAGAACCATGTTTGATTCATTCAGCTGTGATTTGTAACAAATGCACTTCTTAATGATGATTAATTTTCTAAAATGTTCTGCCTTTAAAAGCGCATTAACTCTCTCATGTTTAAACATGAAACAGGTCATAACTGTGTGATTATGGGAAATTGTTACAAATTGCATGTTTTTTTTTATTCTTAATGTCTGTTCTGTACAGTATGATGGGATCCAGCTGTTGAGTAAGGAAGTATAGCAGAAATAACATTTCATAAAGACTAGTTCAGTGCAAAGATCTGTACTCTGATGTGGGCATTTTAAACTTAAAGGAGTAATAACATGTTTTTTTAAATAATCAGAACAAGGTACATAGTATTCAGTGACAAAAACCCTTTTAAAGGCATTCCTTTTTTCCCCAAATTCCCAACACAACAACCCCAAATGCCAGGAAAAAATAAATAACACATTAATAACATTGAAATGAAAAAAATTAATTTTCTCAAGGGGGTATTCTCAAGTTACTTTAAAGAGGGTACATTCTTCTTAAAATAAATTATTAAAGCGTTCCATGTTTTATAAAAAAAAAACGTTATTTTTTTTATTATTACTGAAGGGGGTGGATTCTGGAATCCACTGCCGTAAAAAAAATAAAATAAATAAAAATAAAAAAAGATATATATATATATATATATATATATATACTTTTATATAAAAAATAAAAATCTGCTTCTAGGTCTTTCAAAATGTCAACACCAATTATCGTGCCTTCAGTGTTTTCGCCAACCAGAATTCAGTCCAATAGACATTATCAGCATTTGCAAGAGTGAGAAAGTTTGCCATTTAATGCCATTTTATCAATCATCATATACTATTGCTGTTATTATACTGTATATTGTTTTAAATGTATTATTATGGATTGGTTTATATTATTAGGAACTACTGTATTAGACTCGACTGTAATGTTTTCTCTCTCTCTCTCAGGTAGCTGATTGAGCTGGGTGTACCTGACGGGGACAGACACTCCTGAGAGTCTCTCTTCCTGCTGTCAGACAGACCTGAGAGAGAGTGACAGATAGACCAAGAGAGAGAGAGAGAGAGAGAGATGTACACAGCGTTCCTGCTCTCCTCTTCTCTGTTTCTCCTGCATGTGACCTGCACGCCTCAGATTCATGGTCACCACGGGTAATGGCTCACATAAATACACACACAGTAGTGACCGTATGCTGCGTCCGAAATTGTATATAGTATGTGAAAAACAGTAGTATGCTCATACAAAAGAGTAGTTTGTCCGAATACATAGTTTTCGAAAAAGAGTAGGTGAAAAGTACCCGACCTACTTCTTCTGCCGAGATTCTGAAGTGACACTTTACTATCCCATGAGGCCACGGGAGAGGATTTATGAATGGCAGTGAAGTATCATACTTGACGCTGGTAGGTCACATGACAGTTATAGCAAGTACGAGCCATGTTCATACTATATAGAACTTTAAGATTAATTTTTTAACGGTCGTGAAGTAAATTCAAATTCAAATGTAGTACCTACCTACTCACATGCAGCGGTAGTATTAGGAAGTGTCCATTCACATGCTCTTGGGCCTCATGGGGTCATGGGTCACTATAAGGTTAAAGGTCAACGCATATAATAGCAGCGAATTACATCAATCAGCCACGTCCCGTTAGAACTGATGGACAGCAAGCTTTTGATACACAAACGACAATATAATGTCTTTCCAAGCATTATATTTAACACACACTTTTAAATGCATATTATAATATAATATAATAAAATTCAGCAAGTACTCATTTATTTGATGGTAAAGGCATGTTTAATGTTGCAAAAGATATATTTTGATAAAGATGTATCAGTTTCCACAAAACTATTAAGCAGAACAACTGTTTTCAACATTGATAATAATAAATGTTTTAGCAAATCAGCATATTAGAATAATTTTTGAAGGGTCATGTGAAGACAGGAGTAATGATGCTAAAAATTCAGCTTTGTGTCACAGGAATGAATTAAATTTTTTAATATATAATTTTAAATTAATAAAATAAAAAATAAAAACAGTTCAAAACTTACCAAGCCCAAACTTTTGAACGGTAATGTAAATATAAGCAATATTTGTGTGTAGGAGTGTTTGTTTATAACTGTGTGTCTGTGTGTGTTTCAGAAGGAGAGTGTGTGTTGGAGACGCGTGGAGTCGTCGTGTGTCCTACAGCACAGAGTCGTTCCTTCAGCCCGTACACAAACCCTACATCACCATGTGCCAAAACCAGCGTATGTGTAGCACATACAAGTAAGATCACACAAAAACATAAGAAATATATATTACACTGCATAAAGTATCAGCATCTCACTAGACTGTGTGTTTTACAGGACAATCTACAGGGTTTCTTACAGGCAGGTGAGCAGAGCGGCTCCAAATGTACACATTTACCCAGAATGCTGTCCGGGGTGGCGACGCATACATTCACACAACTGTAACCAAGGTAATCGGAGGCCTAAAAGTCATATTGGTTAACGTTAGCTCTGCATGGGTTTTCACATTTGAATTCATACATGCATATGTGTGTGTATTTCCATGTCTCTCTCTGTAGCGGTGTGTGAGAAGACGTGTGTAAATGGAGGGTCGTGTATACGGCCGAATCACTGTTCATGTCCGAGAGGATGGACGGGACGATACTGTCAAATAGGTACTCACAAACACACACTAATATTAACTGTTGGGATGCGCAATATATCGGCCACCATATCGGTATCAGCCGATATATGTTCATTTTTAATGTTAACGTTATTGGACAGAAATTTGGCTTATATATTAAAGCCAATAAATAATGGATTATTTGCCTCAGCTGAGACATTTCAGATGCGCACTGATCAACATGATGGTTTTGAATTGCTTGAAATATAATTGGAATCACTTCAAAAAAAGGAAAATGCAGTAAAGTGCAACATGTGCACCGCAAGTCTGACATATAGACTACATAAAATTATATTGAGAACATTATAATTGTGTGCTTGGTACATGGCTTTTAATAGTGAGACTTTTGCTTTTATAATCAGGCTCTTAAAATTATATCAAAATTTGGATTTAGATTTATCAGCTAACATATCGGTTATCAGCTTTCAAATATCAAGAATTATCAGTTACCGTATCAGACAAAATGTTTTAAATCGGTGCTACTATTGAGCCATATATATAGTTAACACCTAAGGGTACGGGAGGTAAATAATAAATACAAACTTAATTTAGGACTTTTCACTTTGTACCTTTATTTTAAAGAGCTCATATGGAAAACAGGACTTAACAAAAAAAAATGTTTTTTTATGTAAATATAAAAATAATTTTAAATTACTTAATTTTGCAGAATATGTTCTAAAATATAAAATTATAGAAAGCAGTGAAAAGGTGGATTATGGGTGGAAAGTAGTTGCTTTGTACACGTATTTTAAAGGGCTCATGAAGAACCATTTCACCGCTCCTTAAAATGATATTTTTAGAATATATTTGTAAATTAGTTTAGGGGTGGAAAGTGGTCATGAGATACTTCATTTTAATGTTATTGGTGCCCGGCAGCTTCACTAACAATATAAATGGGCTTTGGGGGAAAAAGAGTGGTTCCTTTAAAAGACTTCTTTCTCTCTCAGATGTGGATGAGTGTAAGGAAGGTCATCGCTGCTCACAGAAGTGTGTGAATATGCTGGGGAGTTATCGGTGTGTGTGTCAGGAGGGATTCAGTCTGGCTGAAGATGAAATAACGTGTTCAAGAAGTCCTCCCCCCTCCCCCCCGCCCATCACTCCTCCAAACCCCGACGATCGCTCATCCAGTAGCGATGCTGGTAAGACATATATACATTATGATCAGCCGCAGACATACTGATGTAGATACTCATCATCAGCACTCAGATACAAGAACCATGAATCTCCATACACACGTGATGACATCAGGGCAAACTGCACACTTTTCAGTATAGAAGCATTGGAACACATATATCTTAAAATTGCATTGCAATACCACAGATCCCTGTTCGCATCCATCTAAATGCATTATTCGTTATAAGTTCATACATTTATAAACGACTGTGGCAGTTTTGGTCTCACATTCCTGACCACTTTTCTGCAACTGAAAATGTGGGAAGAGAACGGTCTCAGATTCCCCATTTCCATTGCACAAGGGGTTGTGGGCAATATTAACCAAAAAAGCATGAACAGATGCATACTTCACAAATCCACTAGAAAAACCCGGCACTTTTGGCATACGGCTTGCAAAAATACAATGACCAGAGACATATTTATTCAAAACTCACCTACTATTTGGGAAGAATAGTACAGAAAAGCATTTCGAAAACAAAACAAGCAGAGGTGTCAAAAGTATTCACATTCATTACTCAAGTAGAAGTATAAATACTAGGGTTTAAAAAGACTTCTGTAGAAGTTGAAGTATCAACTCCAGTTTTTTACTCAAGTAAAAGTGTACAAGTAATGGTTTCAAAAACTACTTAAAGTATAAAAGTAAAAGTAATGCAAGGAAAAAATGCCATTAATGACCAAAGCTTAGGCCGCGCCACAGGGTCTATAGTGCACTACACCTCCTCAAAAAAACATTTTTCTAAAGGCCATAATGACTATAATGTTATATTAAAATGTTAATGTTGAAAAATTTGGGATGCACTAGGCTCCCTGTTTCAGCTGCATAAAATTAATTTCAGTTTTATTTAAATTTTAGTACAATGCAAACCATATGTGTACTACTGAGTGTTTCATGAAGCGGAAGATAGAATCACCTATCACAGAAAACTTTCTGCATTTTTACTTAGTCTGTTTATAAGCTGTTTTCCCCCCCAAAAAATTACCCACAAGGACAAGGATTTCGGATATTGCCATCTTTTTGGGGATATTTTGAACCTGTATTGTAGGGTTGCACACACACACACACACACACACGATTCTCCAAATCCTCGATTTGATTACATTTTCGATTCTAAGGTCACGGTTCAGTTCGATTCTCGATTTTTACATTTATTTTATTAAAGCACAGTTTGCTATGCCATTTTTAGACTAGACTTTTATGCAATATAATATATGACCTTTGTTCGCAATGTACACTACATTGTCAAATTTAAAACATTTATTAACAAAATAATGTCACAATAACTTATATCTTCAGTCAATTGGAAACTTAAGCAAAATAACCTGCCATGTAGTTTCTCTTCTGTAACTGCAGTCTTATTCACAGAAGATGACATTCAAGTTCACAACAAAACACACTGCAAAAAAAGCTTTTCTTATTTAGTGTTTGTGTCTCGTTTCCAGTCCAAATATCTGAAAAGTCTTAAATCAAGATGCATTTACTAGATGAGTAAAAGCCATAAGATATTATGTCTTGTTTTCAAGGGAAATAAATAAAAAATAATTGAGTTTTTGCTTTAAAAAAAAGCAAAATTATCTGCCAATGGAATAAGAAAAATAATTTTAATTCAAACAAAAACAAGATTATTTTTCTTATTCCATTGGCAGATAATTTCGATAATTTTTTATTTATTTCCCCAGAAAACAAATAATATCTTATGGCTTTTACTCATCTAGTAAATGCATCTTGATTTAAGACTTTTTAGATATTTGGACTGAAAACAAGACACAAATACTAAATAAGAAAAGCTTTTTTTGCAGTGCAAACATGGTTTAACAGATACATCTATGTTTATCTTGCTTTACCTCGGTCTTAAAGTAAAAACATGACTGTGAAAAATATTAGTATTTAATGTAGTATTTAATTAAATGCCTTTATGATGAAATTACAACATTTTCATGTCAATTGTGTTCATTGTGACCAACTATGCGCTGTCACTTTAACTCAGCGCGTGCACAGCAAAAATAGACTCGGTGGTGCGGAAATGAACGACACTCATTCGGAAAATCAAGTTATTTGTGACATGCAAGATTTGTTGTATAAAGATTTATACTGTTCTGAGTCCGAGTCTGCAGTTTTTGTCAATTTAAAGTTTTAAATTAAAAAGTGGAAGAATATGGTACACGCACATACATTACAAACTGTGGCTTTTTTGAAGTGCTTTGAACGCGAATGTGAGAGGACTCGCAGCACTTCAACACGAGTGTTTTTTTCCGCTTTGCAAACCGACTGGACGTGACATGGGGGCGTGACAGCATCGACGATTCCATTTTTGAATTCAAAGTTCGAGATTGTGACTTAATTTCGATTTAAAATCGAAATCGTGACACCCTTACTCTCTCCTCTTCTTTCTCTCTCTCTCTCTCTCTCTCTCTAACACACACACTCACTAACGATTATCTTTGCCACTTATCCCGCGATTGTCATACAGTATATTGTAAAAACGGCTGTCCCCCAAATCAATATTTGACGCGATTTGCCCCGTATTGTTGAGCAGTAAACTGTTGATTTCTCCGTCGCTTACCGCATCTCTAGGTTTCCTTCGGAGGAGTTTTGCCGCTTTGCACAACCAAATGTAGCCGCCTACAGCCTCTCACAAGTTAGAAAGAAAACACAAAGCCAATCAGTTTAGCGATGTGTGTTCAGGAGGCGGGACTCAGATCTATTAACCGTGTGTTATTGGTCATTTTTTTTGTTGAATCATTTATATTGATGACAAACGGAATGAAATAGGAGTAACGAGGCTATTTTTAAAATGTAAGGAGTAGAAAGTACAGATAATTGCGTGAAAATGTAAGGAGTAGAAGTAAAAAGTCAGCTGAAAAATAATTACTCAAGTAAAGTATAGATACCCAAAATTTCTACTTAAGTAATGTAACGAAGTATTTGTACTTCGTTACTTGACACCTCTGAAAACAAGTAATGGGCTTAAGTGGTAATGCAATTACAGTGTGTCAAAATATGTCATAATGGGTAAGTGTGGGCGATTATACCGCAGTATATGAGTGTGTTTCCTCTCTAGCGCCCCCTACAGGTGGAACCCTGACCAGCCTCACGGTTCATTATTACTTTTGGTACGCGCTATGCCACTCTCAACTCGTACCGTGAGTAATAGTGCACTGTGACTGGTGACCACAGCGACAACAGACCAGCTGACCTGAACAACCTGCTCATTCAGCAGGGACACATGGTTCTTATAAATACTGTACATGCCTTGGCTGCAATAGCTCTCATTGACTTTCTTTCTTGAGTGTATAATATCACTCCAAAGATATGTTGTCTTTTATTTCTTTAACAGATATTGACAATGAGTTTTTCAGATTTTTACCTATCCTTTTTTATAAATAATATATATATATATATATATGTTTTACTGTCATTTATATTTTTAGTAGGGCTGTTAAATGATTAATCGCGATTAAATAAAAATAAAAGTCCCAAATCGCATCCAAAATAAAAGTTTGTGTTTACATAATAAATGTGTTTGTACTGTGTAAAATTATTTTGTTTATATAAGTACACACACGTGCATTTATATATTTAAGAAAAATGTGTTATTTATATATAAAATATTTATATTTATATATAATATAAATTCTATATAATCTATATATAGTATATACATGCAAATATTTCTTAAAATATATACAAGCATGTGTATGTATTTATATATATAAAATAATTATACACAGTACACACACATTTATTATGTAAACACAAACTTTTATTTTGGATGCGATTGATCGCGATTAATCGTTTAACAGCCCTAATTTTTAGTTTTAATGAATTATAAATATTTTAATAAAATAAAAACAATTATTTATTTATTATTAAATTATAATTATCATTCAAAAAATATTATGTAACACTATGACGACTAAACTAGTTTATTTATAAACAAAACATTACTGATTTGCTTATAATTTCCAATCTAGTGACTCTCTTGTACTAGTGTTATTTTTGTATTATTTATATACTATTATTGTTTTGTTTATTCATATTTCAGGATTAGCTTTTATTTGATACATTTCACTTTTCAGTTAAGTTTAAATTTGAGCAATATTGTTATTGTGCTTTTGTCATTTTTATTTATTTTGGCGCTTTTAAAATATTACCATCTAGGATTAAATGATTTCTTATTTTAAGTTTTATTTTTTTTCAGTTATTTGCCTTTTTTCACAAGATGTTTTTCATGTAATGTTTATATTTTTATATTTTATAGTTTATAACCTACAATTAAATTTCACACTTGAAATCACAAATGAAATCTGACCACAACTGTCTAATAAATTTGGTTTCTAAATGCTCAAATCTTGACAAAAAATTTAATTTTTGCGCCAATGCGCCAGTGATGCAACTTTACCAATTGCCGATTGGCTCTTTAATTTTGAAGGTGGGATTTATTCCGCCATATTGCGAGTTGCAGTTTCTCTCATTCATATTAAAATGTCAAATGCACCATCTTTGTATATCTAAAGTTCTTTAGTAAAGTCCCTATGAGAAGCTACTGAACATTATACTCTCCCTTTGTCTGTCTCTATATGCCAAAACTATCTTGTGTCTTTAAGCCCGTTGGCAGCGCTCCTCTCACTCCTCTCCTCTGTTTCCTTTCCATAAACTATTTCATATCTGCCTACGATTTAAAAATAACAGCATGAACAGAATCTCCTCTGGCCCTAAATAGTAATGTTCGCTGTTTCCTAGCGACCGACAGGCTAAAATAATCGCCACTCGTTCTGATTGTTGGCTGGAGCTCAAACACGCATTCCTGGAGTTGGCTTACTAGAAAGTACAAGAGAGCAGTACATTTTAAATAATGTATGAATCCAGGCAGTTGAACGCTAGTAGCAAGGCAATCTAAATGTAAACCTAGGTTTGTTGATAAGCTTGTTTCTATAGGACATGCTTAGTTTCTTTATTCATTTTTAGATATCAAGGGAAAAATATTTCAAAGTAAACCTTTAAGTGACCCCACACACTAGTTTCTCTGTTCCCACACTAGTCAGACCTCAGTGTTGTTGAGTTTGACCCTGTGCCACATCTGTCTGGTGGGACGTCCCCTGAGACTCGAGGTGCAGAAGCTCATTTACTCTAAACCTGTCATCAGCAAGAGTAGTTCCATTACAAACATGTACCATGGTAAACAGTTTACAACAAATATCTCACTTGCTACAGTTACTGTTGCTACAGTAAAAAAAAAAAGAAATTACATTATTTAAACTAATTACTATTATTTAAACTAATCATTTATGGTTTTAAACTACTACTAATAATTATTTAAACTATAATAATTTGAGATGTCTTTCAAAGTGTAAGCAAAAGTAATTCCTTACACTTAAACATTTAGCATTTTTTGTTTATGTTATTTGCTACTGTTTATATTTATATATTTATATATAAATATTTTTTTGATGACAGTGAAAGCTAATAGCAGATGATTACAGTTTTCTGTATTATCACAAACAATCTATGATTCAAGGTTTTTGTCATGTCAATTGTCAACAAACATTTAAAAAAAGTCATGTTTTTCTTCCATTAACTGGTTTTAAGTTTTTCATCCATTGTTGTGCATATACGACCTGATGATTTTGCATTTTTTTGCATTTTTTCTTTACTTAAAAAAATGACGTACTTTCCCTTTAAGTTATGTTTCATCATTTTATTGAAGTCTAAAGGATCAGAGAAAGACAGACATGGAGAGCGAGAGGGCCTTAATCCTTTAAATGTCATTTTGACCTCAACTATTGTACAAATACTTTGAGTTTATGGGGCCCAAAGTCCCTGATACCTTGAGTTTAAAACTACATTAGTGTCATCAGACAGAAGAACAGGAAGCTGAATGTTTAGCTGTATGATGATGGTGATTTTGCTTTTAAAGAGGCCACTGCCGGACACGATTTGTAGCTGCTGTTCCCGTTTTCGTTTTGGCTCAATCCGTAGCTCGCATTCCATATCTATCAAACTCAGACTGCTGGGGGTCACTGTTTTCCCTCACACAAATCTTCTCTCGCTCTCTCTCTCCCACGTGTCTTCATAACACACACATCTGGGACAGATTGACCGAGCTTCAGTGTGCGTCTGTGGAAGCAGCCAAATCAAATGCTGAGAAAAAATATGTGTGTGCGCGACCCATTGACTAGTTTTAAGGCTGATAGAGCTCATAACCTAAAACAGCCAGTGGGCGGGACTTACTGGGATGAGCTCTGATACGATTGGGTCTTAATCACGTCCATTTACAAAAGAACCAATCACAGTCACAGTTATCTCTCTTACTGAAGCTTGTGATTAAATATGACCTGATTTCATGTACTGTGGAGTGCAAAAGTCTCAAAACACTGGGATTTCTTCATTTTAACCTGGACATGAGCAAAGTTGTACTTTTAAAAAAGTCATTTTAAACAAAGAGATCTGACGCAACATGAAGAAATGTTCCAGATTCTGCACTCTTTCTTGGTCACAATAAACCAATTAGTGACATGTGACTCTCTGCAAAAACTGTCAGATGTTCCCGCTTTCACTGACGCACAAGATGCTCTTTTGGACACAATCATGCTGAAAAATGAGATTTTGATCATCAGAGATTCATATACACTTTTAAGTTAAAACTTTTACCCAAACTGTATAATATATAATATAATTTGAAGACACACACACACACATTTATATTGTATTAAATTGAAAAACAAAGAACAAGACTTTTCTCTACTTGTCTCAGACTCTTGGACCCGAGTGCGTATCAAAGTATTTGCATCCTATTCTTGCCAAACCTCAAGTTCCTCCTTTGTCACCCCCTACACTCATTCTCTCTCTTTCTATTTCTATTTCTGTCTTGTCTTTCTATTCTTCTGTGATCTCTGGTCTGCTCTGCGAGCGCTTTGGATATTAATCATAGATTCATGCAATCGGAGAACATGCACAAATATAATGTAAAACACTGCTTTTGGAAGTCTTCAGTTAGTGTGTTTGCATGTTGTCTTTATAAAAGCGTTATATATGTTCAAAGCCTGGATCTTAAAACATCAAAAATAGAGTTGTGCACTGCGTTCTGAGTTTTAATGAAGGCTGAATGTCAGTGTGTGTGGTCCGTCTCTAATTTATGTGTGTATTTCTTTTGTTCTTAAAGGTGGAGGTTTCGGATTGGTGGAGAACGTTACCGAAGAAGTTCAGATGCTTAAAAACAAAGTGGAACTCCTCGAGCAGGTCAGAAACACACACACACCCTTAGGACACATCCTACTTCAAACGACAGGAAACTGTAGCACGTTTGCCAAGAGAGGTTATTGGTTCAAAGCCTTGCTAATGGTTTAATTAAAAGCAGTAGTCAACCTCACACATCACAGGTTCTGAAACATTAAACAGATACAGGTTTTAACCGTCTTTGTTCGTCAGGAAAAGAGCGTGCTTGGCAGATATTTCTAGTAGATAATAGTTTGTTTGTTTTTCAGTCAATACCACAGGAACAGGAGGTATTACATAGTCACATTATTAACAACATTAGTTGCCAAAAAAAAGTTTTTCAGCACTTCCAAAAGGTTTACGTATAATTTAAAGTTATTGAAAATGTTAATAAATAAGTTAGCACTCATTAACCTCGCTCAGTTAAGATATAAACAAAACAATATTTACATACTCTAGAGTATACTGTAAAACACTACATTTTAAATGGAATAACTGTATGTGATGAAGTAAGCATTATGTAAGGATAAAACAGTAGTATGCATATTCAATTTCTTATTCCTCATTTGGTGCCAAGCGGTTTTCTATATTATATTTTATAATAATAATAATAATAATATATTTTTAATAAAATATAGACTAGATCTCCTACAGTATGCATGAGTGAAGACATGAACATAAATACTGTGAATATGAAGGGTGAATAATGAATAGGTAACGAGCTGCTGCGAGGAAAGTATGGAGAACCTCTCACAGATTTAGGCAGGTGGTGCTGGGGAAGGAGGAGGGCTAGGAACATAAATTACATTTTGATGTTGGAAAGTCTAGGTTTTTACATAAATTCAGATATAAATGTCTTTTTTTTATTTTTAAATCCTATTATTTTTGCCTATAGGCTACATATAATTTCATGTAATTTTATTTGTTAAACAATCGAGTCCCGGTGTCCACTACAGAGGTCATAGCATAACATATGAATAAAATATCATTTGTATAGTTTCTTATGCTCTTAACAATGCGATTACATGGGGAAAAAAAATAAAAAAAACTTATTTAAAACACTTTCTGGGCCTCAGGAGGATATAAAGATAGGAAAGGCTACAATAACAACGTAGTGTGTCTTCTGAGTGACGGTCCAACATCAGGTAGGCTAAATATAGGCTCTTTAAAGCTACACAAAATTTGTTAAATGTTATTGAAATAAACAGCCCACTTCCCTATTTTTCGGATTCTGGAAGATGCGTGATAACAGTTGAAATTGTTGTCGTAAAGGCAAGAGCAACACACCGCTAATCCAAATGTAGACTGGTCTGTCAGCGATCCCTCTACATCACCTATAGCAGCAGCAGCGCCGCGTCAGACACGCTTCTGGTGTGTAAAGACACAGAAAACGCGACGCAGCCGCCACGCAACAGAAACACCACGCTCACGCCACGTAGCCAGTGTGTCTCCGGCAGTCAGAAGCAGTCAGCTGCTCGCAATAGTTTCATGACTGAACTATGTATAAATGTTCAAATGTAATTTATTCCTGTGATGCAAAGCTGTTTTTATTTTGACTGAATTTTTTGCATCATTCCAGTCTTCAGTGTCACATGATCCTTCAAAAGTCATTCTAATATGCTGATTTTCTGATCAATAAACATTTCTCATTATTATCTATTTATTTTGAAATCAGTTGTGCTGCTTAATAATTTTCTTTAGAAACCATGATACGTTTCCCCCTAGAATTCTTTGATGAAAATAAGCTTCAGAATAACAGAATTGACCTTATTCTCATATTTTCCGTCTCACTTAAAAAAAAAAAAAAAACTTTAACAAAGACATAATTTCAGTGTCTTTAAATGTAATAATACCTTCCTCTCTCTCTGTAGAAACTAGAGATGGTTCTGGCTCCCTTCACCACGCTCTTCCCGTTGGATGGAGTGGGAGACGGTAACAGCTTCCTGTCCGAGAGGACCAACTTCCTGTCGCATTCTCTGCAGCAACTAGACCGTATCGACTCGCTCAGCGAGCAGGTCGGGTTTCTGGAGGAGCGCATCGGAGCCTGTAAGCATATATGTATGTGTATGAAACTTATCTGTACAATCCGTTTCAATAGATAAAATAACAAACACATCTTATGTGTGTCTTTATCAGGTGCCTGCCAGGAAAACTAGATGATCACTCAAAGATGGGCTGGATCCAAGTGAAACCAATATCTGATGTCTAAATGAACAACTGCAGCACTGATCAAAGGGTCTGAACCATGTAAACATGTTCAATCCACTTAAAGAGCATGTACTGTAGGGAAGCGCAATGTCAAACTAACTAAATTATCTTTGAGTTTTATTGTGGATGACCGGGTGCTTTGATTGTTTCGTAATGTTTTTCAACGTATTTCTCTCATTTAATCTTGGTGTAAGAGCAGCTGTATGGGTCTCTCCATGTATAGGTTTGGGTCAGGAGATATGTAAATTTATATATTTATAATTCCATGTTCTTCTCCTGAGTATTTCTTTTGGGAAAAAAAATAAATTTTCTTTCTTTTTCTTTTTTTAATATTTTTATGTTTACATTTTTTTTAATAAAATTGCTTAAACATTGAATGTTTCTTGAGTTTGTGGTTCACAAAGTGTAAAAAAAAAAATACTTTATATAGTTTGGATTTTTTTTTGTGCCTTTTACTATGGAGCTACAATAGTCTCAATATTAATGACAAAATTGTACAAAATATGCAAACAGTAATTCAAAAACACAATTAGGTTATACTATATATATTGTGGGAAGGAGCAGGCGGGAACCGGTGAACATTTGAATACTTTAATAATAAAATTGAATAATAAAATGAACAAATACAAAATGTAAGTAAAAGACAGCAGGACCTCACGGACGACTGCTGTCACAATAAAACAAACAAAACAACATAAATCCAGGCCTGCTCCTCTCTCGATCTTCACTGTCGTCGCTCCTCCTTTATCCTCCATGAGAGATATGAGAGCGGTGCGTCGCACAGTAATCGCCAGCGGATTCACGATGTTCTCTCACGGCCCTCGTCCTGCTCGCCACAATATATATAAGTGCATGTGTGTGTGTATATAATATATATATGTGTATATATATATATAATGTATTGTCATGTTTCCACATGCACAACCAAATTTACATTCAGCATATTTATTTGCATTAGGTAATAAGTTTGTGAATTGGTATTTGCAGATATATCAACTTTTTATATTAGCTTTTGTAAATTTTGTAAATGCATTAATTTTGAGACCATTTTAGCTTCATACTTTATGTGCATTTTGAAACATCCTCAATTGGTAAATGATTTACTATATAGAATATTGTACAATATAAAAAAAAGTCCCCATAAAACATTGAAACCTGTGTGTGTGTGAAACGATAAAGAAAAACAAATAAAAAGATATACACACAGATGACATCAAGAACAAATCCTAACATTTATATTGGAAAAACAGACGATTTTATTAACTCTTTGTCCTAGATGTTTTTAACACAGTTCGGCATCCAGATTCTACCACAATCAACATTTTTATATAATCATCGTCTTATATGACTTTACAGATTTTACAATGGGCTTTAGCTCATTTGTGTGTCTGGTCACCATACAAACACATTCAGCACACACACACACATTCATACACACACGTACACAAGGCTGCCCGTGAAATGTCTGACAGGTTTGTCTAATGGATCTTAGAATCAGAGCTTTTACAAGCTTCCCTTGTTATACATCCTTAATAGCTTTGGTGAAAATCACACAACACCTTGTACACACTTTCGTACATAGATTTGTGTACGCAGCACGGTTTTCAGTCAGCAGGGCAGAAATTACACTGAAAACTAAGGAAAAGGCCTTATCAAATCTGTGACCTAATACACAACATAAAAGGGTTCAATAATTGCATCAGTATTTAATTTGTACAACTAGTGGTAATAATTATAATAATAATCACTGGGTCTTATTTGGACATTTAGCAATAACCAACTCAAACATTCGTTCAAATCAAGTTCTGAAAATGTCTTTCCGCTCAGCGAGCCATTATAATGTAATGCGTACAGTTCAGTCCTCTTAAATAACATTGTACATATTATATCAAGGATGTTATACATTCTTAAACAATAAGAACCGCAACATCAAGCATTAAATATAAGATTCAAAAATGCAGCGCGATTAGAAATGTCTTTGAAATAATTACAAATATTTATATTATTTTCCTGCCATAAGCTGGTGATACAGTCTGGTTTAATAAATAGATGTTAAATAATTGGTCATTTTGAGATTAAATTGTGAACATTTTTCAAATATATTTCATCATTTTTCATATGGACTTCCTTGGTAAAACTTAAAGTTTAAGATAAAGTTTAATATCTGATCTAAGAATGATCTGCGAATATGGTTCACTTCTAGAGTGCAATTTAGCGGCATCATTTTTCTATACGTCAAATATCCACTTAAAATATTACAAACCTCAGCGATTTACATTATAATAATTTCTTGGGATCATATTATAAGAGGTGTTGGAAGAACAATCCAGGTTTTGATGCTACCATCTGCTAACATATGTAAAATAGATTCTGATTTCCGATTTCGTCCATCAAGTCTGAATAATGACTCTTAAACACATTTTAGTTAAGTTGGCTCCTTGTGCCGGTCTATATAATGTGTTAGATAATACTTATTCGATCAGTTATTATAATAATAGTTCACTTGTAAATGGTTTCTACTTTAAACAATAGGATTCAACAATGTTAAATACATCTGTATGAATGAAATCTGATATTTCGTAGCCTGAAAATAAACAAAAACAAAAGAAACGAGCAAAGCAATGAACTTAAGCCAAACGAAACATATTTCTATCCCTAATCGCTAATCAAACATCCTGATCAATAATCAATAGAGTTTCTCACAATATTCTAGCATTACGCAGCCACCGGCTGAGACACTTTGGACACATGGCACAGGAAGAAGCCGCACTTGATAAAGCTTCGTTATGAACTAACCTTGAAAGCAGTGAACGATCTCTTGGCATTTTTTCGAAATCCTTGGTTGTGACGACACAAAAAGCTTTACTCTGGAGTGTATTGGACATTTCCCAATTCACTTTTTGGTCAGCAATTTTCCTTGAAATCAATTATCTAAAACAATAAAGGGCATCTGAGCGCTCACCCTTGAAAAATACTCTGGCAACCAATAAGACTTGCATACGAAAAAACAAAAAAACCTAACAGATATTTGTCACAGATTTCCCATAATGCAAGCAGAGTACCTTGAGAAAAAGAGACCTACGCGAACCAACAAAACGAGTCCTTGTAGATCAGTGAAAGGAAGAGAAACATAGAAAGTCAAAAAGGCATGCATGTCAAACGCACATCCACGACGTTCTCAGGGCGTCGCTCCAACCCGTCGCCGACAAAAGCAGTCCGGCGTCGAAAAGGACACGGAACAAAGCGTCACACCAGGCCAGGTGAAAAAAAAACACTGTTCGGCTGCTTAGCGCCCCCTGCAGTCCAACGGGAGATCAAAACTTGGCTAAAATGACATCTGTATGTAGTCAACGTGAATGCTTGTGTGTTTTTGTTTGTGTGGACATGTGTTCCTGCTTCATGGGGCCGTCGGAGAGGATACTAAAGCGCCTGGTTGTCGTGGTTACCGTCACCACGGCAACGACGTGGTCTCGAGCCATCCTTGTTGTCGGAGCCAAAGAAAGGGCGCGACGGCAGCGCTCAGTGGCTGGACGGCCCGTTGCACTGCGGGGCTTGGCTGGAGATCTCCAGGAAGGCCGAATGCATGACGCCGAATGATTGGTCGGAGAGAGCTGTGACATCATCTGCCGTCAGTCCCTTTGTCTCGATCTTTGGAAGGATTTTCAGAGTGATGGTTCCTGTTAGAAACAATCAGGAAATGTTCATTAGTCATTAATTGCCAAAATGTTTTCAAATGTAGAAATGGCGGCGATTATGGCTGTAATGAACATTTAGAAATTGCTTAATTTGGAGTTTCAGCTAAATATTTGTAACTTTTCAACATGCATTTTAATATTTACACTTTAATTTATTTATTTATAATATATTATTATTATTATTATTATTATATACAGACATACATACATACACACATTTATATTTTTAGTTTTTCTTATTTTTTTTAAATAAAAGAATGCGAAATAATCAACTACTAATTTATTTTAAAAATCCAAATAAATGAAATACATATTTAAAATGGTTTAATTAATGTTTAAAAATGTAGTTAAATATATGATTCATGAAATGATACATTTTAAAATGCATTTAAAATTGATTTATGCTTTTTAACGTCATATCAGCAATGGCTATAAAATGCATTTTGAAAGGTTACAAATAGTTGGCATATATTTCAAATATTTAAATAAATATTTTAGAAATAATTTGCTGAAACCCTAAATTAAGTCATTTCTAAATGTCAGCCATAATAACCATCATTATCATCACTCATAAACACATCCCACAATGCATTTCAAGGACTAGTTCTTAAAATAATAATTCACTAAATAATAATAACAACAATTGATATTTTAGCTTTCAGAGGACGTGGAATAAATTGCACCAGTCCTATGGACTACTATTTTTATGCTTTTTCATGAGCATACGGGTTTAGAGCGACAGGAAGAGGAGTAATTATTTTTTAGTGAATTATTTCTTTAATTTACAAAAAAAGGGCTTACTGTTTGCAGGGTTTTTTCATTTCAAAATTCCATACTTTTTCAGACTCAAATTTAGACTATATTTAACATCTGATAAATGGTTTTAAAATCCAACCGTAAACATGTATGTTATATTCGGAAAATGTATTCTATTACGTTGCCAAATAATTGGTGGAATATTGTTCCAAATAACTGTCAGCATTTTATTAAAACTGCAATGCTAAAATACAGGATTCACTTCCTTATTTTAAATGTAATATTGTAAATTCATAAGTTATAAAATAATATTGTCAAGATAATAATAAAATAATATTGATTATATTCATATTTTCAATGACTGCATACATTCAAAATAAATGTAATAACACATGTACAATTTACTCATAAGTTTTAAAATAATATTAGCACTGATTACATTAATTCAGAAAATATTATATTAAAAATAATTGCAGGATATGCCAAAGTAATAAAGATATGCGTCTTGAATTCATTCAGTCGTGTTAAACAACCACTAAACTTGTGGCTGCCGGCTCCAAATGCCACGAAAAAACACTCTGCTTGTACAATACATTTGTTTTTAGAAATTTATAAAAAAGAAAGTTTATAAATCAGAATAGGGGCAATAGTCTGGAAACAGACTAAAATACTTATCCAGAACTGGAAATTACATAAATCACATTCCATACTGTACGGGAACCCTGTGTTTCTCTGTAACATACATTTGTAATGTGCATTACCTGACTTGAACTCTTTCTGTTTTCGTAGGTAGAAGTTACTGTAGGACGAGAACACGATGGGTATGATGGGAGCCTGAGAGAGAGAGAGAGAGAGAGAGAGAGAGAGAGAGTGTGTGTGAGAGAGACAGTAAATCAGCAGGGATTAGAAACGCTCTCACACACAAAAATATGATCTCAACTATCCTCCCAGACTGATAATAGACGCAGAGAAGTGGTCGGTTCTCATGACAACACAGCTGGACGGTGTGTGTAAACGGGTGTCTGATATAATTAACTATATAAACTAATAATAATTATAATCATAACTAACAATTAACTATATAAAAAAATATGTTTAATATGAAAGAAAAATACATATACATTTAAAAATACATGTGTAAAACGTAGCTAAATGTAACAAAATTATAAATATTTTTTATATTAAATAGCATTTTGAGAGGTTAAAATTTGTTGCATGTATTTTACAAATATACACATATAATAAATAAATGAAATAATATGAATCAACTAATTGACTAATTCTAAATAAATATAAAAGAAACACATTGGCAAATAAATATTTAAAATGTTTGACTCCATGTATAAAACAGTTGTCAAGTAACAATAAAATGATAAATTAAACATTTAATAGTATTTTTTAAAAGGTTAGCAATATTTTGCATGTATTTCACATATTTATGTAAATATTTTGCTGAAACCCCAAATTAAACAATTTCTACTAAACAGCTCAAAGTCTAGACCAGGTATAAACTCCGTCAGGATAACGCCAAGATGTTAAACACAGATAAAGAGAAGAAAAGCAAAGACTGTTCACATATTTTGCCTTAACTAATGAGAACCATCAGGGCTCCATTACTCTGGTCTAGATTAAGTGATGTCTGTCCTCCTTAACTCACATGCTCATCTGGTTTTGATTATATCAGCCTGCCATTTTGATATCAGTATGCATCATCACACAAATGTACACACACGTGTAGTGACTAAGTTCAGAATAAAGTTAAACCTCACATGAACTTGTCGCATTTACAATAATTTCACGTTTCTAAATCATTCCACCTGCTCATTGCAAAACCTCTTTACACCAACAACAACTCTGAGGGGAAAGTGCGGACATAAACCCTTTCCAGCCCAAAGTCAGTCTCAAATATTCGGCTATTGATAGGTTTGTCTCAACATTACAGCAATTATCCAAAATATTTTTTTTGCCCATTCAAATGTAGTTTTATTATTAGCCTTCAGGCTTTGTTAGCATGTTAGCAAGATATGATCAAAAATATTGATCATATCTTGTGTTTAGAGGCATGTAAAAAAATTGGTTCAATTAAATGCTCTCTAAATTGACAACACAATAAAGTAGTTTAGCTATTACAAAATAAAAAAAGAGAAGGATTTTGATAACATGACAAGTCTAACTTCCTGTTTCGAAAGGAGGAAAACTATTTCATGGGCTCTATAAAGTAGTAACTCTGTGGGAATTAAAAAAATAACCTTTGTACAAATAACAGATTAATTGTTAACAAATAAGAATAACTGGCAATTGCCTCTGTTTAGCACTGCATAGCTAACTAGCACCCACACACACATACACACACTTTCCCCATACAAAATAAAGCCTATAAAGTGAAACAGGAAGTACTTTAAGTGACCAAACTGCTGTGAGTTTCATTAGTCCAATACAAATATAATCCAATTGGCTTCAACTTTTTTCACAAGCCTCAACAAAGGAAGAAATGCTGAAGGAACGTTTCGTGTGGCTTTGGAAATGAGTTTGTGCAGATCAATTGCATAAGAGTTCAAGTTTCTATGTGGCTGCACTAGAACAGGAGTGAATATAAGAAACAACGGCTCCCTCTGTTGGTGAAGATAACACAACACTACAAGGGTAAAGCCAGTCTCCCTTACGACCTCTGACCCGTGACACGGTTCCATGGGTTAATGAGGGACCTTTGAGCTCAAGCTGGTTCAGGTTGTGAAAGGTAAACTACTTAAGCATTGTACTTTGCACCTACACGTCAGGTTATATCAGGTCAAGTTGTAGCCCTTAAAACTCATCTTAGATAATCAAAATGACATATTTAAAAGTCTTTTCCAGTGAAAACTATTTCTTCATGCCTTAAATTAACTTGAATGTAACTCTACACCCTTGCCTCATTTAGTATACGCGGGAAAAATGAATATGCAAATTAGCCCTGCCTCCACACACTCACACCAGCTCAGTATACCTGAACCACCTGATCCATAAATGTTAAAAGTCGATGTATAGACCTTATTCAGACCAGTGCCATGACAGGTATGAAAGTGAGGCTGTGAGGGATAGACTTACTGTGTTTTCAATGGGATCTGCTGTAAAAAGCTGTATAAAGCTCCTAGATCACTTATAATTTTAAACAGATCATATTGTCTGGATTATTTGGTCTACTGGAATTTCTCAGAAACATATTTTTGCATGGTTTCGTCAGCAGAACAATCCACAAACACATTTAATAGCAGTACAACCCACTGAAGAGATGGAGGTCTATCCCTCACAGCCTCGCTTTCATTCCTGTTAAAAATCAAAGATGGCGCTGCTGTGAATAAGGTCTATTAGAATGGGAATGCACTTTACTGTATGTATCGCTCTTACAACGTCAGACTCTTAACTGTAATTCATACGATTAGCCTTTGCCTTGTCTATACTATCAAACGTCTAATAGTGTGTTGCACAAACTATGCTTTGGTTCACTGCAGTTTTAAGGAGAAAATACTCTGCAATGGTGCTGACTGGTGAATTTGCACATGGTCTTAAAGTATATTTTAAATATAAACGACATTAAAAGCTTGATTTTCACCACAGGTGTTCTGGAGTAACACTCACCTGAGCTTGAATGGCCAGATGAAACGCTCCCTTTTTAAACGGAAGAAGCCCGCCGTTCTGATTCCGTGTGCCTTCTGGAAACACCCACAATCGGATCTACAGAAAGTTTAAAACACAAAATGAGATTCTTTGCAGCACTCACTGAAAGTGACTAACAATTCATATATAGATGGACAAATCTATAGTATTTAAGTATTTTTCCAATTAATTTTCTCAATATGGATTTTTTTTTAAACAAAGAGGATTTGTGGATGGCAGTGAAGCGACGCAACTGATGCTGGTAGGTCACATGATGATAATGACAACATGTAAATGTGATTTTTTTTTAATCAAAAAGGAAACTACACTTCAATAGGAGCATATACCACCAATGAACATGGTTTGAGCTGAATGAATTGTCAGTAAAGACAGACCTGGTCGGCTAACATGGTTTTAGCAGCTTCACTCATCACATTCTTGGCGTCTCTGGTCTTTTGGCGGTTGATGAAGACGATTCCTCCCAGCCAGCAAATCATGCCCACCGTCCCGGCCCATACCAGCTCCTTCTTAGCCACCATCGTGCAGCGGTCCGGCAGTATCTCCATCATGCCTGCAGAGATGAGGAGAGATTCAGTACAGAAAGACTGGTTGCACAAGCACGATCATGTGACATCTGGGTGTCGATGTAGCGAATTCATGCAGGTCCAGTCATGTTGGCAGAGCCCTTTAAACAGGATTTTGACCCAGAGATTTTTTGCCAGATTGTGATCCCAACCATGTTTTGAAAGGCAAGAGTGGTAATAATGGTAATAGTGTTGTGTTAATACATTAAGTGTTGATTGGTTGTGTGTATTGGCTCACCTAGTACATCGAGTGATGATTGGTGGTTGGAGATGATGACGTAGGGTCCTTCTGTCTGTAGATGCTCCCAACCACTGACCTGATAGCGCAGACCAAGGAAATACTTCACATGACGAACCATGAACCGGATAACCCTGCAGGAAGTAAACAGGCATTACAATCCAGAGCACGACTGATAACAGTCACTCAACCTTTTTTCACAAATATGGCTTTTATATCTCTTTCAACGCAAGGACTTTTCCCACCATTTTATCATTCATCACCAGGCAGAAATCAAACGTTTTAGTAGAGCTGTGTAAAAAAATATAGTTTTCTCGATTTTAATCGTAACAGCTGCAGCCCATCAAAAAATGCATTTTGACATATTGATCATGTCCGTAACTTGTTTTTCGAATCACTAGCTTCAAGTACAAGCATAAAGAAGACTGCAACACTAATAATATCCATCAAGCACCATGTAATTATGCAGATTTTCTACATCCCAAAATGGTAAAAAAACTTTGTTTTAATCTCTAAAAAACAACATGTTTAGACAAACTAAAGTGCCTAGTTTATAAGATGAAAAACTTTAAATGAAAAAATTAAACCTCGCCTTGGCAACTAACTGAAATTATGTTGACATTGAAGAACTAAAATGACTAATTGCACATAAATACAAATTAAAAGTAAAACTGAGTAAATTAAACCTAAATAGATTTTTCATTTTCTTGATTTCTTTCATTTTTGATGTGCTTTTGTCACTTTTATTTAATCTTTTTAAATATTACTATGTCATTTCTAAATTCCAAATAATACTAGGTACTATTCTGTAATCTTCTGAGTTATTTGACGTTTACTGTGATGTTGCGCGATAGAACAGAGAGATTACAGATGCAGTATCTGTGAGACCTTTGAACACATAAGAGCTTCATATCAGTAATGTGAATAAGTGGAGCAAATCTGGGCAAAAGACATCTGTGGTTATGCAACACCGCAGCTGAAGAGAGTCAACAAAACTCATTCATTCAAACATTTCAGGATCCTGAAAGATGATACAATGAATCGTGTTCAAATACTTAGCACAACACCCCAAGTAACAAGTACCAAGAATGAGCCATATTAAAGCAATGCTTGATTTACCAAAAACTAAATATAAACATTTACTGTTATTTAGCTCTGGTTCAATAATGCACAAAAAGGCATGTCTGTTTTCTTGAGTTTACACAGGCATTAGTTTCAGCAATGCTTTGACATGAATCTTTGTGCCCATTACATGTTTCCTCAATAGTGATGGTTGTGAAATGACCCTGAGGGTTTGAGTTTTGACATGTTGTGAATGGGAAACAACAGAGATCTCGCTCTTAGCAGTCACTGCATGTTTGTTTTGTAACAAGAATCTGAGCTTGTTCTGCAATAAATCTGGACTGCTATTTTTACTGTAAGTTTTTTTGAATTGTTTGAATTAGTTTAGCTTAACAATCTACCTCATCATCTACACAGAATTTAAAAAATGTATATATCAAAAATGTCTCTGTAATAGGAACTGTATAAATGTGAGTGTATAAAGAACAAGAAGAAAAATGTATTACATTTGTTCCATTCAAACATTTGGGGTCGGTAATATTTTTTTAATGTTTTTGAGTCTCTTCTGCTCACTCAGGCTGCATTTATTTGATTAAAAAAAACAGGATAATTGCAAAATATTATTACAATTTTAAATAACAGTTTTCTATTTTTTATATACATGTTAAAATGTTATTTACTCACGTGATGACCATTGTAAAGAAAGACGAAAAAAAGATATACAAGCCAAGGTGTTTATTTAACACCTTTAAAACAAAGACAGCGAAGCGAGCACTTTTCAAATGGAAAAGTGCTGAAACTGTTTTCATATCACAATATATATATATATATATCACAGAAAACCTAAATATCGCAATGTTATTTTTTTACAATATCGTTCAGCCTTACACCACAGACTTTATTTCAAAGCATTTAACCAAAAACCCATTCCAAAAAATGACTGACTTCAGGGCGATAGATGTGGAAGTGCTAAAATGCTTCCTTGTTCTTGTTTCTTGTTAACACCAGCTATGGAACGGCTCACGTTTTATTTGTTACTACACACATCTTAAATAAACTCTGCTATCATAAATGTCAACCTGTGCTCAGACACGTTACCCTAGTACCCCATCACAAGGGAACAAGAGTTTAAACCCTGCCAAGCTTGGCTGTTATCATAGATGTTAAACTTCACGAGTAGCTTATCAAGAACACACAACAGCTCAGACTGAAGGTTACAGTCTTTTTGAGAGGTTTATTTTGTCTTCATTTACCCTCATGTTATCTGTATTAGTATCTTAAGAGTATCTTAATGATACTAAGGTAAAACTGGTACAGGCCAGTTTTCAAAATAATAAATTACGATGAATGGGGACTGGAGCTAAAAATCACTGAAGTATTATAATACAACATGTACAACATAATCCAAGTCTTCCAAAGTTATAAAATGATGACTAATGTAATAGGGAATGTGAAGGTACGTCACGCAGTGTTGCATTATGGGACGTGGGCGCCTTCTTTACAGGCACGATCTCTGTTTACCTTTTCACCGGTCGTTGCGGTGACATTTAATAGTGGGTGTGTTTGGCTAAAACGAGGTAAAGTTGAAGAAGAACGGGAGAAATGGATAAGTTGAAAGAAAAAGAGAAGGGACCCTACACTAAACTAAACTTAGAAACTAAATGCCACTGCCAAAAAAAACTTTATTTGGACAAACTGTCCGCGATAAACAGCGTTGATCCATATGATTTAGCAGCCGAAGACTGGATTACGGATCCAGACACACTGCCTCCGGACATCGCTAATTACTTTGTTTTTGGATTGAGTGCGTACACTTTGCAGGAGTTTAAGAGCTATCATTTTTTTTTGTTATACATTACTTTATAATGCCACAATATGGGGTAGCTTTTCAAATAAAACTGTGCCTTACTGTCATCAGTTCATGTTGACACATGAAAAAGAGGGTATTTGGTAGTCTATTTTAAAATAGTTTGATGTATCTTTGCCCCTCCCAGTTTATGTGTACTTAAAGGGTCTTTATGAATGTACAAAAAAAGATAAACGTCACATGAACCACAACCGTGTCTTCTCGTCAGCTCCTCGACCGGCTTCGCTAGTTTTTTCCAAGAAGGAAAGCTGAAAAAACATATACCGTTGTTCAGTTTCATCCCTGAACGATCGTGTGACCTGCTATGGCAGTTCTTGATCGTGCAGCACTGACCAACCATATCGACGTTTATTAAAATCTCGACAGAAAATCCAAACACAGCCGCCAACACACTAATTCAAATACAGCGGTGTAGGGCGCGATCCTATAAATATGGCGGTGGACCCATAATGCAACGCGACGTGACGTCACCTTCACATTCCCTATAGTCATTTTTGAGTCAGATCTTTCCAATTATTCTATTACAGTCATAAATCAAACTTATTTGGTTCTCAAACTCACTGACTTGACGAACAACTTGCAAAACTATTTAATAAAAATAAATAAAATTGTCTGGTCGCAGTGTTTAACCACTCACTGAAGGGGAAAATAATCAGTGAATAACAAATAAAAATTGTTCCTAATCGCATGACTTCATAGAACTTGAAACATAATTTGTCAATTTTGAAGTTTTAAATCTCCAATCCTCATTTACTGTAAGCACATGTAAAAGAATAAACTGATTGTCTCTGGATAGTGTTGTTGGTGATGATAAAACAACACATTTTCATATCGTCGCTGTAGGGCGGAAACCTCATATTGTTTAAATAATTAAACACTGTGTCGTCAAAGTTGGCTTTGTGGCTTTATATATGGCCAGACACTTGCACTTGTCATTATAATATTAACATTTTATGAAAATCAAGAGTTTTTGACCAGCGAATGACAGAGATATGCGTTTCGTCCATCATTAGAATGGCTGCATCTGAAGCAGTGAATGCATGACATTAGGTTTTCATCAACTTACAGGTTATAAAGTTTATTGTTGATATGTGGGCGCTCAGATTTTCTTATTTAATACTTTGGACAAAATATCATGATATAAAAGATGAAGCGCCATGCACAGGATATTTAACACAGTATATTGGCTACGCCAGCAAATACCAGACTAAGACTCTTCGCATTCTTTAAATACAAAAAACAACATTAGCCTTTATAGACAGTATAAGTATAAGTATAGACAGTTTCTTGAGTAAAGAAAACACTGTTCTTTTTCAAACATCCGTTGCCTTTGCATTGCAAACAAGAAGCGATTTATCTCCAACCTGCGTGCATCACTTCATCATAATAGATGTAGGTGGAGTTATGAGGTTTGACTGACAGTTTGAGGAGTTAGACTGTTTCGTTTAGTCTCAAGCTCTTTTTAATACTTTTTTCATTGGTTAAAGGAGTCATAATGTAGTATTAACTTTGATACCCACGCTCTACTATAGTCATTTCGTGCCCTTCTAAAAAAGAAAAATTGGAAAAAAATAAACACAGAGCTCGTTTGACCCTTATTTCTGAATGCATTATTGTCTCGCGAGATCTGATGCGAGGTTTTGGCTGTCGTGGACGGTTATTTTAATAATGCAAATGAGGGGCGCGTTGATTGGTGGCAGGAAGGAGGGGGCTTGACACCGCAGGTAACTTCAGCATATCATTCCAAAAAGAGATCATGGCGCAAGTTGTTAATGAACCCGACCTGGCCGCGACCTACGGGATTCAACCGTATATGTTTGAGCCAGACTCTGAACCAGAGCTGGAAACGGAAGATGAACAACAGTCAATGGAAGGACGTCTACATCAACATGTCTCTGAATGGTAAAGACAATTTTTTTGACTGAGACATACATTTACATCAGTAACGAGCTAAAACGTTTGTTGCTATTTTCTCCCACATAAGTTTCGCTTTAATTTAATGTAGATTACATTAACGGAGATGTAGTCTACTTTTTTTTCAGCTTACAGTTGTTATAGAGATTAACGTTTGCTATAATGTGTTGTTTTTGCCTTTTTTGACGTTGTGGTTTTTTAGACATATATTGTTTTCAGAATTACATTTAGCAAACGGTTTTAGGCACTGAGCATGGACTCCTGTACCGTAACTAAAGTTACTGTAGTGTAAAACAAAGTGGAAAGATGTGGCTAGCATTCGTAGAGTCCATTCCCCGTGTTTACATCACATACATTAACCGCATTAGTAGTTAGCTGCTGTTTGTTACACAAAATATAGTAATAAAAACACAGTCTTACCGTTTCAAATTCAGGCAAGTCCCTGATTGTTGGAATGGCACCTTTTTCCAAACGTAGCTTCGATGCCAACTTCGCCTGATATTGCCCCAAATTTGTAAAAGATTCTTTTGTGAAATGTTTAGCGCAGACACCTAACGTTGAGCAAGTTGAGATGGTTGTTGGAACAGCGTCATTAAAAATAAATTTCATCCACTGGACCCTTGTAGTTTGGTCAGTTTTGGGTAAAGAAAAAACATTAGAATGTGGATTATGACATTCAACCACAGAGCAACTCACGTGTGCACTACGTTTCTGCATCTTTCTTGACTGAATATGATGGGGAGAGGGGCAGGGCGGGCCTCCTCTGCGGTGTCCATATATGGTATATCCGGCCCCGTCTTGACGTCAAGTCGGGGGAGAAATTGAAATCTCGTATTTGAGTGCGTGTGCACGTTGGCTAGTTTAAGAACCCTGGGGTAAACAAACGCTTCACTTTTGAATATCGGCATCCCGGCCAATGTATAATCGTTAGTCAATCATAACATACATTGATTCTCATGGAAAAGTGAAAATTGCACATTATGACTCCTTTAATTATTTGTAAAACCCACATACAGGTGTAAAGGATGACCAGTAGTACTGATTCTTAAAATAAAATAAAACAAAAACGACAGAATATAGAGATACAAGGTTAATTCCGCCCGACAATATATTCTTATTTGTAGCATTTATTTTCATTTATATTTTTCTTCTTTTTTGGAGAATTTGATTATTCTCCACAGCACACCTGACAACCTGTCACAGTAGTTGGGAAACTGCTCTACTGACTCTATCTCTATAGCCTTGACAGCTCTCCCCTTTCACCCAATAAGTTCAGAATCCTTGCATCATCTCCCCATGTGGCTCAATCACGCTTTCCTATCACACTGATAAAGAGAAAGAGAGAGAGAGAGAGAGAGAGAGAGAGAGAGAGAGAGAGAGAGAGAGAGAGAGAGAGAGAGAGAGAGAGAGAGAGAGAGAGAGAGAGAGAGAGGTCATCCAGTTAAAGCCTTAATTGCCATGACCAAAACACCTAAGCTTATAAATTAGTTTCCACATATTTTCCACGATCAGATTCTAGTATGTACAGCGTTTTGCACGCATGACAAAACGTCAACACTCAATAGTCGAGGTACGGTAAGTCAACACCAGCCTTGACACATGAGCTCACCCTCTCCTGCCGTAATTACCGGGTAACGTCGCACCCCCACGTTCAAACACTGTCCTGAACAGACCTGCTCATCTGAACCGGTTCACCTAGGAACTACAACAAACCCTACACACGGCACTGATAGATAGCTTGAATCACTAAACAGGCAGTATAAGATATCAGTGAACTTCCACTTGGGAAATATGATTACATTAATGACTGCAATAAATGGATGTCTGTTATTCTATGGCGCCCAGTGTGTTCATTGTGCCCTGCGTGTGAATGAACCGACTGTTATTAAGAGCAGAAATAGTTTTTAGTGAACGTGTGAAATAGTCTCTTTGAAACATACTTAAAAGCTGCAGAACATCCGGGATTTTTTGTGCATATGCAGTCGGACCTCAGGTCTCTGATTTTCATATCCCATGCACACTATTAGTGAAGGCCACAAACACAAGGCTGCTTTTCATATCACACAAGAGATCCTGTCTGTGCCAGTCTGGCTTGCTTAGTTGGGGACACTTAATATTCAGCGATTTTACGGATTTGACTGCACTGACACTATTGGATGAGAACTGAACGGAGCAGGATGATGACATCACTGTTTTCTAGAGCTGCTTAATGGCTGAATTTAAATCATTTGTCTTTTTATTTGATGCTCTTTAGTCTTTACATAGTTATTGAACAGAATTAACAATGACTGAATTGACCTCAGCTGAACAACGACACTCTTGTCTTTTTAGAGTTGGTTTACAGGACAGTTGAATTCTGTTTGCATATTGATTTTCCTGTTTATCACTGTAAAGCTGCTTTGGAACGATCTGCTATTGTATAAATACAATACAGTGTGTTTATATTCACTGAATACTGTATTTCAGTATTTACTGAAAGTATATTGCTATAAATAAAGGTGACTTGACTATGTGTGCAGTTGACAAACTTGACATGGCATATGGTGTGTGCAGATTTTATGGCCTCCTAAATGAGACATGGAATATTTTTACTTTTAAAAAGGTTGCACTCATGCAGGTTTATATACAATTTCCTGAAAACATTCATATCAATTGTAATTTAGCATCTTGATATTCATTACACAATAATTTTGCTATATTTGTAAGGGCCAAATTGCTAAAAAAAACTCTAATTTAAAAAAAGTCTCCAAACTTACTTCTGTCGAGGACCCCAACTTGTAAAAATGCTTCAATAAAGGACTAAATGTCCTATTTAAATGATTGTTCCAGTTTCAGGTCTCTATATTAAGAAAATAATTTTGACTCACACCTCAGTTTGTAACTTACAATGGAAGTCTACAGGACAAGGCATTCTGGAAAGTTAAAAAGCAGTATAAAGCTCCCAAGTCACTTATAATTTTCCACAGCTCATGTTTTTTTGTCAACTGAAATCTCTTGGAAAGATATGTTTGCTGTGTTTCGTCAGCAGAACAATCCAAAAAAACATTAAACAATAGTACAACCCACTGAAGAGATGTATGTCTATCCCTGACAGCCTTGCTTTCATACCCGTTAAATCAAAGATGGCGCTGCAGTGAATAATGTCTATGGGAGGCCAAAAATAAGTATAATCAAAATATTCAATGAGATGAGTTACTACTACATCCCTATTTACATCAAGGGGGTAATCCACCAGCCGGAAACTGAAGTCTGCCAGGGGGCCGTCATTGGCTAACAACAAGATTTCACCTGCTGTTAGCATCCCATTGACGCGCATTCATTTTTGCGTCACTTTGACAGCGAATAACTTTACCTCTGAGGCGTTTAAAGACTCCATTTGTCCATTGTTTATTTCTAAAGAAACACGACAATGTATAAAGGGATTCATTACCTTGCATCTTAAGTTATGGCCTTGTAGAAGCAGTTTTTGTAAAAATAGGCTAACGATTGCGTCATAACACGCGACTCTCTGTCGCACAGTAGAGAAATTACCGTACAGATATGAGGATAAGCTCGCGGGCAATCTTTTACTGTCTATGAGGCAATTGGGGGGACGAGGAGGCATAAAGTCCGATAAAGTCAAGGGAGAAGCCCATAGAGAGCCCATAAAAGCAACGGGACAAAATATTTTCAACAACATTTTGAGGAATTGGAAATAATTCGGTATGCAGCTAGTAGAAGACTTACTTACGTCACATCTACGTCGTCAAGCTCAGTTTGAGCCTGCGCAGTACGCTTGGCAATCAGGAAGTGAGTGCTTCTAATTGACTTCACTTTTGTCTATACACGACACGACACGACACGACAGTCTATGGGGTCGCTGTGTCCATTTCTTTTACTGTCTATGATTTACATTCCACGGTTGCATTCTAGAGCAGTGGCTCTCAAATAGGGTGACCATGCTATAGTAAACTAATTATTAATACAATTAAATCAAGTAAAATAGATTTTTAGCTATTTTACTTCATTTAATTGTATTAATAATTAGTTTACTATAGCATGGCACTTCTGCGGTCACTTAATCACCAAGAAAATCACTAAACTAAAAAATCTTTTAGGTATTTGCTTTATTCTATTTCATGGGGGGGGGGGGATGCATTTTTGTAAGAAAAATGTACATATTTATAACTTTATAAACTATAATGACTGGCGTCCGGTAACGGTCGTACCGGAGTCCATTTCCAGCCGAAGAGTTGTTGCGCCGAATTTCGACCCCCACCAAATTATTACCCCACTAGCATTGGTAGGGACATAATTTGTCAGGGGGTCGAAATTCGGAACTCTCTTGCGAACGACCAGACGGGCATTACCAAAAGCCAGTGATTACAGTTTATAAAGTTATAATTATGGAAATTTCTCTTCAAAATCTCAGGTACCATTCACTCCCATTATAAAGCAGCTTGAAAGAGCCAGGATATTTTTTAATAAATTCCGATAGTGTTTGTCTGAAAGAAGTAATGCACATATGGTGAGTAAATTATGGGATCATATTTTATTTTTGGGTGAAATAACCCTTTAATGTATTGACAGTCCTAGTTTCTGAAAATCAGTTTAAATCTTGACTTTGACAGGAGGAGACCTATGTAGAGATCCGATGTTCTAATCTAGATAGAACGTCCGTTACCATGGCAGCGACATTCTAGACCGTTACGGAAATCATTCAAAATTATTTTCGGCGCGAACATTGATTCTAAACTGATGGCATGGAATCCGCAATTCCATCGATCAACTGTCCACTGTGTGAAACGTGTGACTGTTGGTTTAATCTAGCACCATCGACCAGGATGAACTCTGCACCAGCTGAGCCATGAAACCAATCCATCATGGCCTCATTAATACAACTAGGAAGCATTGTATCTGACAAACTAGAGCATGTAACTAGTAAAGCAACCCACAACCGTTTCACACCTTCCTCCACATCATCAGAAAACAAACACACGCTTTGGTCGCCATCTCTGGCTTGCACGAGACGCTAAACCTGATAGCGTTAAACACATAAAAGTGGAACATGCACGCGCTCTGACCGCATATTTACATTATCGTGTGTAGATAAAACATACAGAGCTTAATTAATTCTTATATCGAGTTAAATATACGATACATAGGCCTGTTCTCTACATGTGTTCTCGCGTACACTGTTCTTAGCGAGCTGGCTAAAGATTCACTACCGTGATCCGAACATCTGTCCGGGGTAAACGGATGCAACGCATTCCTTTACAAATGCATTCACATTTCACTCATAAAAAAACATATGTGGGTACATAAACAAGCAATTTGAACCATGTATCGGACGTGTAAACGATAAAAAGGTGATTGCATGTGTATAGCAATATATAACGTTAGCAGACTTAAAATACAATTTAATCTAACGTTATATTATGATAGCCAGATTTTCGGTGTAACAACCAGTAACCACATATAATGGCAGCCCAGTGTCCTAAATCAATGCACGAGTGTAGAAAGGAAAACATTGTGTGACTTGCGTTGTTGACATCTCACCTCATATTCTCAATGTCTCTGCCGCCGCTTTTCAGAATGCACATCGGTATGGTGGCAACGGCCAGCAGCATCATGTACGCCACATAGAAGCACTTCTTGAAATAATAAACGAACGTGCTACTGGTCCATAACAGAAGCGGGAGCACCAGCAGCACAGGCAGCATCCACACGGCATCCATACCCGCGACCAGCGCCTCTTTCCCGGCTGTCGAGAAATGATACAAGGCCAGCGGTGTGGAGCGGAGGGAAGACCGTACGAGACCAACTCAGAACCGAGTCTACATCAGACACAACGTCCAAGTCGCACACTTGAGCAACTTTACCGATCCTCCTGCTTGTCGTTTACGTAATATCACGCTACCGAGGGGGATGACAACCAGAACCGGAGGTTTATGGAGAGAGCCAGGCGTGGGTTATCCACTGAGAGCGCTGAGTGTAACCTTTGGCCGTATGAGTGTGTGTCACTAGCTGTGTTCGATTCGCGAATCATTGTTTTGAACCGATTCTTTGAAATTATTCTGTCTAGAGTTTGTGACTCCTATTTAACATCAACTTCCCAACAGTATTTTTATTACTGTAATTTAATTACTCTCCCTTGAAAAGGTAAAGTAAGTGATTACTTTAAATTTTTCTATAATTGAATTTGTTACTTCTGATGTAATTGCATTAAATACTGTATAGACTACAACAATTCTATATAAAACGATCGATTTAACATAAACACTTAATGTTAAAATCTATGTTTTTAATGTAACCTTCTCCCTTTACACACTTTGGTCAGGTCAAGAATAATTTATGCAAGTGTAGGCCTGTTGTTTATTTGAAAGAATTGATAGGGCATTGATTATTATATAAATAAATGTGACTTGACTTGAATCAATTTTAGATGATTGATAGATAAAACTGTTACATAGAAGTAGGCCTAAATAATGTAAATAATATTTGTTAACATTATGGGGACTTTCTTTTTTTCTGTTGCTTTGTGTGTATATTTATGTTTTGGCAATATTGTAGCCTATGAAAAAACACTATTAACAATATGCAATGATACATAGTTTTGCATAAAACATATATTGTTACAAGCACTTTTAAGACATATTTTATGACACTGACAAAAATTACGTATAACTGCAATGTAGGCTAATAATGCAATCTTTTTATTGTTGTAGTTGAATAATTATTAAGTTATTATTGTGTCAAAAATAATTTAAAAATATTTAAATATATTCACGACACATTGTTAGTATGAAAAATATTATGCTGGGCTTCTAAACAAATAGCTAGTTGAACACTAGGCTTCTGAGTGATGATTTGGTTGAATTGATCGAACCAGTGAACCATTTTTTAACCAGTTCACTGAAACGAACCGATTCTCTCAAATGATTCGGACTTCCCCACGCTCTGTCTTATGCACAAAAGAGCCTACTGTAAGTTTGAATCCCTCCCATGTGTGTGTTTCCGGGTACTGGTTGCTTGTATTTCCAAGTCATGTGTGTTTGTTGCAAACTACAGTTTACTCAACATATTAAATTGTGGCAACATTTGGAGTGTGCATTCAATACCTCAATGGAACGTTCTGGAACAGTCGAGGATGTACTGTGTCTTATGAAAATGGTCAGCACTGTTAACAGGGCGATCCAGTTACTGGGACAAGTCTTGAGCACGGACCCCATCGAACTAAAGTATTTACATCTGATTTGATTATGTGAATTACTATTGGAAAAGGTGTCATGATGTGCATACTTTTTCATCTAAATCTGTGTGGTTATTTTATAGGCTGTTTAAATAATAATAACAAATATTTTATTAGAAAAGAGAGAGAAAAAATCTGGTGTATATTAAAAATGTCTCCTTCCTGTGCACTAAAATAAAAACGAGTTATTCAATAGACACTGTTATTGTAGTGTCATTGATATTAGCCATGCATACAGTCGGCTACAGTTTGATTTGCACAATGTGCTGTTGCAAAATTATTTACCATAAAATGTAGTATCTTGTCATTTTAGAATGCTGGTAGGAAAAATCATGATGCCAAGTGTTGAGAAGAACAGTCAGATTACCGATGAAAGGAGTTGCAGTTAACAAGATTAAATGATTAATCAGGGTGTGTAATCTGATCCAGCAGATCTTCAGTACATGTGGTCACAGAGTCATTTAGCTGTTTAAATGTGACCCGACCACAGTCAGCTCTGGGTGTGTTTATTCCCAGACAAAGCCTATTTCGTCCTTTTAGTGCCATTTCAACATACCTGCATCAATGTGAAAAATATGTGGTCTATAGGCTATGTCAGTATGAAATTTGTTGCCTCCAAAACACATCACTTAAAGTGACCACAATCTTTATATTTATTATCGATTAATACATGGAAATAGCTGTCTTTTGATGTCAAAAAAAAAAAAAAATAGAAATTTTCTCAGCTGAGCTGAACAGCCAATCATAGCTGCTTCCTATCATGACGTCAGAGTAATGGTCAAGGGAGCACATCATGTCACACGTCATCACCAGCTACGGTGACAATTTTGAGCTAAACTTTGTCCCCATATGTTGCCACACTGATGAGACTCTGTGACCTTTTATATAATGCAGGTTATCCAGAAATTTAGCAAGATGGGTTGTTTTATTATGTAGATATGGACTATTTCTTGTGCATTCCTTATTGTTTCTGATTCATTAAATTTTCCATGAACCTTTACCGCACTCTGTTGTCCGTAACATGAATTGCAAGAAAGTATTGCACATAATTTTGCATTTAACTTCCTTAGAAAGTAAATATAAAATACTACAAAGAAACACATTTTTAAGTAATCTATTTGTCACATAAGAACTAAGCACACTGTGAGCATGCACTCACACCTTTAACTATATTTGCATTGCAGTGAATGTACTCTTTTTACACACTGGCTGTGCAATCAGTATTTTTCACTCTCAATGTGCTGCATGCAACCCCTGCAAGTACAGGCCTAACTGTGGAATGTGAAGGCTTGACAAGACAAGGACGACCAGTGGGACACAATCAACAACAACAACAACCTGAAAGTGGTTTACACTTTAAAGGTGTAAATTGTTTAATTCAAAATGAACAACATATAATGACCAATATAGTCAATACATCATCAATCAGTCTTGTTTTCGCAGGAAATTGCATTCATACATCACTCACTTGACTTGTTTGTGTCTCGTCATATCCGTAAATAGAGAAAAGTTGCTCCGGCTACTTTGACACATGTATGTTGTGTGGGAGTGGCATTAGTTTTCACAACTAGCAAGAACACGGAGCATCTACATTTCAAACCTCCGTCCTCCGGCGAAGGAGCGACTGCTGGCAAAAAGAGAAAGCGACAGAGCTCGCAAGTCGCAACAAAACAAGAACCGACAGGCTTTTTGGAGAGAACTGAGGGATTTGAAATGTTGTAAAAGCAACATGGAGATGGTGTTTTTATACTCAGCAAGTGAGTACGTTTTTTTTATTAACAGATAAATTGCCATATGTGTAGCTCTCCAACCGAGTACATTGTAAATCTTGTGCAGGGGCATTTCTCATTTCATTATGGGTTGCTGTTGCGCTGGAATTACCTTGTCTATTAATGGATAGTAACATCTTCAGTCAGCTTGAGATCCTTCTCATCTAAATTGGCTATATCTATCAAGCCTATGAATGTTTAATGAGCAGTAGTGTATTTACATTTCTCTTTTTAGTTATGAGAAAGAACAATACATACAGCCATATTCATCCATTTGGCTTTGTCAAAGCACAACTGAAAAAATAGTTTTTTTCTTCCGCAAAATAAATGCATTTTTAACCACTATATACTAGGCTATATTTTATTCAAAATGTCTTTTACCCTCAAGTATGGTTTTAATATCCTTTGCAATATCATTTATGTCTTTGGTCAAATTTAAGGGGTATTCTTATATTGTCTTTTAATAAATAAAAAAGCGAAATTAAATATATTTTCTATTCTAGATTTCACATTTAAAGGGATATTTCTCTTAATTATGTACTATATTGTCTGTGGTCAAATTTAAAGGACAGTAGGCTATATTGTCTTTTTATAAAAAGAAAATGACATTAAATGTATTTTCTAATCAAAATAAATGTATTTTATCACATTTAAAGAGATGTTTGTCTTATTTTTATTCTATTGTCTGTGGTCAAATTTAAGGGATAGTAGGCTATATTGTCTTTTTATTAAAAAACAAACAAAAAAACGACATTAAAGGTATTTTTAATCGAAATGTATTTTATCACATTTAAAGAGATGTTTATCTTATTTTTATTCTATTGTAATCTCAGTCGTATTTAAAGGGACAGTATTGTTTGTTTTCTGTCGGTAGTGTAAATCAGGGTCTCTTTCCCTTTAAGGCGCTTTGAGGAGTCGCAGAGAGGCCGAACCTCCAGCTGATCGTCAGTGATTTTCATTCTCACACGATTCGCCCGGATCTTAAGGAGAATCAAACATCTGTTTAAATATCTTGCAAATGTCAGAGCTAGTTTTTAAATCATCTTTGGCCGTGTCGTATCTCGTCGCGCGAGGATGATGCCTGGAGCTCGCGCGTCTCTGGATGCAGCGCGTGCAAATGGATGCGTGTGCGCGCGCGTGCCCTTGAGTTGAGCACCACCACAGCATGGGATGTTTCTCCATCGCACAGCCGATTGCATCTTGAAACGAAAGCACAGGTCTATAAAATAAGAGCAAATGGTTATTTTTGCTCTTCATTGTGCCGGAGAACCCCGCTGGCGTGTCGTCTGTAGAGGAGAAAGCGAGATGAGAAAGTGACGGCGTGTTTGGAGAGGAATCTGTAATTGTGCTGCGCATCATCCGCGTTCTGCGAAGATGCCGAGGAGTTTACGCAGGCTGGTGCACCTGGTGCTCTTCTGTCCCTTATCTAAGGGTTTACAGGTAACTTTCTTCACTCGAATGACGATGTTTGGGAATAATTTGCCTACGGAAACCTTTTAAAGAAATTGAAATAACACCGTAACACAAAAGTACCATGGTATATCACCATATTTTTTGAGGATGGCACCAAGGTAATATGTTTCCTGGGCATTGCATTACAATGAATAGGCTACAGCGTAAATTCCATGAGATATAAAAATGGAAGTCATTCAGCTCTATGATAGTTAGAATGATACTCTAGTAAACATATCTTAAGGCAAGTTTAAAGTCAATTTCTGTTAGCTATTAAACATTAAAACTGTTAATTTTTTTTTTACCATTTTTGCCCAGAAATATGTTGACGTTTCTCATGGCAGGTTTAATTTTGAAAGTCAATTTCTGTTAGTTATTAAACATTTTTGCCCAGAAATATGTTGATATTTTGTGACACCATGCACACTTATACAGTGTACCTGAACCTGCCAGTAAATAACCTATTTGAGGCTTTTCAGTTAAATCTAAACAAGTGTGTATGTATATTATGTAATATATATATGTGTGTGTGTGTGTGTGTGTATATATATATATATATATATATATATATATATATATATATATATATATGCGCAGTAAAAAAAGAGTGACAACTAGCCCCGGTCACCCCTATTCTATCATAAAGCATGGTATGACCATTTGATACCATCACTGTATCCTGATTTATATGCATTGCATTGTTCGTCTGTATTGTTAAAAGACAGGTTACATAAATCATAAGATAGAGGATCTGTCATTTTAAATGTTGCAGTTAATATACTGTTTACCCATCTTTAGCTAATCTCACACACACATACACATGACTGATGCTTAATGCTTAATGCCGTATGTTGACAATATTTCTGTAGATCGCACTAAGATCTCTCTTTCATAAGTGCACTCAGCAGAAGTGTTAGTGCACACTGTGGCCGTTTGAGACTGTGTAGGTCAACTCCTTGCACTGAAGATGACAAATGCATCTTTCTTTTCTCTCGTACAAGAGAACGAAAACAGCAGTGATTCAGCCTGAAGTTAAACAAAAGCACTAGAGTTTTACTGGTGTTTTATTCCATGCAATTACAATGAATGGGAGGCTTTCAGTCTTCATGAATGATGCAAAAGTGATCCGGATGACTTGTATGCTATATTCCAAGTCTTCTGAAGCCATGTGTAAGGAACAGACTATTTAATTTGGTAACACTTTATTTAACAATGCCCTTGTTACATGTAGTTACTGTGGTAATAACTAGGCTATAAATTATGCATACTTGCATGCAACTAACCATAAACTAAACCCTAATTCTAAAGCCCAAAGTATACTTTTTATGTGTATGCTAATAGCTTTCTACGCAAATGCAGGTGCTCTTTGTCAAGTGTCTGCCCTATTTTTTTCCATAAGTTATGACCAAAGACAGATAAAAATGTCTTTGTATTCTTTTAAACCAAAGTTGTGGCTATCTCATAACCCCCTCACACAAGAGCTTGTCAATGCAGGCGTCTGTTGTTGTCAATCCCAATTTTTTTTTTATTATCAGGCTGGTATCGAGATCAATAGATTCATTGAAAAGATTTGACTCAAAAGAATGAATTGTTAATGCATACGCCATCTCTACTTTTGTGAACTCTATTTAACGTGTCAGGAAGAGATAGGGTGACATTTTTCATGATTGTGGTCATATTGATACTTGTATGGTGTTTTTGCATGCTTTTTGAAGCTTGAAAGCCCCATTAGTTGTATTTGCATGTCATTTCAATTGCAATGATGTTCGTATGAGTTTTGAATAACATGTGGGTGAGTAAATCTTTACACAATGTTTATTTTTCAAAGAAAATTTCAGTGCATTATGATATTTTTACATGACCAAATGTATTTTAAAAACTGATTTTTTTGGATTGCTTGTTCAGGCCTTGGTTTCAGAGAACACACAGAGTGAATTTGGGTGTCTAATAACAGTTGTCTGTATCAACAGGCAGTAATCAGATATGTGTGAACAGAGTCACACTCACTTTCACACTCGTTGACAGAGGACAGTTGATGCCTTGGGCATTCAGTGCCCTTTTACACCTGAAAACTGTCCAAGAGAAGATGTTTAATCTTGTTAGGACACATGCTAATGACCATTACAATCTTTCTCTGTTGCTTTCCCTGCTCAAATCAAAAAAGTTTTTCAAATGACCTTTTAAATGTGGCACAAATCCTGCATAAAACACTCCACCCTGGCATATTCATCATAATGTCATCATCAAGTTTCAACTTGTAATTTAATATATTTTTTTCTTATATGAAAAACAAAAATGAGGACTTCCAGTCTTTATTTCACTGTTAAAAGCAAAACATTTGAGACATAATGCACATCGATAAATATTAAATTAAATTAACTGAAAATGCATAAAAAAATTATATATTTACATTAATATTACATTTTGCATCCATATTTTTAAAATTTTTGTATGCAGTTTTTTGTGTAATACTTAGTTTAGTTATTGTGTAAATAAATTATTGTAAATAATTTGCCTGTATATCATAAAATTATGACAATAGTTGAATTAAGATTCATTATGTACATCAATAAATATAAACATTTTAATTATTTAAAAAAATTATCATTTTAAATATTACATTTAGCTTATTTTTTTAAATATTTTACCTTTCTGTGTAATACTTAATATATTTATTGTAAGGAAAGAAATAAATGGTTATAAATTATTGTATGACATATAAAGTCAAAAGTACGTCAAAGGTTGAGTTCAGATTGATATTATTATAATAATAATGATTTTTACACTGCACACATTGAAAAAATCTGATATTTATCCAATTTATTTCCACTTATGAAATTAGAAATAAGATCGAATTAAAAATGTAAAGTAAACAAAAGCTTAAATATGTCATGTGAAATATTGTTGAGTGTATATTTATGTTTCTTTCAGTCCCGCTTACCTGCAGTAAAGGTCAAGTACCTGTTGGTGGCGTGGTTTGGGATTCTGGTGGCCAGCTGGGTGATTTACATGCAGTATTCCTCTTATTCAGAGCTCTGCAGAGGACACGTCTGTACCATGCTCATCGTAAGTCACTGCATCCTCCATAATGCATAAGTTGAGCTGGACATCTCTTCCCATGAGCGCCATTCCCCGCCACTTAGGTGGAATCAACGTAGAATAGAGAGGATTTGCCACTTAAGACAGAAGTGAGAGTCTTATGATGATTCAGGATGACAAACACCTCAGTGGATCTCATACAGTATACACACAGATGGGGTATATTTATGCTGTTCTGCCCTCTAGTATTTGTCACTGAGAGGAAGTAATTGCACACGTAACTGCTGAAACTGGAAAATTAAAAAGAGGAAGTGAGAGAGTTGGCAGTTCATAATTATGCTGTAATAGAAATCACATTTAAATAGTCTCAGTTTTATTGTAACAGTAGACTAATTATGCCCGTGCGATTGAGTTTAATCACAAATTCTATATTCGGCTACAGGATGTACACTATTTACGTATTCTTTCTTGAAAAGATAGTTCACCAAAAAATTTTTGTATCAAACGAATTTGCCAGTCCTTTCAAAGTGATGTTAGAATATACGTCTGTACATGTCTGTGTGTCACGGTTATAGTTTAGACTCCTGGTGAGGCCCAGAGAAAGGAAATCCCTTTTCAGCTCTTGTTTTGCGACACGCTTTGATAGATATCAGAAATGAAAGCGAGAAGGAAGAGAGAGCGCAGATGAGGAGGAGAAGTAATCCGCTGCCTTTAGAGTGATCTGTGCATTTGTGGGTCATTATCTGCCCAAGCACCAATCCATCATAACATCATGATCCGTCTGTCCTCTAACTGGCAGGTGTGTCCTCCGGTGGCTGGCACAAGGCTTTTAAATTGAGAATAGATGTCAAGATATAGTATTTAAAGTATGTAGCATTTGTGGTTAATTCCGGTCCCTTTCCTGTTTGTGTGTTTTAGTGTGATCATTACCGCAGAGGCATCATCTCGGGGTCAGTGTGTAAGTCTCTCTGCGAGGAGAAAACGCTGTCTTTTCAACACTGTCTTTCAACGTCACCAACACACCAGGTAAACACACGCATGGATGATTCTTAAAGAAAATAAATAAGAAATTATAATTTCCAGGTTTTTGCATCCCATTTATTTTCCATAACAAAAAAAGCTTCTTTTTCTCCCAAATTCTTTACTTTATATTCCCCTTTTTTTATATATATATATGCAATGTCCTCAATGGTGATTTTCATACACTACAATGTTATCTTTTAACTATATTATTTTTACATTTTTAAATGAATTTATTTGATTTGATTTATTGAAATTTTTATTATTAATAATTAATTTTTTCTTTTCCTTTTTTTGTCACAATGTGACTTATTTCTATAAATTATGGTTCTAAATAGGCATATATATATACACTCACCGGCCACTTTATTAGGTACCCCATGCTAGTAACGGGTTGGACCCCCTTTTGCCTTCAGAACTGCCTCAATTCTTCGTGGCATAGATTCAACAAGGTGCTGGAAGCATTCCTCAGTGAGTTTGGTCCATATTGACATGATGGCATCACACAGTTGCCGCAGATTTGTCGGCTGCACATCCATGATGCGAATCTCCCGTTCCACCACATCCCAAAGATGCTCTATTGGATTGAGATCTGGTGACTGTGGAGGCCATTTGAGTACAGCGAACTCATTGTCATGTTCAAGAAACCAGTCTGAGATGATTCCAGCTTTATGACATGGCGCATTATCCTGCTGAAAGTAGCCATCAGAAGTTGGGTACATTGTGGTCATAAAGGGATGGACATGGTCAGCAACAATACTCAGGTAGGCTGTGGCGTTGCAACGATGCTCAATTGGTACCAAGGGGCCCAAAGAGTGCCAAGAAAATATTCCCCACACCATGACACCACCACCACCAGCCTGAACCGTTGATACAAGGCAGGATGGATCCATGCTTTCATGTTGTAGACGCCAAATTCTGACCCTACCATCCGAATGTCGCAGCAGAAATCGAGACTCATCAGACCAGGCAACGTTTTTCCAATCTTCTATTGTCCAATTTCGATGAGCTTGTGCAAATTGTAGCCTCAGTTTCCTGTTCTTAGCTGAAAGGAGTGGCACCCGGTGTGGTCTTCTGCTGCTGTAGCCCATCTGCCTCAAAGTTCGACGTACTGTGCGTTCAGAGATGCTCTTCTGCCCACCTTGGTTGTAACGGGTGGTTATTTGAGTCACTGTTGCCCTTCTATCAGCTCGAACCAGTCTGGCCATTCTCCTCTGACATCTGGCTTCAACAAGGCATTTCCGCCCACAGAACTGCCGCTCACTGGATGTTTTTTCTTTTTCGGACCATTCTCTTTAAACCCTAGAGATGGTTGTGCGTGAAAATCCCAGTAGATTAGCAGTTTCTGAAATACTCAGACCAGCCCTTCTGGCACCAACAATCATGCCACGTTCAAAGTCACTCAAATCACCTTTCTTCCCCATACTGATGCTCGGTTTGAACTGCAGGAGATTGTCTTGACCATGTCTACATGCCTAAATGCACTGAGTTGCCGCCATGTGATTGGCTGCTTAGAAATTAAGTGTTAAGGAGCAGTTGGACAGGTGTACCTAATAAAGTGGCCGGTGAGTGTATATATATATATGTCACACACCTGTTAATATATATATATGTGTGTGTGGTGCAGGTGTACAGTGCTGTGTGGAAGGAGAAAGCCTTGTTGGTGAAGTGTGGTATTGAAGAGAGCATGAGAGGAGAAACGGGTCCTGACACTCCACTGCTGCATGACAACAACCTCTATGATAAACCCACCCGCGGAACATCCATGGATGAATTCAGAGCGATGCTGCATTCCTTCCTCAAGGTCTCTTCATCTACTTCACCTCCTTTATTGTCAATTTTTCACATTAAATGCAAATATCACAGTAAACCAGACCTGCAGTTGACAAAGAAACCAGTTTTGTGCTCATAGAGTTCTAAAGTGCCTTTCCTTAAATTCTAGAACTTGACATCTTTATCTTGAACTTTAATTGTTGTGGTTCAGACGTGTAGACATTTCTAATGCCATCTGTGGCATCTCAAGTTTAACATTTAATGCCATGATTTTCAATGTTGATTAAATGAAATCACCATTCATATGATCAGGAATATATTAATAATATTTGCTGTATCACCCAGCCCTAATTGTGACTGATATTTGAGATGTTCATGTCCTGCAGAGCAAAGCAGAAACTGAGCTAAAGACAGCCTAAGCCTCTCTAAGCTTTCGGCTGTTCCTTATTCTCTTGTAGAAGGGTGAAAATGGAGAGATAGCAGGGAAGAGAAGCCAAAAATAACTGAAGGAGCTTGAAAAGGTCACAGCCAGAACAATACACTCACTTTCAGTGTCACAGGGGAGAACAACAAACACACACGCTTAAACACAACCCACACAAATGCTGTAAATGGCCATTCACACTTCAGACGTTCAGACATCAGACGACACATACGTGTACTTGATAAAGACTGTCATTTAAACATCTCATGAAATAAAATTGAAAGTTTTGTGGCTTTTAGTCCATGTCTGTTAATGTTGAGGCTAGTGTCGGTACTGAAATTAAAAAAATGTGACGATACCAGTATTTCCCTTTAGCATTTTGAGCGCTTTTGAACGGATTTTTAAAACGCCTCTGATTGGCCATTGCGTTCACGCAATATCAACAAGTGTGAGGGAAATGCTGGTATCGTCACATTTTTAAAAATTTCATTACCGACTTGGTACCGAAGTCGTTAGCTAATCTGTTAGTATACACCTAAAATTGGCAAATTAATTTCTTTTTTTTCCCACTGAAAAACAATCCCAATTTTTTTTAAATTATTTTATTGTATAAAATGCTCTCTAGAATGAATACTTCCTCTGCTCCTAAATTTTCCCCTTTCTCCTTCTCTCATTCCTTCACAGGACAGTGTTGGAGAGCAATCGTCTCTTGGCACCCTTGTAACCCGTGTGATTTCTCTAGCTGATGTCAACGGTGATGGCAAAGTTTCATTAGCAGAGGCGAAATCCGTGTGGGCTTTGCTTCAGATCAATGAATTTGTTTTGATGGTGGCACTACAGGATAAAGAACATGCTCCTCACCTGCTGGGCTTCTGTGGAGACCTTTACGTGACCGAACACGTAGCGCACAGCGCCCTCTTCAGGCTGAAGGTACCTGGCTGGCTGCAGCCAGTATTTCCTGAGGCGCTGGGTGTCGCTCTAAACCAGTGGCTTGCTCCCGCGTGGCCCCGCAGGGCTCGAATAACCATCGGTCTGCTAGAGTTCGTGGAGGAGGTGTTTCATGGCGTTTACGGAAGCTTCTACATATGTGATGCAAGCCCAAGAAGGGTTGGCTACAATGCAAATTATGACTTCAAAATGGCTGACCTTCAGAGCGTAGCATCGGAGGCAACCGTCAAGGGCTTCCTGCGAGGGAGAACTTGCGAGGCAAATGCCGACTGCACTTACGGGCGAGATTGTACTGCGACGTGCGACCGATTGGCAAGGCAGTGTAATGTGGAGGTGGTGCAGCCCAACTTGGCCAAGGTGTGCGCGCTACTGCAAGACTTCCTACTCTTCGGAGCGCCATCAGATCTGAGGGAGGACCTGGAGAAACAGCTACGCACCTGTGTGACTCTCAGCGGGCTTGCCTCGCAGATGGAGGTGCATCATTCCCTTGTTCTGAACAACCTCAAAACACTACTGTGGAAGAAGATCTCGAATACCAAGTACTCTTGAGACCAACATGGGGATGATCAAGAGAAAGGCAAAGAAAAGCAGGAGAATTGGAGACTTCCTGAGAGCGAAAGTGGAGTCAGCACAGCAGCCTCTGAAGGGGCCAACAGAATAGCTGAACTCTGCCAGCTACTACGGACTTAAAATCTGTCGAACATCAATCGTTTTTGAGAGAGAATATAGTGTATGCTCAGAAAGGGCATACAGTACATCCCCACTTACTATTTTCATTAAGCAAATCTATTGAAGATCCTTTAATCCTATAGAAATGCCTTTTTTGTTCACCTTTGCCCGAAAGTTCTACGGTGAAGTAAGACTGTCCAGTTAGGAACAAAAACAATTGACTGTGCTACACCTTCCCAAATTATACTTTGAATCCTGCTTGGTCAACTTTTGGTTAAGTATCTGAGCTGCAAGCACAATAATAGTAGGGTCAAATCCAAGTAGAAGTAAACCTAGGAAAGGAGAGTTTTTGAGAGATTGCTCTACATCCCCACCCTCTAATTTACTAGGTTTCATTGTACTTGATTCATCTGAAACCCCTTTAAAGCTATAGAAAAACTATTGGAACGGTCTCTCTCCTTTAGCTGAAATTTCTAAGGTGAGGTTAAGAGTCTAATTAGGAACAAAGAAAACTGGAAGACTTTCTTTGACCATGCAAAACCCTTTCCCAAATGACCTGGGCTGCAAGCACAAAGATAAAAGGTTGATTCCATTAAGTAGTAACCCAAGGAAAGAGTTTGCAAGAGGACAGTCTTGCTCTACAACTGTAATACCCTTGAGCAAGACACGCAACTTTTGGTTGCAACAGTTTTTGTGAGTTGCTACTTGAAGGGTAAACTACATCCACACCTGTTTTGACTTTAAATATGGAACAAGAGGGATCTTTAGCAATGTTTGGAAGCACCCTTCCTTGTAAGTCAGGACTCTACGCCAATACCTGCAACTCAACCAAAACGTCAACACTGGAATGAGTAGGAGTAAAGGAAAGAGTTGGTAAGGTTATATATGTCTTTTTACAGAGTGTATGGTGTGTGTTTGTTCTATGAGGAGGCTTTATCTCATGTTGTAGTTTTACAGGAGGGATATTCATTTTACGAGCGGTCTGAAGCATTTGTGATGGGATTTGCTTTGCTTGAACGGTGAGATTACTTACTGTGTTTCTCAGGGTATGTGGGTTTATCTATGAATGTGTTTGGAAAATGATGACTATTAAAGAGATTGTTTACCCAAAAATAAACATTTTGTCATCATTTACTCATCTCACCCTCATGTTGTTTCAAAACTGTATGAGTTTCTTTGTTCTGTTAAACACAAACACGGATATTTTAAATAATGCTGGTAACCAGACAGTTGACACTAGCCATTGACTTTCCTACTATGGAAGTCAATGGGTCCATCAACTGTTTGATTGCCAACATTCTTTAAAATATCTTCTTTTGTGTTTAACAGTTACAGAACAAAGAAACTCCTACAGGTTTGGAACAACATCAGTGCGAGTAAATGATGACAGCATTTTCATTTTTGCTGAACTATCCCTTTAACATTAAACAATATGATGTTGAACAGAAAGTACAGTTTAAGGAATCACGGTCTGCTGACTATGTGCAGGTATGCAAGACATAGACTACGTTTACATGCAGCCAATAACCTGGAATATTAGCAATAACCCGGTCACGCACGGCCATGTAAACACCGGCAAAAACCCGAATATGCTCATATATCGGTTTTTAAAAACCCGAATATTATACCTGGGGTACCCCTTTTCTAACCCGAATATTTGGTCATGTAAACGCGTATCGGCATATCCCCATCAAAAGGAACATTGATTTGGGTTCTGCGCATGTTCTATTCGCAAGGAATCTTGGTCTTTTGAGTAGAGGAACTTCGAGTAGGAGGTCTCTGCGGAACAAAAGTGGGTGTTTCTAAATTTGTGGGTGTTTTCACACTGGTGGGTGTTTATAAATCATGCAATGAAAATGATGCTCTTCTCCCGACCCCACCCCTGAGACCTACCCACACTGTGACGTGGGCAAATCAGGTAACGTGGTTGAAAACGCCCCTCTGTTTATGGCCTCGCCCCCTGATCTGGTAACTCCTATTACCGTCTGCAGAGACCTCTATTTGGGAACTTCCATCTGGCGCATACAAAAACCCGCGTGCAGTATACCGGAAGTAAACAAGAAGTAGAGGTAAACATGGCGAGACGCAGCACAGCACCGTACTTTTGGAGCGAGGAGGAAATTAATTTCGATCTATTTCAAAGGCGATCGCTATCTGCCTCGAACTATCCATTATCCGCGTGCTGCTGCTGCTGTTGTTGTTGTTGTCTTTGGATACAGGAAGAAGAATCGGAACTGACGCATATTGCGTCTTAAGGTTGTCCGTACGTCCAGACGCTAAAGCCCGTTTAATGCTTCTGCATCGAATCGACGGCGTACCCCCGCAGAGCCCTCTGCGTCGCCGCAAACCCCTCTCCGACCCCTACGCCGTAGCTCGACGTGCACCTCCAAAAAATTTTAACTACGCGTCGAGGCGACGCAGACCGCAGGGGCTGTGATTGGTCAGATTCAACGGGATGTAACGCAATCTGACGCAGAACCATAAAACGGCCACAACGCCGTAGGAGTGACGCGTAGCTACGCCGTGGAGTTGACGCAGAAGCATGATGAGGCCTTAACCGTGCGTCGCCGTTTACGTCGGGATATTGCCAATTGATTACAAATTACATGTATACAGGAGTAACTCTCTCTGCTCACGCATGTGAACGGGTTATTCCGAATGTTTCAGAAACCCGAATAGTGTCCTTAACCCGACCATACCACGAATATTGACAGCTTGTAAACTTAGTCATATTTGCATATAAACCTGAAAGTGTGTGTTTGCATAGCCACTTGACTCACAGTAGTCACTTTTATAAACATCTCGCATCTCAGTAATACTAAACAAGGTCCACATTTCACAGAGTATTTTTTTCTTTTTACTTTCTAGCTCAATTTCCTCCCTGAATTTGTGGGAACAATCCTGAAATTTCGTTCTTACACACATACTGAACCTATGCGAGAGTTGATTTCGAAAGGACAACAAGCTTATGTCTTCTAGTGTGTGCTTTTCATGTTGTTGAATGAAGTGATTTTATGTACTATTATGTCATGTTTCTTATTTTAATCTGTGTCTCTGTATGGAGAGCAGCACAATTAGCATCTGGCCTTGGTCAGGCTCTTAAATATTTATTTTACCTCCATCAATCTGTTCAACTATTATTCAGTAATTAGTAAATGTTTGAAACTCAAAATGTGTGTACATGTGTTTTATTAAATAGGTTTTTTTTTTTCGGATGAAGCACTGGCACAAAAAGTACAGCTCTTGGAGATCAAACCCAAATGCACGTATCCTTTTACCTGACCTTTAGAAAGAAACAAGGAATCTGCATATATTAGTCAAGGAGGCCTCCCAAAACCTCACCTTTAAAGGGATGCGTTACTAACAGGACCAAAACATGTAAATTCACATGCAGGACTGACAGAAAACTCAAAACAAACCTCAAACAAGCTGTTATTTATTTAAATGTATTTTATTAAATATTTAAATGGCAAAAGAATTATCACATTAGAAGACTTTAGTGTTTAGACTTGTTTAATTAGTTCCCAGCTGATGCAGATATTAATTATAGCATATTTTACTAATGATATGCTTTAATTACATTCATAATTATGCTATTTAAAATGTGAACATGCTACTGTGCAAAGCTGAACATTCAGCATCATTACTCCAGTCTTCAGCGTCACATGATCCTTCAGAAATCATTCTAATATGCTGCTTAAGAAACATTTCCTAATATTAGCAATATTGAAAATAGAACGCAGACCTTAGCGTTCAGATCTATTCACTTTGATGAATAGAAAGTTTGCAAGAGCAGCATCTATTCACATTGATCAATCTAATGCTTCACATTGATCAATCTAATGCATCCTTGCAGAATAAAACAAATTTCTTTTTTCATCTTCATGACCCCAAACTTTTACTTTTTTCATGATCAGTTATGGAGGAAAAAGACAGATTTATTTTGTGATAATGACCAGTTCGCTGTGGATTATCTCGGTTATGACAGCTTTCAAAATAAATAAAATGACACTGGATTATTGATGCGAGTGAAAACAACTGTACAATTTATAGCTCATTAAAAAAGCGACCAATCAGAATGAAGTATGTTGTGTGTGATGGTCATGTGATCTTGTTCAGCTGGCCCAAAGAGCAGGTGGAGAGATACATGTGGCACGCAGCAGATGAACATTTTGCTCGGTCATGTTTCTGAAATTATTAAAGCAAAATAAAGATTGAAGCAAAGATCCATTTCGGAGACAGTAAAAATCACAACATCAGAAGGAATCCAGAAACTTTGTTGTTGTTGCTCTACTGTTTTCTTTTTGACAACTTTTAATTAAATTCAAAATAGCTGATTATCTGAATTAGAATTCATTAAAACCTAAACAGATTGCAGATAACAGCATGACAGTTATGCAAAGTAGTTTCGAAATGGAAAAGATTAGAGATTGGTCTATTATTCAAACTGTTTCTCAGGTCTTTAAGATCATTTTCGGACCAACTAAACCTTACAGGATTAAAATCCCCATTGAAACAGGGACTCATGCTGGTTTGTAAAGGCTGCCACTCATTCTTTGCATTGTGGAATTATGTGTACAAAGTCATTTATGGCGCTCTTCTGCTCATCTAGCTGTGCTGCAACGCCTCGAGGAGCAAACAAACCTCTCTCTCTCTCTGTGTGTGTGTGTTTACTGGAGGAGGAAAACGAACTAGTCCAGGGGCACGTTCAAGTTCAAAACGGTGCGCAACATTTTGCTACGGTTTCCGCCGCCGGGTTTAACGTCATGTTTCCTGGAAACGGCGTGCAGCCGTGCACCGTACACAACGGGGTTTGAGATGCGTTTTCTCTTGTTTGGTGGGTGTGTCAGAACTGCAGTCCAATCAGCAGCAACATGTATATAAAGTACGCGGTATTAAAGTGAACTCGCACAATGGGTTCAAGGAAAGTAATTTACAAAAGTGTTCGATGCAGCTCGGTATACGCAACAACTGAGGATATTAGAATATTACAAAAAATGTTTTTTTGTAAAAATATAGGATATCAACATAATGACGTTAAATTTTTTAGCTTCATTGCAAGTGTATGACATTTGGTCTAGAAATAAACAATGGTAATTAAGTGATTTTCCTAAAAATGAGAAAGAAAATACTTTCAAAAACCTTAAAAATATTACTGACCTCAAACTTTTGAACAGTAGTGTAAATAAACTGTATATGTAGCATTTATCTTTTTTCAAAGTACAAGAATTTTACATAATATATTAATTCATAACATACAACTGCATTATAAATGCATACAAATATACAATGCATAGGGTCACAACCTTTAAGCCACAACCCATATAAAATGCAGCTCCACTTCTTCATCCAATCCATGTCTGTCTTGAGTTCATGAAGCAGTTAGAATCTAGAATATTCCAATATAAAAACAATTTAATGGGGATAATGGAGTATTTGGAAAGAGTTTAACAGACTAACTAACAGACTAAGACTAATGGGCACTAACACACACACAGAGGTCTGGGTTGGGTTATCCGGCCTCGTTCCAAGCCCTAGGTCCACCATGCAGGACAGCAGGGTCGATCACAAGCCAGTTTCTTTCTGCCCACTTTTGGCACAACAGTAGCATCATAGCCAGAGTTACGTCTCATAGGGCAAAACCCAGATAACACAAACACAACTACACACACACTCACAAGATACACACACTGATGGACTAGACTTTACACACACTGAAAAAAAAAAGTTATATCTGATTTGTACAGAATTATTGTGCAAATTATATGCATTGTATATTTGTATGCATTTATAATGCAGTTGTATGTTATGAATTAATATATTATGTAAAATACTTGTACTTTTAATTAGATAAATGCTATATACAGTTTATTTACACTACTGTTCAAAAGTTTGAGGTCAGTAATAATTTTAAGGTTTTTGAAATAAGTCTCCTCTGCTCACCTAGGCTGCATTTATTTAATAAGAACTAAAAAATATTATTACAGTCATCAAAATATTATTACAATTTAAAATAACTTTTCTATTTGAATATATTTTACAATGTCATTTATTACAACACATTACATTTTTACTCAGAATTCTTAGATGAATAGAAAGTTCAGCATTTATTTGAAAAATAAATATTTCTAACATTATAAACATTTGAATAATATATATACATATATATATATATATATATATATATATATATATATTTACTGTCACATTGATCAATTTAATGTATCCTTGCTGAATCAAAGTATTCATTTCTGAAGTATTAAGACCTCAAACTTTTATACATTTTAAACATTTTTAAAAAATTTAAGAGAAAGATTAAAAACTATGTCAACTGTGTGTTTTATAAATAACATGTTTTATTATTATTATTATTATTATTATTATTATTATCTGATCTCTTGATTTAATTTTGGCAGAAGTAGGCTAGTAGGTGGAATTCAACCATATTTGGTTACAAATATTGTTGACAGTAAATCTGATGCTGGAAAATCATGGTGGATTCCAAACATGAAGAAAAAGACCTTCATTCAGGGTCTGTAGTGGAGTTAAAACATCATTTATAACTGTGCAGCATTGTTTTCTGTAGAGTAGACCTTACTGCAGCGGGCTCAGTGTGGTTGCAGTACTTTGCATTGTGATTGACAGCAGTGAGTGTCACTTTGAGTTGAAATCACGTGTATTGCGCGCTCACGCCCCCTACCGACACGAGCACGCTACTGAAACACGCGCTGTGTCGCTGCTATGTGTCCAGTCCAAGAATAAAAATAACTCACGTACTAAAACATGACAGCACGGTTACATTATAAGATTTTAACAGCAGAATCCAGGATTTTACACTGCAGATCAACGTTTTCGTATTATACAACTACAGGCTAAGATATTTGTATGCAACACGTGGGCGGTTTCAACCAGTTTTAAGCCGGAAGGTGAGTTATGTCTGTAAACATTGGATACCAATCGTCAATATTTAATGTGATTAATTAATGCATCATAAATACTATTACATACATATGTTTATGACGCCACACTCATTACCCTTACTAAGTATTATAATGCATAAGATCTAATGTACTAATCTTATACAATATATAAATAACATAAAACGCCTATGTCTACATAATTAAAATCTAATGCGCAAATTATTTTGCTTCGTGAAATCAAGATATATGTAGGCAATATGTAGACGTTCTCACCTTCATTGCAGAAGGAAAAAAGACCCAGTGAGTCCAGAGGAGTGGCTAAATATATTTATAGTAAGAACTATGGCAGCCTGCTGGGACATTAAAGGTGCCCTAGAATGTGAAATTGAATTTATTTTGGCATAGTAAAATAACAAGAGTTCAGTACATGGACATGACATACAGTGAGTCTCAAACACCATTGTTTTCTCCTTCTTACTTAAATCTCGTTTTTGAAAAACACCCCTGAAAAATAGGCGAATCTCCACATAACACCGACTGTGATGCAACAGTCGGGATCATTAATATGTAGGACTCCAAAAATCTGCATATGCCAGCCCATGTTCAATGACAGGCGGAACTGTGCAGCCGAAGCATGGCAGTTGTTCAGTGTTTGGATGTACAAATGAACACAAAGGTATTTAGTTCCTTCATCCGAGCCTCTGAAGAAACAATGGGTTAATTTTATTTTCTCTGGAAATTTCCAAACATTTCACCGACGACGAGACTGTTTCCTCAACTTGGGCCTCGATCGATCGAGCTACCAAGCAACACTTTCTGAATGTGTAATTGTTCAAGTTCAGACAGGTAATCTTTCTCTCAAAATCGTTCAATACTGTATTTACATCATCGTGTTTGCTTTGGTGAAAGCATTAGAGAGAGTGCAGAAACTGCAATGATAAGATCTTTATTCTCGCAATCAACACACTGTCATCTGTTTGCTCAGAGCTCATCATGGCAACATTTTATGTGATGGGAATAGATCTAAATACTTTAAAAACATCTCACGATTCGTTAATCTCGATAGCTGTAATAGTAAAAACGTATAATATCTGTAGTACAAGTATTTGAGAGAGTTTCACATGCTATTGAACCTGTCAGCCAATCACAGCAGAGGCCGGTTACACACAGCAGACACGCCCCTTGAAACAGAGCGCTCACATCAGAGGCTAAAATCAGGCTAGGAAAAATGCCTTTTTTTTCTAAATTATGACTATTTTTGATCTAAAAAACATACTAACATTATAAGGGCAACCCAGAAAACATTATACAATAAAAATAAAAACCATTCTAGGGCACCTTTAAAGGCGGATTTACACAGAGCCACGAATTAATGCTTGAATTCCTCTCCAAAAAGGTAAAACAAAAGGATGGGGGTCTTATTGAACGGTATTTAGTAAGTATATGTTTCAAGCATTTCAGGAATGATAACGTTTAGAGAAGTCAGAACGTGTATTTTCATTTCAGAAATGGAAATTTCATTTCCTATTTGAGTTGTCAAAATATTACTGAAATCTCATTTGTTATTATCTATTAATTAAATGTTTTTGTTTTTTAATTGTTGTGGGTTCCCTATATTATTAACATTAATAAATATTATGAATTAGTTTGATTATTCGTATTCACAAGCTGTTTATACTGTATAGCCTAAAATTACAACTTTTTTAACTTCAAATGTTTTGTTACATTTGTGCTTGAAAATTACTTTTACTATCCTTAATTTGGCTTGTTATTTAGCATTTTAGGTTGCAAGTGTAATTGTTTCTATATATAAAATTAAACATATATATAAATTAAACAATTAGACCCCCCCACACACACACACACACACACACATATATATATATATATATATATGATTAAGATGTGTGGAAATGACTGCGGGCACTTTTGGGGATGTTAAAGCACATAACAGTATTATGTATAACAAATTTATATACTAACTTTATAAATAGTATGTTACTACCTTGAAAGTGGTAAAGCATGCTGTATGTTGGTCGGGCTTTTTTTGCAATGTACTTGCAGGCTGTTTTGAACGAGCTGTAAAATGGGAACAGATCACCATAAACCAGGACTGTCCATACATATTTTAAAGTACTGACACTTAACTTATGAGTGGCAACAAACTGTGCAAGACAGACCTGATCAGATGGTTCAAATGAATTAATTTCTTTCAAAAACTCGACCCGCTGAAAGTAATTCGCAAACTGACATTTACCTTTATTGGGTTCGTAACAAGTAAGCAATGGAAATCAAAACAAAACCAATAAATATTCAGTTCGAAGCCACTGGATTTTTACATCGCCAAATTAAGTTGTTGGACGTCTTCAGTCCTGGATGGAAGGATGGTTCATTTTTACGTATTAAACTCTAAGAAAAAAAAAAAAAAGACATTAATATGTCACATCTGAATTTGAACTGCAGTTACTCATTTTCCACTGAGCTTTCTATACGTGAGCGAACACTGTGATTAGCGCTGCTGAAGCTCATCCTGAGGCTGAAATACCCTTGAGAAGCTCCATCTGCCTCCTCTTGTCCTTTGCCCTGTTCACTGTCATTTTGAATAACCGGCAGTACATCTCAATCGCAACGGGAGTGTCATCGTTTCCAGGCACTGGGTACGTGATGAGGCTGGGGTTACAGTTAGAGTCCACAATCCCGACGGTGGGAATATTCATTTTGGCTGCGTCCCGGATCCCGACGTGCTGCTGGAAAACGTTATTGAGCGTGGAGAAGAAGACGATGAGGTCTGGAAGTCTCACCCCGGGGCTGTACTGGATAGGGGCGTTGGTGAGCAATCCTCCCTTCCAGTAGCGTGTGTGAGCGTACTCTCCGCACTCCCTCGCCGTCGACTCCACCAGGTGCCCGAACTGCCGCCTGCGGCTCACGAACAGGATGATCCCGCCGCGGTACGCCACGTGAGCCGTGAAGTTCAGCGCCCGCTGGAGGTGTTCTGCTGTCTGCTCCAGATCCATGATGTCAACATCCAGACGAGAGCCGAACACATACGGTTCCATCAGCCTAGAGAGAGAAACACAGCTTAGTGGTCTCAAAGAAAGTTCACATTTTGCCACATTATATATATTTAATACAATAGTGGCCAAAAGTGATGTCCAGTCTAAGAAAATTGGCAAATTATAAAAAATGTGTTAAGATTTTGTTAGCATAAAGACATTATAATGAACACATGCAAAATACATGAGAGAACCAACAAAATATTAATAACAGATTATGATGTAGTCAATGAATGGTTTTTCCTGAGCTTTTTGTTTTTCTATTTATTTATTTTTTAATAATTATTTTTAGTACAATAAAACTTGAAACTGTAGTTTGCCTTTTTTGCTAACCAAGTTTATTTTGTTGTTCCTTCATATTTAAAAATGTATAAAACATTTTCCTCATACTTTGATGGTTTAATCGAACTTGTAGGGTCATTAAAAATACTGTGTGTGTGTGTGTGTGTGTGTGTATACATACATACAGAAAAAAAAATATTGTGAAATATTACAATTCTATTTTAATATACTTTCAAATATAACTTATTTGTCATGCAAAGCTGAATGTGACACTGGAGTAATGATGCTGAAAATTAAGCTTTGCATCACAGAAATAAATCATATTTTAAAGTATATTAAAATAGAAAAACATTATTTTAAATTGTGTTGACAATATTATTGTTTTTTCTGTATTTTTGATCAAATAAATGCAGCCTTGATGAGCATAAGGAACTTCTTTCAAAACATTAAATAATGTTCACAAACATTTGACCGGTACTGTGTGTGTGTGTGTAAAAAAAAAGTAATAGGTAATTTAAACTGAATATATTATTATAATAATTTTAAGAATATCAAGTCATACTGAAAGACACTGCATGTGATTTACCCACCTGTGTCGGCAGCCTTTCTTGTGTCCGAGATGGACACGGGCCTCAAACAGGTCCTTCACGGTGAAGAGCTCAGACAAGTGGAAATAGTCTGGTTGAGTAAGTGGGAAGTTCTGGATTTTCTCTGTAGTAGCTGCATATGTAAGACTGCATATTAGTTATGAATAAATTCTCACACTCTCATTGTATGAGTCAAGTGTTTTTTTGTATAGGGCTTTTAAATATTGTTTTACAGCTTTACAGAAAAAAAGCGCACATATCAGGTATATATTTACATTAAAGTTCATACACCAAATAAGCTAAAGAGGAATCATTCTATATCGAGCTGCTTCTAAATGCAAGCTACATCGCATCTGTATTAATCTATGCCATTGTGGTTAAACAATAAAGTGATGTAAAACGTGGTGACAGATTTTGTGGTGGGAAACGCAAAGCAAAACCTATGAAAATTGTTATATACCAAGGGTTTTCAATCTTTAGATGCTACAGACCCCCAAATATAACCATCCTCCTCATGCAAAGGTCAACCATACTAAAATTTAAAAGGTTGCTATACTTTATAATAATTAAAACAAATTATAGTGAAATTAGCTATATTTAATAGTTTACTTTAACCTTATATCTTTTGTATTTTAATCAATTGTTGTTGTTTTTTTTTAAATATAATTTATTTTAATATCATTCATTGTTAAAGTCACTGTATTTCCTCTAAACATGTCCATCGAGTGCTGGGGACTCCTTTATGGCTCCCAGTTTGAAAAGCCCTGTAATATACTATACACAGACAGAAATTGTATTTCTAGGTCGCTGCTGGGTTTCTGTATGCATGTGTCATAATGATAATAAGAATCATAATCACCGGCGTCTCTCGTTGATTTGACTGCAGCTGCTGCGGAGCTGAACGTCTGTCCGTGACATGAGAACACAGCAGTGACCAACCGAGGTCTTCGGAGAACCTGCCTTACTGAAATCATCATACTCAATTCATTAAATGTTCAGATTTATTTTTATTTTAACAAAAGTATGTTGCATGCATGGCTTCTCAGAAACTCAATGGTCACGTAGTTTCACACGTAATGTATTGTGTCGTTACCAATCACAAGCAATATTACAAAGTAATTATGTGTTGATAACTAATCTGATTTTAATCTGGTTTACACATTAAAATGCACTTAAACTAACATTACATAAAAACACGTTTTATTTCACCTCTAGTCAAGACGCCCGCTGCCATGTTTCCGTTCGAGCTCCGCCCACTCAGCTTGCGGAAAAGCGCAGAGGATTGTGGGTAGTGATGTTCCAAACAATGCTTTGGTCTTATAAAAACCGTTGGCGTTGTACACCAGATGAACTACAAGAGCCACAATGGCCCCGTGAAAAAACTTTATTCAAAGAACCAGTCTCATTTTGATTACAATGGACAATTTAAATGATGGAACTTAAGAACGATAGATAAAACAAGAAAATAAAATCAAATATAAATCCAGAACTAAATAATTTGCTGCAACAATTACATTTTAAATATATATTTTTTTTCTTCTTATATTTTAAATATAATTCATATTACAATATTCTGTTGAACACAAGGATCTCCTTTTCATTATATATTCCAGCATCTTCAGTTTATCTGTAATAAAACAAAACATCATGGACAAGTTCCACTAATGCGTAACAACCAGAAAGCATCTAAAACATTTCTGTGTGAATGCCTATCACATTATCACAGTTCTTTACACAAAAACAACTTCATCAATGTATCTATTTATCTGATGTGAGCCATCAGTAGTTGTTTTATGTGTAATTTAGTGAAAAATATGTCCTGTATTATTTAAGTGGTGTATTTACCTGGGCACACTGACCACAAACTGGAGCCTTCGTTTCACTGTTTTGCTGTCCTACAACACACACACACACACACACACACACACTTAACCACTTCAAAAACTCAACCATCACATATGTCTGTACTGTATATTCCCTTACACATAATGAGTGTATTAAATCACTGATGTGTTACATCAGTGTGTGCAAGCAAATGCATGAATTTTTAATATAGTGAGTGTATGTACCTCAAGCTGCTTTTGAATGAGGAGGCGTCTGGTTTGGAATTTCAGACTCCTCTCCTCCGTGTCCAGAGCGATATATGGGCTTAGTAAGAACCCTGGATCTATAGAGGTGGAGAGAGTCCTGGAGCAAACAAGAGACACATATTTACACACACTGCCAGTCTCTGCATCTGTCATCTGCAAATAACACATTTGATTGATGATACTATAAAATACAAAGCATGTTCGGTTTAGAGTTCCAATCTTCATTTATGCATTTTGCAAACACATCTGGATGCGTGTTTACTTATTTACTTTAGCATTACAGTGTAGAAGATAAAGCAACAAATCTAGAATTACATATTCAAGTAAAAACAAAACATCAAAATTTACAAACATGCAAACTGTTTAAAACATAATTGGATAGCATAAAGTGACCTTTACTGTTAATTTTTTTTTAAATCTATTTATAATATTAAAAGTCTGATATATCATGAATCAAGTTCAACCAATACAGCAAGTGGACACAAAAATGCACAAAAAAAAATATTACATTACATTCTTACGAAATCCTCCAATCTTCTTTTGTGAGTAAAAATTGACAGCCCATTCCTTTTTGTGTCTTGATGAGTGTTTAATTACTTAAGAGTAAAAACATGAACAATTAGCAGGACAGAAATATAAAAAAAATATTTTGAATATTCGCCAGTTACACAATGTAGATTTAGTTCATTTTTAAGGGAACTGCAGTTATTTTTGACAGATTATCTAAGAGTGCGCACATAAACTGGCATTAGCTTTAGTTTCCTTGGATATGTAAGAAAGAAAGCAACTTAATATTAACATATACAGTCTATACTTTTATACAATACTTTTGGAGGGGACTGTAGCAGATTATAAACATGTACGGGAACTCACACGTTCATGCATGTTTCCATACACACAGTTAAAAACAATACAGCCTTGTGTCTCAAAGTCAATTTTTATTATACATCTTCAGAGATACAGTTTGAGTTTATTTTCTCTGTGCAGAGCAGGGGACCAAAAAAGTTATTTTTTGCAAAATATTTATGAAAACTGGCAATGCCCAGCATAGTCAGCATGAGTCTTTACTTTCTTCTCTTCTATAAACAAAAATAAATAACATTCTTTTTACATAGGAAAACACCTACATATAATAAGCAACAGAAACAGGAACTAAGAAGCAGGTGCGGCGAGAGAGAGGGAGGGCGAGAGAGAGGGAGGGCGAGAGAGAGAGGGAGAGAGGGAGAGAGAGAGAGAGAGAGAGAGAGAGAGAGAGAGAGAGAGAGAGAGAGAGAGGGAGAGGGAGAGAGAGAGGTGTGACTTGACAATTGTGTTTTGATAAGTATGCAAACGTGCAAAAAGAGAAAGATGACTGAATATTGAAACATTGAGAGTTTCCTCCTTGTAATTTGCAGTCTGATATAAATCGCTGAATGTTTTAAGTCCAGTGGTACAAAAAATAACCTAGTTATGACAAATGAATATAAAGAATATAAAGAATTCCTAACTAAATACAAAACAAAAATGTTAAAAGGGCACATCAGGGGGGAAATGCATTTGTTGAGGGCAAGTTAGTAATTCAAAGGGCAAAGGATACAATGCTACTGCCATTTTTCTGTAAAATTTTCATACCAAGTAAATGGCTGGTTTTCATACACATTTTATATACATATTGTATGTAAACTCAAAGGGGCTCATTAAGAAACACAAGCAGAACATTTCTTGGTAAACCTTTTTTTTTTTTAAGTATTCTTGCGTAGATTGTCACAATAAACTGAATAGAACAATTTACACAATTAGGGCTTCATTGACTATTTGAAAAGAAATTAATTTTGCCTGTGTTTCACAAACGAGGCCTATTTTAGTCCTTCACTGTCGAGGAGATTTTCCTCATTAAGAATCCTCCGCGAACATTTTAATGTTACTGAGAGGCGACTCGGACTTCCCTCTCAGAGGTCAGAGGTCAAAATTATGTCGTTCTATTGTGGATGAATTACTATGAAACATATCAAAATATTTACAAAAAATGTTGTAGTTCTTAAGAACCATTGCAAAATGTATAACAAATGAATATGCATTGATGCACACTAAAACAGTTTCATTCTCTTGGCTTCTACATTCTGCAGTCCTTTTTACAGCTTAGTACTGGAAGATGCAATTTGCAGTTTTATTTACCTTTTAGCCTTGTTTTTCTGGGGGGAAATTTTTTTTTTCCTATGGATGGGGGATTATTTTGACCTGTGGAACTCTTATGTAAACTCACCGATTATATTTTCATCTTTTCATAAACCTTCAGTTTTTCATAGCAATTACTTTTCGTAGTCACAATTTAAAAACAATAAGTATAAAGCAAAGTTTGTAAAGCAGGATTCATTCAGAATTGCTGCAGAGAAAAAACAAAAACAAAAACAATAAAAAAAAGTTTAATCTCTCTTTATGACATGTCTGCTTTTAAATATATTTATAAATGTACAAACATACAAAAAAATTATGTGGTACACTCAAACAGTCCTACGTGACGTCCCTTGGAACCTAAATAATACAGTACAAAGAGACAAAAAATTTGAAATGCAGGATGAGACGCTGCAGTCCGTCAGGCTAAATGCTGAAAATAAAACACAACTAATGCTTAAAGCCGAAGGAAAATTTCAGCTGTATGGTTGGAAATCTTGCAGAACACCTGTGGATCAGATATGGATCCATTATTCCGCCCAAACCAATGACCAAAGCTCTTATTAATCCTTCTAATTAAAGACGCAACAATTTGATGAAGTCTTTCATATCTTAGATGGATCAAAAGCATGGACTGGTACTGGGCTTTTGGCGACCATGTTCCCTCAACTGATATGTGTGTGTGTGTTTGGAGAGAACAAGTACTCACTGATTAGTGGGCTGATTCCTCCTGTCTTTTGTCTTCTGATCTTTCCTTCCCTCATCTGACTCTACATCTGTCTCATCAACACATTTCTCTTCCTCATCTTCCTGCTTTTTGTCTTCCTTGCTAACACTTTCTCCCTCCCTTTGATTTTCACCTAAACTTGCAGTGGATTCTGTCGACTCAGCTTGGATGCATTGCAGTTTTGTCTTTACTGAGAGTGATGGGAAAGCAGTCTGGTCCCGTTGCACCTGGATTACTTCATTGCCCAGGTGGGGCTGCAGCACAGGTGAGGGCTGGCACAGATGTGAGGTGGCGGGGGATAAGTGTAGTCTATCGGAGAGGTGTCTTTCCCTTTTCAGGCGGTTATGCAAGTAAAGTCCCTCTGTCCTGCCCCCAGGGGATGCTGAGGTCGAGAGGTCACCAGTGATGGCGGCAGGGTTATCTGCAGGGGAACTAATTTGAGGTTTCGAAAGAGGTGAGGGGCAAAGAGAGCTAATGACATCCTTTAAAGGTATCCTAGTGGCTGATCTACTGAGGCGGCTGATGGGAACGTCATTACAGTCTGCCGAGGAAGTGTCCTTGACGTCGCTCATACTGCTGTTAACGGGCCTCAACAGGAACAAGTTTTGGTGTTGATGACCTGATGAAGGGGGCGCTTCTGACCTCACAGAGGGTGTTGTGAAGGAGTTGGGTTTGATGCCATGACTTGCCGGACTGTCCTTTCCTGTCTGGGAGCTGCCATTCTTTGGATCTCTTGGCGTCGGGATCTCAAATGTTTGACTTTCAGTCCTCCTGAAACCCATAATGCAATTGCTGCCTGGTGTCAGGACTGGTCCCTTGTTGAGTTCTGCAGGTGCATCCATGGATCTTGTGGGTGTGGCTATGGATTCCTCTTGCGCTTCACTTTTACTACCAGAGGTTGACGTTGAAGCAGACACTGGGGTTTCAATAAGAGTCTTTTGAATTTCTGTTTTAACATCAAACTCTGAAGATGAGGTCAAAGAGTTTACGGCCTCTTCCTGTTTGATGTTTGCGGGTAGAGGTGTGGACACCTTGGCCCTTTCAGCTAGAAATCTCCTGATCTCTTGCTCAATGCTATCATCGCTGTCAACAGAACTGTCATTATCTTCTGCATGTGGACTGGAAGAAGGCATGTCCCCATCTGTGGCCTTGGGAATCCCATCATTCCCGGTCACTCTGTCGGTTTGTGCAGGGCTTTTAGATTGTTTGATGTTCTGGACTTCTGATTTGCCTTTAACAGCTTTGCCTTTAGAACTCTTGTCGTTTTTAGCCTGAACGTTCAGTGTTTCTTTACCACCTTTCAAGATGCCAGACTTAACAAGCTTGGCAGTTGGGATACTCTTCTGGTCGGTGAAAGGTTTCTGTTTTTTCATGACATCCAAAGACGATGCCTCTGAAGGTCTGGCATTTTTTCTCGACCTCATATCCCTCACTTTCTTTTTGACTTTTTTCTTTGTCTTAAGCAAGTCCTTAATTGCAGCATCTAAGTCCTCATCACTGTCCAGGGAGCTGCTTTTGTCACTGCTGTCATTTCTCTCAGAGCCAATTACAGTCTTTGGGCTGGATGTACTGTAAGTGGAACCTTTGTCTTTGGGTTCACTACCATCCGAATCCTTGCAAGGTGGAGAGTTCTGCTTCGGTTTGCTATTTTTTATGGTGGTTAGACTGCTTGAATGTGATGTCACAGTGGGAATGGTAGAAAGGTCTGATCTGGTGGAGTCACTATGAATCAGAGGTGTCCCTGGGGGCTCCTCTTTAACATTTAATACCAAGTCACCATCTCTGTCAAGTTTGCTTTGTTCCTCTTTAAACTTGCGTTTTTTTGACAGGGAGAGCCTGGCTGCTTTATTCGGCTGGGTTTCCTTCGTCGTCTTCTTCGGCTCCTTGCTTGCTGTGGAATCTCCTGAAGCTGGTGGAGGTGCACCTGCTGTTATCGGAAGCTCTTTGTTCATTTTTGCTTTATGCTCCAAAAATTCCCTTATCTCTTGTTCAATTCCATCCTCACTGTCAACGGAGCTCTCATCACTTTTATTTTCAGATGGTGCAACAATGGGGAATGTTGGAGACTGCAGCAGATTTGTGTTAGCAATGCTTAGGTTGGACTCAAACACCTCGGGCATGACAGTTTTGGAGATGTCTAGAATGGCTTCTGCACACATCAGCTCAGCAGTGTTGACCTTCAGGCTGGAGTGGATCTGATGTTCTGTGTGGGTTTGTTTTGGGTTTGAAGGGGGAGGTGTAAACCCTTTAACTTTAGAGCCCTGGGATGTACACTTATTCAAACAGTGGCTTACGGCCAATGGTGTAGGGAGATTAGACTTCTTGGTTGTCAATTTTTTCTTCTTGTTGTTCTTCTTTGACAGTGCTTTGAGTGGCTGAGTGCTTATGCGTTCGGGAGAAATGACGGATGGTTTGCTACGTTGCACAGGCAGGAGTTGGGGAGGTTTGAGAGGACTCTTCTTTTTCTTCTGCTTGTGTTTATCTTCCTGGAAGCGACGGATGGCTTCCTCAATACCTTCATCACTGCTCGAATCAGAGTCCTCCCTTTGTCGTTTAGGTCTCTGGACATCTTTGTCACTTTCCTGTTTTTCTCTTTTCTCCTGCTGGAATCTCTGAATCTCTTCTTCGATTCCATCATCGCTGCTTGAATCGAGCAACTCCTCTTCCTCTTTAATGACAAGACGAGGTGGAGTTCTGTCCATCTCGGAAGACGAGGAAGATCCTTTCTTAGCTCTGGGTAGAGGAAGACTCTTTACAGGCAAAACTTTACTTGAGTCAGCTTTCTTAAAGGGATTTTCTTTGCTTAGCTTCTTCTTGATGACTTTCTTCTTTAATGCCAGCGTCCCACTCAAGGCTTTCTGGATATGATTGCTAGCGGTTAACACCTTGGCACTACTGGAATGTGTGTGTTGTTTAGCAGCATCTGGGACAGTTGGTTCTCTCCTTGGAAGTTTGGGCGGTGGGGGTGAACTTGTCACCAGATCCCCTTTGCGTTTGTGGTCCACCTTCTCCTTCAAATACTCTTGAATAGCTTCCTCAATGCCCCTGTCCACAGAATCGTCACTATCTGAATCATCGCCAGTATCAACCATGGCGGACTGTAGCTTAGTGTCGGCCCCTGGTCGCCGGGATCTCGTCGCAGTGTCCATACATCGCAATTGACCCTTGTAGCCAGCCTCGTGGCTGGAATGAGCAGCCTTATCGGTCTGCCCGTTTTCACTCATGTCCGAAGACTGGGTGCTGTGAAGGCTCTCTATAATCATCTGGATCTTCTGTGGGATGGGGGTGCCGCTAACAGAGGCAAGGTCGCTGTCAGACGCACTGTCATTGAAAAAGAGAGGCAGGCTGCAGCTCTTACTGGACCTCCATTCCGAGTGAATAGACACCACCGGAGGAACCGTCTTCAGGAACATTCTAGAAGGTCGGAATGGAAGGGATGTGAGTGGATGGGGAATCTCCACCGGTGATCTTCACATTCTAAAATGGGAGAAACAGATTTCTTCATTTCAACAACATTATTTACTTCTAAAACATAACATGACAATGTAAGCAGAGTGCTATATAAAATATCGCCTTTAAGTTTCATTTGTCAAAAATATGAACGGTATGAGGTTCCAGAGAGAGTTGTAAAATTGTCACTTTTAACTACTTAAAAATAAGCTACAGGGAGGGCCATGGCCATCATTTCATTTCAATCAACATTTACATGATCACTAATGGACTATAATTTGATTTGATCAGGTTAATGGATGTCAACTGACGTAACTGGTATCATGTAATACAGCAGCAGATTATCTTCTCAAATACGTACATAGTCTGTTCATATTTTTTTAATTAGCTTTATGTGTTTATTAATTTTAAAAAACATTTTTAATTTTACCTTTTGAATTAAAATGCTTAAACCAGGGTTTAAAGCATGAATAATGCTTTTCAAGCAATATAATCAGAGATCTCACTTATCAAACAATATCTTCAATATCTTTCAAAATTCTAAAAAGGTAAATAGATAAATACAATTATACTATTAAAAGAAAATGGTACAAATAAAGTGTAGCACATTGAAAATCATGCTAATTTAATTATGGGAACATTAACAAAGCCCTAGAACTTTCAGTGCATAGAAGAGCAAATAGACAGCGTGGATAAACTTCTTACACGATTCTTTCATAAAAGATGTAATAACTGCAATTATTAAGCAAGCCAGGCCAAGCCAGTGACATATCCCAGATAGCAACATAGTGTCGGCCCAGATCTGGACCGTGTGGGATCCATTTGTCCAAGAGCAAAAGTAGTAGTTAAAAGTCTGGGCCGGATCTGGGCAGACACTATGTTGCTGTCTGGGATAGTAATGTGCCTAAAGCAAAGAAAAATGACAAACACAATTCTGAATGATATTAATCTTTTACATTGCTATTATTATTATTACGTTTTTATAATAGTGACACTTTCTGCAAAGGAGCTGTTTTTAGACACATTTTGTTTAAATGACCCAAGAGCTGTCAGTGTGTTATGTTTTACTTAATGCTTACTGACTAGTCGTTCATATCACAACGCTTACAAAAGAGAACATTTAATTCAGTGGTATTTGAGTTAAAATGAGTGAAGGAAATGTTCTATTTATATTTAATTTGTTTTTATTTTATGGTTAAAACCAATTTAAGAGAATTATCTCGTTTATAACGCCTCATAAAAATGCGGTGTAAAATGTACATGCTTTGTTACACTGTTACCTTTGAGGGGAAAGAATACAGGAATAACATTTCTTAATTCAAATACTTATTTATCGAAAGTAGTCTAGTAAGCCTACTAAGAGAATTACGAATGCAACCGTTAATGAACCAGAATCGTTAAGAGGAATCACAATGGCAACATTATTGCTAATTTTAAAGGCGCATATGCTACACACCACGATCCCGAGCAGCGCAATAGCCGAGGCCCCTCCACCGCCTTCAACTGCTTCATCTCCCGAGACAATAAACTCTAGTAAGTTATGAAAAAATAACTCCCTCCACTATGATGTTACAATAAAACTCCCGCCAAATAGAAACATTGAATCTCATTTACACTTCCGTACGAGAAACTTGTAGTGTGTTTTGCCGTCAAAGCTCCGTCTCACCGGCGCTGTCCCTGCGCGCATCTCGCGGCTCTGCCTGCACCCGAGACCGGGGAGCGGAGCTAAGAGACACCGTAGAGGAACCAGCGTCTTCCGCCTGCCGGCCACGGTGTCTCCGGCAGTGTTTACACTCATTTAGTGTCAAAAGAAGGTCTGTTAGATGGAAGTTCGGGGGTCGTCCGTCTAAATTGGACTATTAATAAAGCAGCCCCCCTAAAATGTAGTAAAGAGAGGGAAGGAGGAAAGCTAAAGTTCGCCTTAATATGTTTGCGGTGAGACGCTCGCGGGGCCTCTTCACTTCTCGCCGGTTCATTTTGCAAAACCCTCTTTGTATGGTGTCTCTCTAACGTAAAACATCACAGTGGTAACAGCCCACTGCATACAAGCGACACAAAGCGGGATGAGACTCACCTTACGACTGATGAACAGCTGTTGCGTTTATCGTCCAGTGTTGCAGATCCACCTTTTGTAATTCTTAACACATTTTTTGGAGTGTCCACATACGGGAGCGGGCGCGCGCAGCTGTCTCGTGCACCCCTTCTTGCCTTCCGACTTACCTTCAGAAATCACTTAAAGACACAGTAGGCTACTGCTGAACAGACTGAATTTGTCTTGTGAAATGATTGATGTAACCATATATATATGTATATATATATTGTGACTACATATGAATTTCTTTTCCAAACATATGCTATTTTTTACTTTCTGAATGATGACGAAAAAGCAGCCGACAACAGGTGTCCAATATAGGCTATACTGGACATGAAAAGCATCCCAGAATATAGAGCCTAACGTTGCTTAAGAAGAGCATGTGCATGTCAGAAAAAAGAAAAAGAAAAAAAGGTGTCAAATGTTAATGATTTTAAATATTTTAAGTCACTGCGTGGTTTTAGGGACTATTCAAAAGTGTGGAAAAATTGTTTTTATTTGACAATGGTTGACTGAAGGTTGTTAAATGGCACCAACCTAAACCTGCCCTATATAGTGTTGAATGTGCCGCATAAAAGGTCTTTCATGAAATCTATAATTTTTCCTGGACAACAACGATTGAAATGTTTAATAGCATTTTTGTAGATTTAGACATAAACTCTTTAAAGAATAAACCGAGAAATTGCTTGAGTGAAAACTATTGTTGTTACAGATTTGCATTGAAGGTTGCTATTTTCAGTTGGTAGGCCTATGAAACGGAAGTTGCGATAATCTTTTATTCCGTGTTGTGACATAGGCCTATATATCTGAGCGAAACGGCTTCTCAAACAAGAATAAATGTTGGGGCGGGACTTGATTTTATCCATGGAATTGATGTAATGATTGTGGTTTGGTATTGGTGGATCTCATGTGAGTAACATGTGCCCCGCCCTCACAGTAAACACCTCATCAAAGAAGAGATGCTGCAAGAGGGAGGGGAACCTGGCTTTTTGTCTACTGTTAATAATTATATTATTGTTGTTTAATTCTGTTTTGAGTTGTAACTTTATGTATTTGCTGTTATATTTGTTCAATTTAAAAAAAGTGGGAGGGAGGGAAAGTTATTATATGATTAAAGATTACAAAGGAATATGAATAAAACAAAAATCATAAATCATTTATAAGTACTGATGTTATAAGTTCAATATTCCATACAAAACTTCATATTTTGGCTCTATTCATGGTCATGATTCATGGTCAATCTGTCTATTAAGTTTATAATCATACTTTAATGATTTTAATTAGCAAATGATCTCAGCATTATTCTCATAATTGGGCAGGCAAATAAATGGCCCATGAGATGAAGTTGTAGTCTATATTGTGTGGATCAGTAACTTCAGTCCTGCAGAACATCTTCAAATCATTTAAAAAATATCCCACGGCATATTTTTTTATCTTTTTTAATTTTTATTTTTGAGGCTCAACTCTAAAAAATATGGTTCTTTAAAGGTTCTTTACATATGGTAACAGTTCTATTTAGTACCGTATTGTCCTGAAAAACCCTTTATATGCTGAAATGGTTCTTTGTGTTAGAGTTTAGGGTTCTTTATTCCCGCCTTTTTGTTTTCCAAATCTGACATGTCAAAGCCTGTCAAAACTGTCATTACTGATTTTCTGTAGTTACTGCAACTACAGTTACAGACTGTCAACATACTCAGGTAAATTATTTTTTCCTTAAAATATCTATAAATTATAACTAAAATTGTAACAATCATGTCTTTTTCTCTTTTTAGTTTAACAGAACATGTAAGCGTGAGCATCTCTGTTCAGTTAAGGATACTAATCTTCTCTTCTCCACAAAGTAATAACAGAGATATGGAATTTATAATCCATATTGTTTGATTTTTATGTCTAAACATACCCAGTCACAAAAAACAAAACAAAAAACATTAAAGCATACGATGACTTTATATCACTTTTTCCTTTTAACATGGTAAAGGGCTCATACTGTCCATTTTGGTCTTCATTAACATAATTGTTTTTACATAATCAAATGGAAGAGACACAATGTAACTCTAAACTCAATTGTGTATTTCAGATGCTGTCACATATCATAACCTCATCATTTGCGGAGAGAAACTGCCATTCAGAATACACACATAATGAAGGACGTAAAGACATCAGGGGATTGTGAAGATATTTCACTGGAACTTGGTCTTCACTACATCTATATCGTGTTCAATGTCAATTGTTATTTATTAATGTATTCAGCTAACCTCTGTTATAAGAGCACTGTCATTTTTGCTACAATCTGCCATGTCAATATGGTTCTGCTATTGTTACAAGGCAAGCTGAAGAACCCTAATTTTGTACTAATTTTTAGTGTTGTTCAAATTGCTGAACAACACTACACTGATTGTATTCAATCCACTTAAATACAGTATGTAAAATTTAAGTTTACTTAATCCGTTTGTGTTGAGATTACATTAATGATTTGTGTTGCATTAACTGAAACTGGCTGTGCTTGTTAGTTCCCAGCATGCTTTCCATATGGCTGAATCAAGAGATAGTACATGTTGAAATTAAGTGTTCTTATGTTTTGATCAAGATGAGAAAAGTGGATAATAGTGCATAATAGTGTTTAATGTTTAATTATGTTGGAATTTGTGAACCATTTAAATTACACTTATCATTGTGGAGAAGAGTGGAGCAGACTGATACAATTAATATCATAACTTAGCTGAAGGAGCATGTTAGCATTTTAGATCCTAATGTGTGCCATTGCTAGCTAAAAGTTTGTTAACTAGCTAGTAGATCCTTATAGTTCAGTTGTGTGACACTACTTGGATGAATAAATATATGAAATCAAATGCCTGAATCATGTCAGGGGGCCATATAATATTCACTTTGAGACTACTCAATTGGGTCACTTAATATGACTTAATCCCATGATGTCAAAGTTACATGAACAAATTATGTTCATTTAACTTAATTGATTCATGTGGGACCTATGTACAAGATTAAACCACTTAAATCCAAACATACTTTTTTTTTTAGTGAATGATGGTGTTAGACACTATACAAAGCAGAGTTATTTTCGTATTATTTATATATGCTAATTTTACTGCTAATTTAACTGCTAATTATACTTTTTTGGTAACACTTTATTTTACATTGTTCTTGTTACACACGTTAGATGTAAATGGTAAATGGACAACTAAACCAAACCACATATTAATTATTATTACACAGTAATTAAATGCACAAATACACTAACACGGGCTCCTTTACTAGTGTAACCTTTTTTATTAGCTTTTAGTTTTATTTTTTCAAGTAATTCATTAATTTTATTATGTGCTTTTGTCATTTTTATTAGGTTTTGTTTCTTAAATATTACTACTTCGTTTTTATAATTTAATATAATTATTTTAGTTGCAGTTCAGTTTCAGGATTTAAGTGCTTCAAATTTAAATGGAAATTGGCAACTAATTGAAATAAGTTTAGGGTTTTCATCTAATATGTATATTTTATTTCAGTTGTATTATGTAACGTTTTTGTTTAAAACTACAACAAAATTTAAATAATGAATCGACATCATCAATCCTTCTTATGTGTTTGTCTTTGATTCATGGTGAGTCTCAAGTGTTTATATTTTAGACTTGTAGGGATATATATATATATATATATATATATATATATATATAAATATATATATATTAGTTTTATAGTTTTATAAATTGAGTTAATGTTAATAACCCTGCTAAAGCAATTTCCATTTTGTTCTTTATCAGTTTTTTCTCATTAAGCTTGTACATTTATGTTTAGGATAAAGAATAAAATCAAAAAAGTCTAAACATCTTGACTCTTCCTGTTTTCTGATTTGATTCTTTGCCTTGTCTTTTCATAACTGCTTATGTTGTATATTAATAATGAGTAACATTCAATTAGCTATATATTCATTGACACTTTGTTTGTAAAGCTAACAGTCAAATTCACAATAAATTCTCTGAAATTGTTAATTCCAGAATAAATTGAACATAAGGGATGAGGATGTAATGAGACTGAATGCAGTTTTTTTTGTTATTGATATCACAATCGTTATGACCAGGCTTAGCAGTGCTATTGTTTGGGATTATTGTGTGGATGTTGTAGTAGTCTTTGGACACTTGGTGGCGCTGTTTACTAGTTTGAGAATCAAGACAGCCTGGCTGTTTTCGAAAATGCCAGAAAAGGATTGTGATTTGGTATGTTTTGTTGTATGTTTGGAGTTTCTGAATTATTTTCTCATCCTTAACTCAGAACTTCACTTCTCTTCATAATTTTTTAGTTCAAACTGTTGTCTTAGCAGAGTAACCACAGGTTTTAAATCCCCCCCTAATGTATCTATTGTTTTATCATTTAAGAAGTTTAATATGTAATGGCAAAGTCTGGACTTGTGTCTGTTTGGGATATTGCATGTGTGTGTGCATCATGAAGAAGACAGCCTTTTGTAGGTGTGGGTGGGAAAGAGATGGAGACAGAATGGGTGTGATTTTCAGATTGATTTGGCGGATGATTCAGATGTGTTTCACTGTCATTATAATTTTTACCTGCTGTCTCTCCTCGTCTGCCTATAACACCTACACAGTCCCAGACACACTGTCTCTTGTCTCCTCATTTCTCTCTGATCATTTTGACTGGGTTATTTAGAGCTGTATGTGCATGCCTTATACTTTTGCAGCACCCGTGAACTCAAGGTTTCCTGCCGGATGACTGACATTTGCACTAAATTTATTAACGAAGCACACAAATAAATCTGCCCTAATACGCATACATTTTTAATACTCTTAATCCTTTGATGCATGAATTATGACAACCTGAGTCAGGATTTTATTTTCCCCCCTGTGTTTTTATTGTCCTCCAGGCATGAAAAAACACAATTAACTTCTGCATGCATTTGAGCGTTAGAACTATATGTGAAAATTAAAAATGCAGATAAATGATGTTACAAAACACATTAATATTTGTATACTGTTTAGGCCTATGGCAAAAAAAAAAAAAAAAAAATCTGGAACTGTATAGCCTATACAGTTTATAGAAACTGCTGCATATAGATGTAGCTGGTCTTTCGTATCAGGCAGCATTATGGCATATATGTTTGCATTTTTTTGCTGAGGCCAGTGATTCCATAGCCAAAGCTGACCTTGGAGGTCCTCTGGTCACTTCTCTGCTTTTCAACAGAGGTGGGGTCCCACTGCGGGTCACAATAGAACCATAAGGCTTTTTTTTTTTTACATGTTTTTTACAGTGAATACCCTGCATGATAAATAATGAAGCACAAGCTCCAGTCTATCTGGTTTCAAGAAACCACTCAGGCTCAGAGATTTAGACAGCAATTCTCCATCTTGCCTTGACAGATCTCGTGTGCTCCTCTGACTTCACTCCTATTGGTTGTCGCTCACAAAGTCGCTCTTCATTTGCATAAAGTTAAACATATCTCAACTTTGTCTCATCGCTGGACATGTCTACATCCTGTCGCCAACAGTCACCGTCACTCGTGTCACTGAAAAATCGCCATGCTATTGAAATTAATTGGATCGTGTCGCTGGTAATGTGAACGCAGCTTTAGAGTCCAGTCCACTGTGACTGCAGTTACACCATTGATCTGTATTGTGAAAATCGCTATATAAATATACTTGACTTGACTTGACTGAAACCAGAGCATTTAAAAGAAAGTGAGAATTGAATAGCTGTGACCATCATGCATCACATGCAGGGTTAAAAATAAATGTTTTCACAGTGATGCCATGCATAGAAGAACCACTTCTGGCAGGACCACTATCATCAAATACGATTGACAATTAGCATACAGCTTGGTTTGGCGGTATGGATCTGTTCTGGGCAAGAACTCCCTCAGCTATTCATGCTTTATGCAGCCTAGCATGGATAAGAGGAGGGAAAGTAGCAATAACCCCCACAATAAAACCACATATGCCAATATCCCCCGACACAAACTAACAGTGAAATTCTGGATGTCTTTTACACACAACCCCCAACACGACTGATGCTGATAGAATGGTTACATCCTGATGTTAGTGGCATATGCATAGGTTAGTGGCACTAGATCCAAACTTATGGGGGATGCATCACCCCAAGCTGTAGCAAGCAAGGACTCATTGCAACAAGCATGTTGCCATAGCCAATTTAAAGTAACACTATGTAGCTTTTCAACCTTCGTAATATATTTCCAAGACCCTTGTGATGGTACATCGACTTACAATAGGTTAAATGACACGTCTGCCATAGCCTGACCTGGTCTGTATCGCTTTTACTGGCACTATGTAACTTCGGGTTTCGGGTAATAACCCGAGCACAAAAAGAACTACAAAATTCGACTGCTTTACGTCAAGCGTTACAATAGTCATTATTTAGTTTTTCTTTGTTTCTGATGTCGCAATACATCATACTTTCATGAAATCATGCAACATACTCATGGACATCGTTCATTCCAAAGCCAGTGCTGGATAAACAACGAGCGTGCGTGCGATAGGCTGCGGTAGGCTCAATTATTTACGACAGCGGTAATGGACAATTCCGCTTCCAACCAATAGGGGGACCGCAGAGGAAAAGTTACTTGGTGTTGCTTTAACGGTGTGGGATCTATTAGGGGAAGCTTACACCTAGCGGCAGCAAAATCTGATACAACAAGCATGTTGTATAAATTGCGCAACTATTGCTAAAACTGGTGTAGTTTGGCAGGGGAAGCATACACACTTCAGTATAGTGGCAACAAAATCTGATACAAGCATGTTATATAACCGTGGGACTAGTATTAAAACTAGTGTAGTCCGGTCGGGGAAGCATACACCCTGTAGCTCTGAGTCATATGCAGTGCTCAGCTGAGCAATGAAGTACAGTGTGCTTCCTCATTCATGAACATGATTTCTGCTCCCGTCGTACTGAATTCCATTGTTGTGGAGGTGAGGATGACAACTCATTCAACACTCATTCACGGGATCATCAAGCTACGATGTTGTTAGTGTTGAATGACAGACCTAAGGCTAAAACAATGCTTTCATTACCACAACATGTCGTTTAGTACAGTATGCTACTAGATAGCTCCGAAGCGGTATTCAAGATAGTGCGGGTTTAGTGTGGCACTGTGCTTTGGCATTGGACATGGGACAGTCTTGCACACTTACTTCCTGTCGCAGGTGCTCTCAAGTGCACTGCCAAGACCGCAAGTGTGCATTTGGACAGGGCTTACAAACACTATCAACACTGATGTTGGCTAGCAAGCCAGAGCCAAACTCTGCCCTTTGTTTAAATCATAGCAACAACATATAACGTATAATTGGAACTGTTAATAGAAAACACAACTACAAATAATAAGACATACTTACAAGTTGTGACCCACAAACAACAGATTGTCCTGACAAAGTGGGAACTGCTGATTTTCAGGAGACGCTTTTGAGCAGAGCCTGCATTACTCAGTTTCTGGAAGCTGTTCTCCATAAAATGTGCAGCACACAGTTAAACGTTATAATGTTCAGGAACAGTGTTTAAAATCAGCCTTTGGAAGGGCAAACAAATGAGTTTTGGAAAAGGGCTGGAAAAAACAGCGTCTCTTTGACAGCAGCAGCTCAACCAGGACTCGTCCCCTTGTCTGCGTATTCCATGGGCAGGGATTATTTAAATGAGTATCTAGTACAAATGAGTCGTTCGTAGTTCTTGGAAAGTGAATTCTGTTAAATAAAATATTTCCATTTGAAGTGGACTTTGAGCTTTGTAACCTTGCAGATCTTTTTTATGTTCAAACAACAACATTACACACTAACTAAAGTAAAAAAAGTGAATGAGTATAATAGGACCCCTTTAAAGGTTCTTCATGGAACCATCAATGGCAATAAAGAACTAAAATTGCATGGAAATTGCAAATCCCATTTTGTAGTGCTAATAGAGATATAGTAACCAGGTTGTAAAAACACAGATAAAATGGATTAAATTATGATGTAAAGTGTATAAAAATGATACAACATTGTTCTTCAACATTATTTTGTAAGGAAATATAGTTGTGCACAATTATGAAATGTATTTCAAGTAGAGCTGCCCGATTAATGATTAAACGATCTTGATTCAAACGCCTGTGTGTATTAAACCTTTGACAAAATGACACCTGAACATTCAAATGCATGGTTTTGCCAGAGAGACCAGATGTCACGTAGGCCTATAGGTATGAAACCACTTTAAAAACATTATTTTCAGCCACACAGTAGGCCTATGGTTATTTCGGTGTTACAAAAATATCACAGAAGTACTGGGTTAAAAATGTATAGTTCAGATAAAAACACTGATGTCTACGGAAGAGATCACAATAGAGCGAATCACCTTTTGAAAGTAACTTGGCGCCTCAAATAAAGATTGTATCGATTACATTGTAACGCCCAGTGTAGTCAGATGACAACTGACTGTTAAAAAAAATGACTGTCATTGAATCATTCACTTAAGAGATTCACTCAAAAACACTGATTCATCCAGTAATGAAACAAGTGAAGTATTTATGAGTGAGTCACTGAATCATTCATTCAAACAGTTTTTTTTATTCATTCAGACAAATTAAACATTTTAAATAGACTGCAGCAATTATTATCAATTAGTAAATTACATGTTATTTTGTTTAGATGTCTGTTCAGAATCTCTGTTTAAAAATAAAAAAATATTGTGAATCTCAATTTATCCAAAATCGTGCAGCTCTGATTTCAAGCAATTAAGCAAAAATATAAAAGGTTCATAAATTAAGCCAAATGTGTCCAAAGTTTTGAACAGACTCAAAATCTTGGATTAAATTTTTTTCCTACAGCCGTGGTCAGTCACCATTCACTTTTACTGGATGGAAAAAAAGGCAGCTTGGACAGTCTGCAAAATAACTCCTTTTGAGCTCCACGAAAGAAAGTCAGAACACAACTTGCTGGTGAGTAAATGATCAACTAATATGGTTTATTCTGCACCTAGTTGGGTTTTCTTATGAGAGATATTCTTCATCAAAGAAAGAAAATTGTCCCAACCAGCCCCGGTCTGTCATTCAGTATCTGAATGTCAATCAGTGAAACAAATGAGAGAGGAAGAGAGTTTAAGCTGGAAGTGATGAGTATTTAAATGAATATGTTAGTATTCAAGTGAGGTGTAAGAGTGAGATAAATTCAAGGAAATTGCCCAGGAGCATCATTACCAATGATTTAGTGAATATAAGAAACGAGTGGAAAGTGTAAGATTGGGAGGGAGAGAAAATAAGCAATGTCCAATGAACGAAATCAGATATGTGCCGCTAAACAAGTTTGTTTCCCTGTGGTTCGAGCTGCCAATTTCCTCTGATGAAATATAAGCCAAAGTTTTCAACGGCGGCAGATTTATCTTGCTGATAATTGTCTTTTAGATTATGGATGTTTTTGGAGTGATTTATTGCTGGCAGAACGTCCCTGTAAACCCGGTTGCAAGGGCACCTTTAACTCAGCAGAGATTTTGTTAATATGCCTTTTGAATAAATTAATCTATGTGTGTGTTTGACCCTGCAGTAGGGCAAACACACACACACACACACACACACACACACACACACACACACACACACACACACACACACACACACAGCTTAATCAAAGCCAACTTTGTAATGATGTTTGTCTTTGCCCCCCAAATTTTGTTTTATTCAGACTAACTTTAAAGCACACACACAAAACTTTTACTTTGTCCCCTTGAACAGACTTTGTCCTCTCCTGAACCTAAAATAAGGGAATGTCTATTTTAACAGAGTACACCCTTAAAATTCTTTATTGCCATCTGGTTCGATGAAGAAATTTTAAACATCCATGCAACATGCATTGGGCATCACAGCAAAAAACACTTTTTCAGAGTGTACAATAGGCCTAAGTAATATTTAATAAGGTAATATTTTGCAGGCTGTAGTTATAGGATTACTCCCAGTAAAATAAATAAATAAACAAAAAACGTATGATTCCACAAGTAGGCCTAATCGAAGATAGTTGGAATCACTTTCAGAGTGATTTTTGTTTTAGCTGATGAACCATAAAAACATTGACAGTCAATCAGAATCAAGCGTAATATTGTTTGTCTGTGGTGTTTTTAATAGGCTAGCCTATTTAAGACAAACCATGTGTAAAAATCGCTGGTGTTTCTGACGTCACACAAACTACCTTGTAACCAATCAGGTCAACGTGTGATCGACAATGAGGAATAAAGGTTGTTAGTTTGAATTTATTAAAAGAAGCACATCAAGCATTTAAAATATGGTGCTGCATTGAAATTAAATATTAATATCCATATTAAAATATGAGAAAATCATTTAAAATAAATCCTGCTCGGTAGCCTAGTAATGAATACTTTTGTGTGGTAAAGGATATATTTATTTTTAAATTCAACTTTTTTTATTGTTCAACAGTCAAAACATCAGAGTACATCACATTATTCAGTAATCACCTTCGCAATTACACACTCCGCCACTAGTCCCATCAGTGGAATACAACCAAACCAAAAGCACATGAAAATGAAACAGTTATTGAGCAGTCCTATTTACACCATTTTTATATGCTGCCAAAAATGGTCCCATGTTTTTGTAAAGGATATATTTCGAACATTATTCGTATTACAATTTTCAGTCTCTATCAAAGCAATAACTTTATTTATTTATTTATTACAGAAATTTGCAGCCACTGTGCAATGCCCCACATCTTGGCGAAGGACAGTAGGCCTAGCTGTATTGATTTTTTTTTTTTTTTTATCAAAAGAACCATTCAATAACGTTTTCTTGTTGTTCTGCATCAAATCACAGAATAAACCCCACGCACACACACAGCAGGGAAGTGAAGGAAAGGATGGTCCGGGTGAGCGTCGCAGCAGGACAGAGCAGTGAGCGTATCGCTGAGGACAGACATCCGGTCATTACACTGAGAGATTCGGCAGGAGGGATTTGAGATACCCTGCTCCTTCATGTGATGCAGAAAAGATCCAGCCATTATTTTGAGTGTGTGTTACACATCAATGAAGAACACTTGGTTAGTGCTGAGAAATATGATTCATCTCAGTCAATTGGTTTGTACTTTGGACAATTTGTTTCAATGAACCAATCAAAAGAAAGAGAAACAATTCACTGATTGGTTTAAGGCATCATCCCTCACATGTTCTCAGACGCATATTTTAGTCCTATATTTTAGCATATTTAGACCTTTTCAACGGAATCGCGTATGAGTCACGAACGCGCATCACAGAACAGAGCAAGGCGAGCATTTGTGCTTATAAAACTTAAACTTTTTTATTTATTTTTGAAATGATCGATCATTTCGCTAGATAAGACCTTTATTCATCGTCTGGTATCATTTAAAGCCATTTGAAGCTGCACTGTACGGAAACTGTCTTGAACTGAAAAATTTGAACCGTTTGAGGTCCATCGAAGTCCATGATATGGAGAAAAATCCTGGAATGTTTTCATCAGATAGCCACTGGACGCTGTAACGGAACAGGGCCGCAACCGCAAAACGATAGAGCCGGGTCTGGCCCGCATCCGCCTCACGGACTCGTTCCTGAGTCCAAACGCACATCGGGCCGAAGCCGTTTCTGGTCTGTTTTTAGGGGTTGTTGCGGATATGTGCCAGCGCCGATCCAGCACCGCCTGATCATCCCGTTACAGATGCGTAACGGGTGCGTGAAACGATTCCGCCTACCGGAGGTGTGCCAGATGTGTTCCGATTCCGCTTAAATCACCACTAGATTGTCCTTTTGCCTTATTTTCGGCATTTTTGTCAGTTAGGGTATAGTAACCTATGGGCATAGGCCTACATTTTTCACAGTCTGTGGAATGTCTAGAAAAACATTTTCACTACAAGGCCTTATAAATAAAAAGCTTGACTTGACTTGATAAAGGCTAGTTGGAACAATGCGTAGGCCTATAGGCTATAGCTGAAATAAATCGTTTTAATGATTAAAACGCATACTAAAAAAACGTGAACAAAGTTGACAAACACAGAATTAATGACCGAATTCATAGATTTAATAAAAAATGAACAAGTCATGAACAAAGTCAACAATTAACACAGAACACAGTCAACAACAAACACAGAATTAATGGATTTAAAAAAATGCACAGGCTATTAACACAACGTGAAAAAAAACAAAACAAAAAAAACATGCACTTAAACAAAATAACTATAGGTGGGTGCTGTTGTTGCTGCCTGCTCCTGCTGCTGACGCGCCAGTCTCTCCTGGCGCCCTCGCCCTCCTCCTGGCTCCTCTGAAAGGAGTCCAGACATTAGAAAAATATCAGTCTACATATTGTAGAAGCTGTGAAGCGGCACTAAAAGACTGCTTTAAAACCTTCACAGAGACCTTACACAGAAGACACAGCCTTTCTTTAAAGTGAATTTCGTTTTGTATTAATTGTATCTTAATTTTAATCAATGTTTCATCAACCAATTGTCTGGATTTAATAAATAAGAAGTAGGCTAAATATAGCAGACAATTATAATCACGGAGGCGCCGGCGCGTGAACTGTAGCGCGTCTCATAAATTAACCGAAATAGCATAGCAGCTAAAGCTAATAAGGTGACCAGATGTCCGAGACCAAAACCGGGGAAAAACGGGGACATTTTTAGTTTGACTGTCAATCTGATTGAAATACATACAAGTTTTATCTTCAAAAAACAGGGACATAGGTAGGCCTAGTTTTTTCTGTATTTTCCCGGAGGCAACCAAAACCGGGGACGTCTTGTCCAGACGTCCTAAGCTAAGACTACCTTTTAAAATTCAGCACATTAGCGCAATATATGCCATGATATTAAAAAGTTGATTCGGTTATCCTATAATTATTCTGTGCTACACTTATAGGCTAACGTTATAATTTGTATAGCGCAGTAGCGCTATAGCAGATGCGGCTTTAACATAACACAGACATTGTGGTGCGCAAATAACAGCCTGTAACTGCTACAAAGCAAACAGCATTTCACTTGCACGTTTAAGTAATAGACAGTAAATTAGAATAAACACATACAAATAGATGTACATAATAAACACATAGAATAAACACATAAAAACTTACGTGTGGTAGCCTGTAGCTGATCAGATAAATCTGCGTAGACAGCTTGGTTTGATGATATAGCCTACATATTTTTTTTTTTTTTTTTGGCGCTTCTGGCTGAAGTCCGTAGTACGGATGTGGACCGTATCTGCAAGACGACAGTCAAGCGAGACCCAACGTTCACTTGGCGCTGTCGTAAAACGGACCTAAAACGGAGCTTAAACGCTGTGCTGTAACGGACCTTATAGCATCACAAAATGTTGCTGTATAGTTTTTAAACACTGAAAATATTGCTCAGCTTAATGACGATGCATTTATCTCATGCTCTAGATAGAAAAAAAAATATGCAGACAGGTAACCATGTTGTTTTGAAAATGTTTATTCCACGGAGTTCTTCACACAGTTTGAGAAAAGTATTTCGGATGTGGTCCACATCAGGTAGTCTCTGTAAAAACCGTGTTGGCTCAAATCCGTTTTGCAGATATGGGCCAAAGCAGTTTTTAGCCCTTTTTTAAATGCAGTCGGCTCAGATATATATCACAGACTCGGGCCACACCAGTGTAGCCTATGTAAAAACAGTATCGGCTCAGATTCATATTGCAGATCTGGACCAAATCAGTGTCAGACACAGCTAATGTCTTTCGGTTACCTATGGGAAAAGTGATCTGGGCCAGATCTGTAAAATGATATAAATACTGAACTGATGGCAGTTAGAATGTTTAAGCTGAAACTTCTATCTGGCACGGATCTGGTTCACAATCAGAAAACGTCTCTAAGATAGAAACGGAGGCAAGGGGCTTAAAACGGATCCGGGCCAAATGTAATTGCTATCTGATCAAACTAATCCTTTAAATATTGCTGTTTGTGCTGTGAGTGTTTGAGAAGCTGGTATAGATGACTGCATCCCACAATGCAATGCAAAGTTCAAGTTGATCTTCCATTTGTAAAGATCTGTTTTGTTATCTTTTTTGATTATTTAAATGTAATGGCACACTGTAAAATATTTATTATTACATTTACATTTACTTTAATTAAAACAATTTTTAAATTAATTCCTGCTGTGGTGCTATTTCAGTAGGCCGTACATAGTAGCTATTTGGAGTCAGTAGATTATCTAAAACAAATGAATACTTTTATTCAGCCAGGACCCATTAAATTGATTAAAGTGACAGTAAAGACATTTGAAATAAATGCTGTTCTTTTAAACGTTCTATTTATCAAAGAATCCTAAGAAATGTTACATTAAGCAATATTAAGCAGCACTGATGATAATAAGAAATGTTTCTTGAGCAGCAAATCATCATAGGCCTATTATGATTTCTGAAGGATCATGTGACACTGAAGACTGGAGTAATGATGCTGAAAATACAGCTTTGCATCAAAGAAATAAATTACATTTTAAAATGTATTCAAAAAATCTGTAATAATATTTCAAAATGTTACTGTTTTTAATGTATTTTTTTAATCAAACAAATGCAGCCTTGGTGAGCAGAAGAGACTACAGGACTTTTCAAAAACATAAACATTTGATTGACATTGTACATGCTATATCTATAGCATTTCTAACCAAAGCTTAATATTATTTCCCTGTTCATTTATCACACTGGAAATCATGGAAAGCCAAGTCAAAGACATTGCATTGCACATTTTAAGCAAATGTTGTTGGTCATTCTGTGCATAAAGAAAATTCACGTACTATGCATGGCATACAATATACAATATAGGCTACTGCAGAAATAGTTAGATAGTGTGATCGTATGCAAATCTGAAGCTGTGTTGAGTATAACTGACTGGCCAACAGGAGGCACTGTTCTCCTATCCTTGACTTATATGGTTCTGTATAGGGAATCATTTACACATTAAAATCCCCTTTCAGCTGCAAGATAGAACAAGCCTCTTTTGTTTCACTGATTATATTTCGCATTAAATTCACGATTCCATATAAAATTCCACATTACGGGGAATCAATATATGGTTTTATTGTCTTATCCATACGCAGACCCCCCGGCGGGAGGGAGGGAAATTTAATCAGTGACAAAAGCAGGAAAGACAAGTGAGCATCTCAAAGCAATAAAGACATTACCAGGCGCTCACATGTGATGATTGTAATGTTCTTATGCTAATAATAATAATAATTTAATGAGCAGTTTGCTCCTCCTCCTCAAGGTTAAAATGATTCAGTGTTAATGTGAACTTGGGACATTCTGAGATGGATAAAATCAAACTCCTGAAGGATTAAATCTCAAAAGATGTTGCACCTGTGGGTGTGTATGTATGCACCATCCCAATGGATCAAATTCGACCTTTTTTTTGTGTGTGTGTGTGGAATAGCCTATTGCAGTAGGATATTTATTATAAATTATTTATCTGTGCACATTATTGATTTTAGCTAATTCATGTTTCCTCCCTCTTGCAGCGACTTCTCTTCTCTTCTCTTCTCTTCTCTTCTCTTCTCTTCTCTTCTCTTCTCTTCTCTTCTCTGATGACGTTTACTGGCGTACGTGAGGGCGGTGCAACCTGTCAATCACACGAAATCCACCAATAGCAATCCACAACCAGAAGAAAAGATTATCGCAACAGTGTGTGTGTGTGTGTGTGAGGTTACAAGGTGAAAAGTGTAAATCTGCTAATTATATTTTTTCCATTTGCATAATTTTTTTACAAATATTTGTGAGTGCAGATTTCAGAAATTAATATTAGTTGATGCTGAATATGCCATATAGTATGGCTACAGGAAGCGTCATGGGATAATGTGTGTGTTGCTGTACAGTGATTAATGTTGTGACACTAAAAGCAGTACTTAGTGAGATCTAAATCACCTCATGTGGGAACATCTGTGTGTGTGTGTGTGCGCGCTTAATAATATTTAATATCTAATAGCATTTTACTTTAGTGTTTCTGCCCCATAGCAGACACTGAGCGAGAGAGAAAATAAATGTAGCTAAATGTGTTCATATCAGAGAGTAGGCCTATACATCATATCACAGGTGGAAATTCTAGAGGAAGGAAGTTCATTCAGAGGACAACATCAATCCTTTGCTGTAAATAAACTCGGAAATGACCTGTTTACACACTTTAGGAACCTATAGCAACACAAAGGCAACAACCAACATGCATAGGCAAACAGTCATGTTTTCAGTGTAGTGTAGTGTAGTGTATCTAGTGAGTGTAGTGTAGTGTGTACTGAGACTAATAGTGAGACGAAAAGTGTAGTGAGACTAATGTTGTCCAAATAATTAAAGTTTTGTGTTGACACAAACATCTCTGTGGACTTTTACATTGGGGATTAAGGACAGATACACTTCTTTTTCCTAGGTTGGATTTATTTTTCCACACAATGTCCTTCAAAGGGAGACGTTTCCCCCTGTATAAGCAGATGGAAACAATTACATCGGGTGAAGAGGCACGTACAATCGACATTACAGCAACTTTTTACACAATTTAAACATGAAACATCATTCAAAACGCTTTTTATCTTCTGGTATTTCTGGTATATTCTGAATGAAACAGAATATTCATTGAGAAATAATGTAGGATGGGAATTTGCATTATCGGATTTGATGAAGTTAAAACGTTATGTTAGGTTGTGATATTGTTGGTCAATATAATTAATATTATTAATATTGGCCTTGATTACATCTGCAGAGAAAGTAATTATTTTAATGTTATTTATTTATTATATTAATCCTTTAAATATTTTTATAAGAACATGCACTTGAATTGTGCTCAAATGAATGTGTATTAAACATTTATATTTTATGTTAATTTAGAAACTAAATTAATGGAGACCCCATGGACTGATGGGCTGAAAATGAAGTGTGTTCATGCGCATTGATGGCGCGTTGCTATTTTAAGGCAACTAAAGTAGACTGTGCCATTGACCAACTGAATCCTGGTCTAAAGTCAATAGCGCAATATTTTTACATTTTTGTTATTTAAAGAGCGTGTTAGTAATATGCGCCTATAGGCGGGTTCAACTCTGCTTATTAAATGTGGGGTAGCCTATGTGATTCTCTTTTTTGTCCATTTTTTCAAAATCACTTGAAATCCTATTCATAACCCACTTACAGCCACTGAGTTAGAAGCACTGAAATGAAAACTAAGCAATTTAATCATCTGTGGAACGGGGAGGACTCAAAAAACTCCAGCCAATCTTTTCCAAGACCACCTAGAATCATTGGACAGTAAGTCCGTCAATCAAACGGACGTACCATACCTTGTGTTGTGTATTTTCAAAATCTGCCGGCCGTTTTGGAAATCACATACCCCACCTTTAAACACACATGGAAAAAGATTATTGTGTGTCCATAAAGATAAGGTGGAATCCGGGTTGTGCTCACGCACTTTAACCTCACGCACGAGCAGATCCGTTTCCTCTCTGGAGACGCGTGCAGTCTTTCCGCTTGCAAATTCCGTCATGTAAATAGCGAATCCGCGGATGGCGCGGATAAATTATAAATTTTCATGATGATGAAGAACTGCAATGGTAAAGATGATAATAAAAACCAAACAGATGTTTTAGTTTTTGGCAGAATTACGGCAGAGTCACGAGCTGTACAGGCTCCGCCCTCTTCTGGAAAGTGGGTGGGGAGCAGCAGCAGCTCATTTGCATTTAAGGACACATGCACGAAAACAGCATGGACTTCCACTCTTTCTTTCCATTCAAAAATTTACAACATGGTTAAATAAATGGTCTGTGTATTTTGAGCTGAAACTTCACTCTGGGGACACTCAAGACTTATACATCTTCTAAAAAGGGGCATAATATGTCCCCTTTAAGAACATGAATGTCTAAAACAGTGTATTGGAATGTTCTGTTTTATTTATGTGTGTTTCATTTCTTTAGCTTGGTCACTTTATATTCATAAATATTATGAATGCTTTGTAACTCTAATCAGCTACACCATTCCGTTGAATGAAAGTCTGTGAGTATTATAGTAACGCATGACCATTTGTCATGTCGATAAGGCCTCTCAGAATGGAGCTGAATTGAATGAAATGTTTTTGGCTTAAGTGCTTGTGAGGATGTTTTTGGGAACGCTGAAGCTGTGAGACGTGAGCGCAAATGTGGCGTCGCCCTTGAAAGTGCTCAGCTAAAAAACACAATTCAATTAGCCACCATTTAACTGCCACGATCAGACACCCAATGCCCGTAAAGCGGCTCAAGAATCAATCTCTCTCTCTCTCTCTCTCTCTCTCTCTCTCTCTGGTTGCTAGGAGACAGTGGAAGAGCAGGTGCATACGGCTTTATGAAGGTTCTTGACTTGAAGATGAGATCATCATCTTTTTCTCGGAGTCTCCTGCTCTGGTGCTGTCAGAAATCAAAAGTTAAACCGCTGTGTGGTGCTGCATTGATGATTTCATGTCAAGATGCTGTTGCCCAAGGATTTAAAAAACATTGAAAGGTATAATAATCATACTATGATATGAGGCTTAGAGTATGAGAGGAAAAGCTTAATGCTCATATACTGTAGATAGAGTGGTGTTCAAAAGAATTTCATTGAAAATCAGCAATTTAAAGTGAAATTTCAAGTCAAATTTATATAGGTAGTAAAAAGAGCAATGCTGTAACTGCATACGTGTATTACTACTCTTACTACTTTTACAATATCTTTCTATGACAGAAATGAGTAGTATTCTTGTATGCAGTTCTGAATTCACCATCTGTCTTAAAGTGGAGTTAAACACAGCCTTTGGCTGCGTCAAAAAATCGCACACTCCTCTGAATAAGTAATTTTGCGACCGCTAAAAAAGTATGTTCTATAGTATTAATGTATTCCAGATGTACTAAATTCGCCATGTTGTCATTGTCATGTGACCTACCAGCATCAGTTGTGTCGCTTCAGTGCCATTCATAAATCCTCTCCCGTGGCCTCATAGTAAAGTGTCCATATGCACACAAAAGTAGTAGGTCATCCGGGTACTTTTACCATACTCTTTTATGAGTACTGTGAATTCAGACAAACTTCTTTCGTCACATACTGTTTTTTGAATTAAGCGTTTCGATGTGTTCACCTTTTACATTTTTTTTTATATATAACCCACTAATATGCTAATTGCCGTGGGCGGGGTCAGTTAATAGATGCCATAGTTGCAGGACACTGAAAGGCCTTTAAAAACCCTCAGCTGAGTGGAAGTGAGAAGTGAGTGTGCCTTTTGCCCTCTTTGAGCTTTGTCTTAAAGATTATTTCATTTTGTGTGTGACCTATTTTTTTTATTATGAGCCCAATATAGGCAGAGGTGTTCTTGCTAATAAAAACCATCACCAATCTTTTGTTGATTCTCTCCACCTGAGAATACTAAGATGTTTAAAGCCACAGTCGGTATCAGATGGTAGCAACACGGTGCACACTCACATACTGTATACCTTGGTATTACTAGATTATCATATTAATATAATATTGTACTCCAAGGAAATACTGTGACACATTTTAAATTGTGAATTGTCTTTTATATATAGAACTGTTATTCAGCCAGATTAAAATAAATGTTGTTCTTTTGAACTTTCTATTTATTAGGGCATGTACAAAGAAATGTATCACTGTTGCCACAAAAATATTTAGCACAACTCTTTTCAACACTGATAATAATAAGAAAAAAAATGTGAGCAGCAAATCATCGTTAGAATGATTTCTGAAGGATCATGTGACTCTGAAGACTGGAGTAATGATGCTGAAAATTCAGCTTAAAATTCAAAATTCTCAAAAATTCAGCTGAACTTTCTGACTCTGAACTTTTAAATGCTGGTTTAAATTATATTTCTCATATATAGCTTTTAAATTTGATATTTTACTTTATTTTTACTGTTTAGTCACTCTAATTTGACTTCCTGTCAATCATTGCTATTGCTATGGTGGTGGTTGAGGAGATTCCCCCCATCTATGTAAAGCGCTTTGAGTGTCTAGAAAAGCGCTATATAAATGTAATGAATTATTATTATTATTATTATTATCATTGTAGTGATTCCCAAATATGAACCATTTGTATGAACACATTTAACGTGAAGGAAAGTATACTTTGTGAGGATGTAATTCAATCTCTTCGTCCAACCTGGTGAGAAAAAATGGTTCCTAATGTACTTCAAGAATAAGAGTTACAGTTTTAACCAAAATTATATTTATTTATAAATGGAAAAAAAGCAACAGAACTTCATGGGAGAATTTCAACAATTAAACTGACCTAATAACAGAGAAAGCAAACAAAACAGAAAATCATCCTAACTAAAACCAAGAGAAAACAACGACACAAAGTTTTAACAGGCTAGTTTGAAACATTTAAAAAGACATCTAACAGATAACCACAAGCCCACCCAGCTCTGATGTTGTGTATTGTTGTTGTTGTAACCACTTCCTGCCGATATACGTACTCTGTGAGAAAATGCCCTGTAAGATCAAATGAATGAAGTTTAGGTGTAGTCCATCTTTAAAATGATTTGCGTATATTTTGTCAAGTTCATTATGAGCTCAGATCTTGAAGATTTTGAGGTGTGTCAGTTTGAGGAAAAAAATATTGAAATGCATTCAATACATGCACAAAAGTGTAAAGCTGTTGTACAGATTTGATTTGTAGTTGTTTAAATGCTGACTGCAGCTTTAATTGTCCACAGTATCTTTATCTCAGTGGCTAATGACTAGCTCAAATCATTCAGGACATCATTGCATCTGCTGTTTATTTTAAGAAGTACAGCAGTGGTCAAACCAGCGGAAATCAATCATTCTGCATCGCAGGTGCATCAGAGAAGACAGCAGCGCTGAAGAGCTCAAACCAACCACAGCAGCTCACTTTATTAACACGCAAAGTCAGCAGGAGAATGTCAGCAAAGAGACAGGAGAATATAATGTCTTTAATGAAATGCCCAGCATGCATTTAGATGTTCAAAAGTCATTGAAAAGGTCAACATTAAAGTGCTTGCTTTTTGCTTTTCATATAGGCTATTGACTATAGCTGTCTGTGAATGTAAAGGGTCTCATACAATAAATAACCAATTCTGAACTGCCTGAAATGAGTCTTTAGTAATACCATTTGCATAATGCCAGCCTATGTTGTTCACTGGCTGCTGGCGAACAACGTCTACTTCGATACGCCCTCAAACAAAGTAGTTGTAGCTGATGACGTCTGGAAGAGTTTGGTTCGTGTTGTGGACGAATGATGTCGTGGAAGTGGAAGTGAATCCACTCTGCATGCACTTCCAAAGGATGAGGACTCAAATTTATATATTTAAACCAATCAGATCATAGTAGACCAATCACAACAGACTGGGCCATCTGACCAATCAGAGCAGAATAGACCAATCACAACAGACTGGGTCATCTGACCAATCAGAGCAGAGTAGACCAATCACAACAGACTGGGCCATCTGACCAATCAGAGCAGAATAGACCAATCACAACAGACTGGGTCATCTGACCAATCAGAGCAGAGTAGACCAATCACAACAGACTGGGCCATCTGACCAATCAGAGCAGAGTAGACCAATCACTACAGACTGGGCCATCTGACCAATCAGAGCAGAGTAGACCAATCACAACAGACTGGGTCATCTGACCAATCAGAGCAGAGTAGACCAATCACAACAGACTGGGCCATCTGACCAATCAGAGCAGAGTAGGCTTACAAAGGATGGGATTAGAGATTCTATCAACATCAGAATGAACAGAAAATAAAAAAATATATAACAATTATAAATTATAACATGTTGATGTTATTTGTATTTCATCCTGATGTTTAAAATATAATTTTTTAGTTAATTTTGTCAAACTAGTCACATATTGAGTTACACAGCAATGATTTGGGAGTATTAGGTTAAGTTAGGTCCATTTTGAGAATATTGAGAACAATTAAAAAGTGTCGTTGGTAAATATTACAACAATGATCTTCTACAGTTACTGCAGATTAACCAGAAGATAGAAGAGAAAGAGGGGGGAGGTCAATAGGCACACAGATATAAGTCCAGGAAGTTATGACTGTTGGTGTGTTTTAATGTGAGCGGGTGTGTCAGCGCTTTTGTTAGTTTGCATTTGTGATCAAATGCTTCGAAATGACGTTTTCCTGCCCTCTCATCTGTGGTCTCATGTTTTCCTGCATTTGCTTCACAGGTAAGAGCCTCATCCAGCCTAAACGCCTGCTCAGTTCAAATACTCGTGTCTTATTTTTGTTATCTTGGGGTTAAGGATATTTGGAAATACACACATCTAATTATATGCTTCTCTAGATGTCCCTGTACAGAACAAATGTTTTCTACATATCAAACGTACAGTATATTGACAAATATTGTCGGAACACATATTTCCTAATTTGTCAGCTGCTTTGGATAAAAGTGTCTGCTAAATGAGAAAATGCAAATGTTAATGGCTTGTTTATCATTTCTTATTCACAGGTTCAAGTGAGGAGCTGACTGTGAATCAGAGCCCGTCTTACATCACTGTGAATGAGGGAGATTCTGCTCAGATCTCCTGCTGCTGGAACAAAACACACGGACATAGTGTTAAAACTGTTTGGTACATCAATGAGAACAAACTTTCAGGAGTAGAGGAAAATCTCCAAGAGCATCAAACACAGAACTGTTCAACGCTCAACCTCACAAACATACTTAAAAATCATACAGGTCATTATGTTTGTAAAGTGACTCAAGACATTCCATTCCTGATTCAGGGGAGTGGATCTGGAACAGATCTGTCTCTCAGGGTCAGACCATTACAAGAGACAACAACTGGTAAGATTCTTCTGTCACAATATTATTTGTCCCACAAATTCATAAGACTAATTTACTAATTACTAATTACAAAAAAAAAACGGTGTGTGTGCAAACTTTTGAGCACAACAGTGTTCATTATCGTTCAAATCACCTGCTGCTAATAAAACTAGCCTGGAAAGAATTTCAGCACAAAAGAGCCTTTAACAACTGATCTATTCCAAATAAATATAATGAATGTAATTTTGTATAAAAAGTGATTCAGGAAATACAATACCATTCATTGGAATAAATCATGATTCAAATTCATTCCACAACTAAGATTGTATCACACAAATTTCAAACAAGTTACCCATTGCAGTTAAAAGACCACCATTTTGGAAGACATGCATTTCTTCCTGCTGCATAGAATTATCTAATTCTTCTGCTCTTTTACAGACAATGTTCATATAGTTTCCAGCCCAACTACAATGGTCCAGTTTTCCACCAGACTCCCAGCAGCCAGTGAGTAGCTACTTACAGCATGCAAAAAAAAAAAAAAGGATTATTTTTCTGTGGTGCAGCAGGTGTTGTCTGGATGTGTTGAGTCATGGATCATGTGTGATCTGGTTTGGAGTCTCAGTGTCTCCTGTCACTCTCTGGTCCTTTACACCTGCGTTTTGGTCTCTCGGATCACAAATGGACGACGCTAAATGCAGGTGGAAACGGTGTTTTCTCTGTCTAATAAAATAAATGAATAATAAATGAATAATATTTTTTACATTTATAATAAATTCTTAAATTAGAAGGCTAAATGTCAAGTGTCAGAATTAATTATCTTAATTATTAATATACTTTAATAATTATTAATTGGAAATTAATCCAAAAGATATAGAAGAGAAAACTATAATTTTGGATCCTATCAAAAATGTATGTATGACATGAATTATAAATATACAGTTATTTTATGATGTACATGTTTACTAAAAATATGTGAAAGAAAACAGATTTATTTATTGAAGTTTTTTTGTTTTAAATGAATTTCATTTTTTTTTTCAGGTTTACTAACGTTTCTTACGTAGTTGTAGTTTTGTAGAATTCCCTCAAATGGTCCTCTGTTAAAAAGATCAATTGTTTCTCACAGGTAGATCACGTGAGGTTGTGATATACATCTTCAGAAGTCTGCCCTTCATCTGTCTGCTGATGACGTTCTTTTACCTGAACAGGGACGACAAACAAGCAACAGTGTCAAAACCAGGTAACTGTTCAACATATCAGCACACATTTCACAATGTAGTTTAGTTGTTTGTTTAGCCTTTAACCAAACAAACCAGAGATGAAGAATCACAACATTGAAACATTTGATTTGAGTCATGTATTTGAAAACTGGAAATAGAGTCTATATGCTTAACATTTAGATTTAGATAAAAAAAAGAAAGATACAATTCCTGAATTGTAAAATGTATTATCTACAGTTTCACGGATAAAAAATATTCCCAGATGATGCAAGAATATTTATTTATATATTTAAATAAATATATATTTAATATATTAAAAATGGCTATTTTCAACTTGTTTTGTATTGTTATAGCAATATATGTAAATGAAATTCCTGTTTATTCATTAGCCAAAGTCCTCCAGATGATGCAAAATGCATTATTCTGCTGAGTATTGAGAGCTCCAGGGCTTTCGTAAAAACTTCAGATTGTACTTTCGCATTTTTGTATCCCCACCCACGGACCGTCTGATCGGATGAGGGTTATTAACAGAACAGTTATTGTAAGAGTAGGTTTATCACTGAACATTTTATCGTACTTTGTCTACTCTTTAAACAGCGTTATGGTAAAAATAAAACACTATGCAACAGCTTATTACCTGTACACTATGGTGTTTTACTTCTGGAGGTGGAGAAGAAGGTGCTCCCTGTTCCTCTTCTTCCAAATTAACTGATGGAATGGCAGTTTCTTTCAGTTTTTTTATCCCATTTGACCTTAAAGGGATAGTTCACTTTGAAATTAAGTTTTGGTATGTTTTAGCTTACCTCAAGGGCATCCAAGATGTAGGTGTCTTTGTTTCCGCAGTAGTTTCAATTTTGATATTTTTAGGTCAAACCGGTCTTGTCTGTCAGTCATATAATGCAGGTCTATGGTCACCACCTCAAAGAGCATGCACAGAGAAGTCCAAATTAAACATGATTTAATCACTCGTAAATGTAAGTACACATTGATGGCCTAAGACACGAAACGAGCGGTTTGTGTGAGAAAACGAACAGTATTTATATAGTTTTTACCTCTTGTAACCACAGCCACGTCCAAGTGATCTTCACTGGAAACCAAAAATACAGTATCTCATTCCTGCTAAATATTTACTCTTTTATTTTTGCACCCATGAACAATTCAAGTTGACACCATTATGATTAAAAGTTGGCTAAGAAGTATTTCCTACTAAAGCAAGACAGTATTTGACTCTGGTCAAGCAGAAGACTGGCCGTGGTAAGACAAGTCATTTCACTCGGCGGCCATCTTTGAAACACCTCTCGGGCATGGGAGGGCATGAATGTCTCAAAGTCTCTTTGAATGAGGAAACATCAAATTCTCCAAAACTGTTCACCAAGCTTATGGTTAAATTCCATATTTGAAATCACCTATTAAATCTGAAAACAACTGTCTCATAAATTTTGTTTCTAAACTCTCGAATCATGACAGAAAACATTTTTCAGCTGGACCAAGCTAATGCACTGCATGCGCAGTGGAAGAGCGCGCCTGACTGTTTCTATAGGAACAGGAGCTTGTAACGGCAGTGACGCAATGACTTTATCAACCTGTGATTGGCTCTTATTTAGAAGGCGGGACTTATTCTGACATATTGAGCGTTACGCTTTTCCCATTCAAATCAATATGAATGACGCAACTTGGGTTATTCAATAGTTTTTATATATGATATGAAGCAGTCTCGGTCTCTGCCTCAATGTTGATCATTCAAGACAGCATGAGAACTGACTGCGCATGCGCAAATCTCCGTAAACTACGTTCTATGGACCAAAGAGGCACTGCGAACCTCTGCCTCAATGGCCATGGCCTTGAATTTCCCGCATGAAACAATGGTTTTTACGAGCAAACTATGGCAAAAGGAGTATTATATGAGTATTCCTGATTTTTTTTGTTACAAAAATTAATATTTGGAATAAAATAAATGCAATTAATAATGTGGTGAATTAATAAAGCTCTTGGAATTAATAAATGTAATGTCAACATTTCCTTTGGTGAGGCACTGCCTACCCTGCCTACCCTGACCGCACGTCCCTGGCCCTGTGCATTATGGGTGATGAAGTTTCCTTATTTGGCAAAAGAGAAAAGACAACAGCCCTTTTTCTCGGTTTTCTCTTGTCATGTAGCACCAATATCATTTTTTTTTACGCCTTTCTACCGCATAGCCAGCCAAATTTTATTTTGTCATTTACTTTTGTTAAGAGCACTAAACCCTTGACATAATCAGATGAAGCCGCAGCAGTGATGTATGAACTTGTGGTCAAAGGGTTCATTTGAATATGCGAGAGTCTCAGACCGCTTGTTTTCATGCATGAGCACCAATGCACTTCTTTTGTCTCTTTGTTATGACAAAGTATGGTAAGCAAATTTAAATAATAGGTTTGGTACCACAGTTAAAGTAGTTAAAGTAAGTGTATACCCTTAGATGTTGCTGAGGTCTTACTGATTTTCATATCGTATTTCAATCCAAATCTGTAGGATCAGAAGAAGGACTGGATGAAGACCTGAAGGCCGGAGAGACACAGAGAAATCAAACTGAACTTTGTGAACAGGAGAAAGGGAGGGACGACTCAGAGAAACCTGAAGTTACTGCTGCTGCAACAGAAGAAGAAAAGAATGAAGAAAAAGAGACTGTTGTAGTTGTGGACATTGAACAAGGTTTATCTGCAATGCATGGCAATGAAAACAAGAGCGTTTCTGTTGTGGACAGCTCAGAAAAGACTAATCTAATGGCTGATGTTGAAGACGTGACCGTTTCAGTGCTGGATGGCATTGCTTCAGCTCTGTAAGACAGACAGGAAATGGAGATATGGTGTGCTGTTCAGGTCTATGATGTCACTTCCTGTATCATAACTTGTTTGCAGACTCCTAATGGTCTGCAATGACTGTGATAAATTCTTACAGTAGATTGTATCGAATCTGATTTGAAATATGTATATACATGCATGAATCTTTCTGTGTTTTTTGGGGTTGTGTATGGTTGTGTGTCCAGGGGAGAACGAGTGTGAGATCAGTGTTGTGGTTTACTCAAATGAGATGCGTGGTCGTTTGGGGGGGGGGGGGGGGGGTGGGGGTGTTCAGAGTAAATCTGAGAGCACGAGTGTCTCATGCGTGTGAACGGTTGTGATGTGGGAGTAAAGCAGAGTTCAGGTTCTCAGCAGATGCTCAGAAATGAAGTGTTCCTCCAGACTCCTGTGTGGGTTCCTCATGTCATGCCTTTGTTTCAGAGGTAAGTGCCGCTCAAAACACCTTCCTGAATGGAAAACCAGCACAGACATTCAAGGAAACTATTCAGTATTACTGCACAATAATTGTGCCTTCCTCATTCAGCTGGAGACATTATTTTGTAGAATATTGCACCTAACTTTTTATCTGATTTGTTATATGCCTTTGTTATTTACAAATTAACTTGCATATTTTTTATGTTGATGTTAAAATGTACTTTTTTCAAGAGGTAGAGCTGTATAGGCATGAGGAAGGAGGAATATTTATACATTTAAATTGCAGTAAGACATTTTTAAAACTTACTAAGTCGCTCAGTAATATTTGCATTATAAACCACAAGCAGTCCATGTTTGGATATTTATTCAATACAGTTCAATTCACATTTATTTGTATCAAGTATAACTTTTCATAAAGCGTCGTTTCAAAGCAGCTTTACAGAAAATTCATGTTTCTACGTTACAGTCAGTGCTGGGTAGATTACTTACAAATTGTAGTCCATTACTGAATACAAACTACATAATAATTGTAGTCAGTAACATAATCCATTACATTACGCATTTTAGGTAATATAATCAGACTACTTTTTGATAACTTTTAGATTACTTTTGACATAACGTGTTAACGACATTGATTTGTATAATCTTAAACCATATTGATAAACAATACAAAGTGAAAGAAAAATGATTCCTTTTTTGTTATCAACAAAATGAAGTGCATTAAACATTACATTACAGGGTTTGGGAAGGAATAGAAGGGGGTTCATAAAGTGAAAAAGCTAATTAAATCATAAAAACGTTAAAAAAAATGTTTTCTATGTAATTATAGTCACTTGACCAAAGGCCGGTCTGTGTGTGCAATTCCACACAACCTTTGAGAAAAGAAAAATTTAAAAGATTAAAAAGAATAAAAAATAATGATTATGAATAATTTATTGCCATTTTGTGAATATTAAGTAGTAATGTAATAAATAAAAAAGTAACCTAATTCTGATTATGAGTATTTTAAAATATAATATAATAATTACAAGTATTTCGTTTTTAGATCTAATTACGCAATCCAGTTTACAAATAATCAGTTACTACTTGGTTACAATTAAGAGTAATCCGTTATCAGAGGGGACTGTTTCAAAGTAATGTCCACATTGTAGAAATGTACAGTTCTAAGATAATATAAATCATGAAGTTAGCTAACTTAGTCATGCATTTAAGCAGAAACAATGAGCTCATAATGATTACATCATAATGATTACAATATATGGAAAATATGACAGATATGAGCTGATATATTTAGACTGAAATGAGTTGTATAGGTTTGTCTTATATGTTTATTGATGAATCACCTACATAATTACTCGTCATATATTATCATCTGTATACCACATAATGGTACTTATGCCAAAACTTTAGCAAAATATAAAACTTTACAACACACAACAGAAAAAGAAACATAAGACCCTTGGAAATATCTTTAGGGATATTTGTCAACGTTAGCAAAAAGCATTGGACGAGTAAGAGACTTTGGTCTTTTATTTATTTATGTTTCATAATTATAAGACATTATTTATAAACAAAAATATTGTATACGTTGTATATGTTCTTTTCTCTTTTCCACATTTATTTATTTATTTCTTTTTCTAATCAAAGACACGTTACAACTTATCCTGGTCTTCAATCCAATTTAGCTGGATAAAATTCTATATAACGGAAAGGAGTGTGCATCCTGGAAAAATAATAATTATTTTTTTAGAAATGAAGTTACACTTTTTTATGGTTCCTGTTTTATAAGGTTAAAATTATTTATTGCTAACAGATTCAAGTCTGAGTAATGGAGAAGTCCCTAAAGATAAAACTACAACATCAAGAACAACAGCCATAAACATTCATGTATTTCTCGTTTGTTGTCAACGAGACACAGGTTCAAGTGAGGAGCTGACTGTCAATCAGAGCCCGTCTTACATCACTGTGAATGAGGGAGATTCTGCTCAGATCTCCTGCTGCTGGAACAAAACACACGGACATAGTGTTAAAGCTGTTTGGTACATCAATGAGAACAAACTTTCAGGAGTAGAGGAAAATCTCCAAGAGCATCAAACACAGAACTGTTCAACGCTCAACCTCACAAACATACTTAAAAATCATACAGGTCATTATGTTTGTAAAGTGACTAAAGACATTCCATTCCTGATTCAAGGGAGTGGTTCTGGAACAGATCTGTCTCTCAGGGTCAGACCATTACAAGAGACAACGACTGGTAAGATTTTATGGAAACACTTTATTTTGATGGTCCCTTTTGAACGTGCGATTGACTATAAGTAACTTTGCAACTATATGTCAACTAACTCTCATTGGAGTATTAGTAGACTGTCTGCTTAATATCTGCAAATACTTTATTGTGATGCTCCTCCAACAGACACTCTACTGACTATAAGTAACTTTGCAACTACATGTCAACTTAATCTAACCCTAACCCTACCAGTCTATTAATACTCAACTAACACTCCAATGAGAGCTAGTAGACATGTAGGAGCAACGTTACTTATAGTCAACAGAATGTGTTAAAGGGACAATCAAAATAAACAACGCATCCAAACCGATATAACCATCATAATTTTTTCTACACATTCCAATACAGTTAAAAGACTAGAAGACCACCATTATTTACTCACAATATTTGATCTAATTCAGTCTATTTCTTCTGTTGAAGTTACTCCCTCGCCTCAAACAACCAAGACTATAGAGCCTATATCCCCAATCCCAGCATCAGACACCATCCTGCCGTTGTCCCTGACCGCTGCCATCATCCTGGTGACCCTCATCTTGACCTTTAGTCTCTGCAAGATGAGGAACTCCTGTAAAACATCAGGTACACTTCACTTTAATACTGAGACTCAATACAGTCATTACAATACATAGTACCTTTCAGAAGCGGTTCATTATAGGATCATTTTGTGAATTTATTTTTATTATTATTATTTTGCATCACTTTATCGTCTGCTGCATGTGTATTGTACTTTTTCCTGCAAAAAAAAAAAACTTCATTAAGAATTATGAGGTTTTTTTACGCCACTTATACCCAGTCCAATACTGAAATCACAACCAGTGTCCATTTATTATTCATTTAAAGGAAGGATTGGACATTTTCTTCGGCTGACTAAAAACAACAGCACGCTGTCATGCAAAAATCCAGACACTCTCACTGACTAACTGAGCAGTGTATGATGCAAGTGCATGTAATATGAAAAGTAATGTAGCCTATGTCAGAAAGTTGCTGTGTGAACAGGTCTTTTGTGTCAAAGCTTGTCAGAGTTTGTCACGGTGTGGCCCCTCCGCACAGGAAGTGTAACCGTTATTCAACACACACATTTAACATTACTTTTAAAAGTAACAGTTAAAGTAAACAAATTAAATAATAATTACATTTCTATGAACATGACTTCTAAAAAATATTTATAAGTATATTAATATAAAAATGTGAATTTTTATTTTGTACAAAAAACAACATTTATATACAAATAAATGTTACATTGTTCTCAAATGATAAGTTGCAACCCCCAAACAGTAAGGGAAATTATGTTGAAAGCAACAAAATAATAATAATAATCATACTCAATTATATCATTTGGTTGTATGGATAATATTATGTCAATATTTAGCATCAGTGTTTGTTCCATGCGTTTGGCTGATAGAACACACTTTGGATGTTTTTGCATTTACAAAATAGTATTGGTACAATTTTCCTATTCAGCCAATTATTCATTTTTATATCATTGGGCCTGTGCAGTTCATATATTTAATATTAACATATTTGATTGTAAGGACATTTCGGTTTTCTTTTCTACAAGATCCAATGTAAAACAGTTTTAGTTATGGGGCAACATTGACTTCCATATAAAAAAACTAAGGAAGTCAATCCCCACAACTGGGTGAGTAAATGATGAACTATCCCTTTAAATTAAACCTGAAAAGATTTATAATAATAAACCTTACCTAACGTAAAAGAAATGACAAAAAAACACCCCAAAATTACTAAAACTTTAACTACGTTTAAAATGATAATGTAAAATACAAAAAAATAATAATCTTCCCTCAGGGCGAGTGGTGATTCGCCAGACGCCCCACAGTGAGGGCGAGGAGCACGAGCACATGGAAGAGGAGGACGGCAGCACAGGCTCCTCTCGGGGATCTGTACAATGGGTAAGTGAGATCAGGCCTCATAAGAAGTCCTAAGAATACATACAAGATGGCAAAATTGTATATATTGAGTCATGTAAAAACACACAACCCTAAGTTATATCTATAAAAAGCCTAAACATTACTGAAACAAAAAAAAACAAAACAAAAAAACTATAAAAGGTGAAAAAAGTAGTGAATTGTCATGAGAATATGTAGGTCTTTGGCTCTGTTCAGAATGGATTACTAGCATACTACATACTGCAAAAGTACAAAAGTATGTACTGTGTATTATTTTGTAAAAACACAGTGTAGTAATGCTACAGTCGATCTTTAGCATGCTAAGTGTACATTGGTGTCACATGACCTCATGATGCTGCATGTTCACTAAAGTTCATTTTATTCACAATGGACATTGTTTGAAAGCAGATTTCTTTTTTAAATTAAAAAATACAAATTGTGTAAGGTTTTTATTTAGATGATTAACATCTCATCTCATCTCAGCATTTTTTTCCCAATTTATTCCAATTTTACTCAATCTCTTCACTCTTCTTGTTATGTATCTTGTTTAGTCCATCTGTCACACTGCACTGAAGTATTGTGGGATACAGATCCCACACAGTCCCGGTCGGCATGTCTGAAATTCATTCACCTATGTTTAAAAGACATTGAAACAATGTCGCAATATTAGCGTTAATTCAAATGGCAAAATCAAAACTATATTTAACAATGATTCAACCTGTAAAGAAACGTCATCTGGGACTGTGTTCTGTGTGTAATGTAATATTTTGGCAAATGTAGGTCATTCGGGTAACATGCACACAGAAATTTGCTAATTCCAAACATTCCCCTTGTAAAGGACACTTGACCCAAATCAACAATAACGCATTGCAGTTCAGAGCACAATAAAATCCATATCTGTGATGTACAGATGCAAGTATCCAGCTAGATCTTTAAAAAAAACATGTTTATCTGTTGAATTAGAATAAATTAAAACAGGCTTTTACTCTGGATTGTTTTGCTTCCCACATTACTGTATGATGTCATAATGTACAATCTCTGAGCAATACCTGCAATTCCACTGAGTTCTCTGAGAGCGAGCGGCGAGATCTCACTCGTGTGCATCTGAGCCTCGATCTGTGCCAAATCTGCTCTTTTATCTGCTCTTTCAATTCTACAGGGTTCTGATGAAACCATTCCATCCATATTTCAAATGACAAGAATGTTTCTTTCATGTTCTTTCTCTCTTTACAGTATCAAGTACCAGTTTACTGGTCTTACTTTGATCTACAGAGGGGCGCAGAAAACAAATGACCACCAGAGAGGAGACAAACGTGATGTTCATTGGACTATATTTTGCATTGTTCTTCCTTTCGTGAGAATGTCTTTGTAAATAGCAGAAACAGTTTTAATCTTCAGTGGAAACCCTTTGAGCTCTTGATCGCGGTATCAGATGTTAATCTCTCTGTTTGTAGCAGCTCCACTGATAGATTGTTTTGTTCTTATTTTTAGTTTTTTGTCTATGTCTTTTTGGTTCTCTGAAAAAGATGTTGCAAACTGACATGGAAAACTACTTGGATACGTTCATGCCCAAACTGATGCAATTCAAACATGTATATATTAGTACACACTGTGTCTAACCGTGAAAAGTTTGTATTTTATGCTGCACAGATGTCGGCTATGCTGCTCAGCCTTCTTAGAAATGTGTCTAAGAATTAATTCGGACACTTTCATACTGTGGTTTCTTTTGGCATTTACAATAAAAGTGTGTGAAAACCATTGACTGTGAGACAAGTGTCATTACGTGCGAGAAAGAGAAGTGATGGAGGTAGATGTCGAGTTTCAGGGTGGAAACTCTGGTGGTATTGACGGGTCAATGGCAGGAAATGGAAAGTGCACTGCATCTGGTTTCCTTCGACCTTGTTTTCAACGTGATGCACTTGTGTGCACTTCTGCTGACCAAACAAATAAAACAGGTTAAGAAATCAAGCACCAAGTTATTTCTTATATAAGAAAATAAAACGAATTTTGGCTGCATTAAGATGCTCCATCAGGTGAACTGGTCCTCGCCATGCACAACCACATGACCTAGATTTAGTTTTTCTCTCACACGTATCTTCTACTTAACAGCATCTGTTTTCAAAGAGCACATTGATGACCAGACTGTGTTTCTCTTCCACTCAGGTTTGGAGACATCCTTGAGCTGGTCCATTTTGGTGTGAATTGGTCTTTAGGCTGATTTTGTAGATTTGCTTCACCAAAAAGACAATCTTTTTTTTTTTTAAATGAAAGGAAAAAAAAATCTATTTCCCTATAGACATACACTGCCTGGCAAAAAAAAAAAAGGATTTGAATGGGCAAATGTTTAAGAGTCTATGACTGGAAGACACATCATGGCTACATTCCAGGATGACAAAGCCAAAAAAGGATTGACCAAAAACTGCACCTCTTGATGGAAATAAATGTTGTGATGTTACAGATCTTGTGTTGTCAATGCAAGAGTCCAGCACTCTGTAAAGTCTCCTCCAGCACATCCCAAACACTCTCAATGAATTTAAGATCTGAACTCAGAGGAGCCGATCCATGTGTGAAAATGATTCTTCATGTTCCTCACATCCATTCTTACACAGTTTGAGTCTGATGAATCTTGACATTGTCATCCTGGAATATGAACATGATGTGTCTTCCTACATGGTTGTTTAAGAAATGAAAAGCTACACACTCCATCAGTTAAAAACTGTTGCCAAACATATAACATGCTAGAAACATAATTATCACTGCAATAATGATCCAATCATAGACTCGTAAGCATTTGCCTATTTAAATCCAAACAGCCGGGCAGTATAACAGTAATTATCAGGCGACATAATGGTCAATGTCTTTTAAGAAAACTACTGAGGCAGCAAAGTTCAAGCACAAGTAAGGGAACACTTTTTTTCAGTGAACATCCAGTGGCATTAGCATTGCTCATTAAAACACATATAGCCAGTTAAGGCCTTATTCTCAGAAGGGTCTGCGGGGGTACGCCATAGATTCGACGCAGAAGCATAAAACAGGCTTTAAGCTAAAGTTTTCAACTTTCAGTCCCTAGACCCCTCTGACCTCAGCAATTGTTTGTTTACAGTTGTCATGAAGACTGTATGATTATGTGCGTCATCATTAGCTTATTAAAGGTTATGGTCTAGTTTGAACATTGAGGAGGGAAAGGGAAACCACAATGAATTGCAATATTTTGGTTTGCACACGCTTGAAGGGACAGTCAAACTACACTTTTCTTTTCATTCAAATGCATGCAAATGCGAAAGACTAGGAATATAAAATCATGTGAAGAAGTTTCAGAATTTATTATTATAAATGATTTATCTGTGTACATCATTATAATTTTAAATCGTGTTGACTGGCGCAAGGGAGGGACAACCTATGGAGGCTTGTTCACGCCACAGAATAAAAAATAAAAACGTAATTGTGACTTTTTATCTCGCAATTCTGACTTTTTTTCTCAAAATTGCGGGGTTACATAACATTATAATGATGTAACCACGCAATTCTGACTTTTTATTTCAGAATTGCATGATATAAAGTTGCAATTGCGAGTTATAAAGTCAGAATTTTGAGATAAACTCGCAATTGCGAGATAACTCAGTTAGCTTTATAACACGCAATGGGGAGATATAAAGTCAAAATTGCATGATATAAAGTCGCAATTGCGTGTTATAAAGTCAGAATTGTGAGATATAAACAAAAAAGTCTGTTTTTTTTCCTGACTGAATTCTGAGAAAAGATGTCTGAATTGAGAGATAAACCTGCAATTGTGTGTTATGAAGTCAGAATTGCAAGAAAAAAGTCAGAGTTGCGAGTTTATTTCTCACAATTCTGAGTTCAGATCTCGCAATTCTGACTTTATAACATGTGTGCAATTCATACTTTGCACGTGACGTCACAAGTACTGGCTGGCTGGCAAGAACGTCGTTCTCTAGCAACTAAACTCAGTAAACTAATCAAGGATCTTGCAGGACGTCGCCAGTTTTACTATACAAAAGTTGGTGTTTTGAGGTGTAAACGACATGCCAGATAGTTGTTGAGCGATTGGTTGCAATTACCAGATGAGATAAGCAACCTTCACAGTACACTGTCAGAAAAAAGGGTACGGTTGGGGTACATTTGTGAACACTTAGGGTACAAATGGTGAAGTTGTACCCTCAATGGGTCATATTTACACCTTAGGGTACTAATATGTACCATTTAGTGGTAAAAAAGGTACAAATATGTTTCCAACTGTCAGAGGGTCCATGTTTGGACCATTTAATCCCCAAACAAAGGTACAATCTGTGACATAGGAAGCCAAAGTGTGGTAAAAGCTTATTAGGCTCTGCATCCACAGTGATCTTAACAGTTCAGTGAACACATAATTGTCAATCACCCAAAATAGATTAAACATAAGAAATTCATGTTCATGAGTTGTTGGTTATTTAGAAGAGATGCACAAAGTAACCAAATGTAGGCCTATTGAATAGCCCACATCTTTACTGGCTTTCACTGGTTATGAACAGTAGGCTGGCACATGACCTTCTATTGATTATGCAGAGCATCAAGATGATAAGTTTTAAACATAAAGCAAATGTAATAGGTCTGTATTTTTTATTGTAATGCTAAACTGTGTAATATAATACCTGTTTTAACTTAAGATAGCCTACCTAATTTAGAGTTAAAATAAATACACATGCTAATCTTTTTTAGCAAAAGCAATTTTTAAAAGCAATGTAGACAAAAACTATTCAATGTTTATTTAAAATTATATGGGGTACTTTTACTTTGCATCAAAGTACAAATACACGCATTTGTCCAGCCAATGGGATTGTAGCCCGCGCAGTGCACGACTTTATGCGCGCGAAGAAGAAGTTGGGGGAGGGGGACTGTGCACAAAAAACGACGGTTATTCCAGGATGGCTGTCTCACTCCTGACGCTGTCGACGGAGGATCTTCTGCAGAAATTGAAAGACGCCGGAATAAATATCACAGAAGACGAAGCACAAAAATTCAGAGGTATGTTTAGTTTTAAGTATTGTGAAAATCCGTTGGTTCCCTTTTGTTATGTGCACTTGAATTCGCGTTTGTAGTAAGGCCTAACGTTACTGACGCGTGAGGGAAAACATTTCCTCGAAAATACTGGCCTGACAAAACCAACGTATTGTTATTACGTTTTAAACTTATTGTTATTGCACTTATTTGTATTTTTTTAGCCTTTTTAAGATATAACTTTTAGCATCATTTACAACGTTAGGTTACTCTACCGCGAGACAGTGCTTGACACGCTGTCAGTGGTGAAACGGCCTTAGAAACAGTTAAAACCCATCGCGTTTTGTGTAAAAACAAACTAACAAAGTTATATAAACCAACAGAATAAATTCAGTTTCCCAGAATTGTCTTCCAACTCTAACCTAACGTTACCCGTGTCCACCCCGGACGCCATGCCCGGACGCGAGCGAACTTATGGCCTGCTTCTATTTTAATGCTTCTAGTCAGTCTGGAATTAAATAATTTACGAATATCATCCGTGTGAGTTGATTTATATCAGTTTTATTTGGTAACGTTACATACTAAATAACGTTCTAAACGTTAGTCCATGAGAGTGATCATTTAGTCCTGTCAGTCATCACGAGCTAACTGCGTATGTAAGTTAAGACGATGGCTCGGAGATCGATGCGTGCGTCGGCATCGAAGTTTGTTAACCATTTATCAAAACTCGTGAAATAAGTTTCTAGTCTTTGAGCTGCTAATTTAAATAAGTTTGCGAAAAAAGGTACGTTCACCCTCCCTGTACATATTAGGCCTAACGTTAGTACTTTAAGTACATATTGGTACCTTTTAGCTTTTGTTCCTTAGGGTACTGCCCCAGTGACAGCTTTGTACCTTTTTTCTAAGAGTGTATATGTACAGAGTTATTATAGTGTATTTTTCTAAATTAAAGTCATATTGTATACTGATGAATTTCCATTGTAATTTTAAATGTTGTTTTAAAAAAATACATTTATGTTGCTCTTAAAACCTCAAGCTCACATTGATATTTCTGTTGTTGTTTTTTTCAGAAAATGAAGTGGATGGGGAAACAATAGAGTGTGGCCTCACAGAGAACATGATCTCATATTTATTCCAAGGCTCCTTTAAAAAACAGTCCAAGTTCAACAAATTTGTACATGAGATGGAGGTGAACACTAACACTGGAGCCTGTACCAGCAGAATCCCACCAACAGACTTCGTCTACAGAAATGCAGGTATAATATTGACTATTTTGTATTATATTTGTCCTATGTTTAGTGGTCGACCGATATAGATTTTTTTTTCTCTGATCTAACTAGCGTGCAAAATTTAAAGAGCTGAAGAGAGAAATATTTTTCTTTTTTGATGGGACAAGTGAAATAGTCCGACCAGATAAGTAGCCCAAATAAAAAGTCAATAACAAAAAATAACTAGGGAATCAGTTATTGCCAGTAATTATCAGTATTACTACTAATGCAAGTTTTTAACTACTACCCCATCCTCACTGCAGAAATGCAACAAGTGGTAGACTGCCTTCTGGGTTTACCATTCCACCCTTTCCTAGAGATCTTCAGACCAAGCTTGATGACAAAGAACCATGCCAGAAGTTCTCTAAGGATAGACACAGAATCATTAGAGTTCTTCATGAAGCCATGTTGCTATGGTCCTTAAGTTAATGGTTGCAATTTCATCAGTGTCTCTAGGTCTGCATGACAAACAAAAAAAACTAACATTACAATATTTCGTTTTTCTGCAGTATATATTGTTATAAGAAACACTACAGGAATTTTCACCAGATGACTTGAATGACTATATTAATCATTATAAAATGATTAGGGATAGAATGAGTTTGTTGGGTAGTGCATCTCCGTCATCTCAACCAGAGGTCCCTGGCTATTTTTATTCTGGTTAAAGAAATACATAAATGAAGAAAGCCAAAATATTAAATGTCATGGATGTATATTTACTGAGTAATGCACTATTTTGTAGAGGGGGGTGAAAATTACCATTTCACCTGAGTTGAAATTGCCAAAAGAAAAATTTGTTGAGAACCTAAAAGGATATTTACCTTTAAGTTTGCTTTCTTCAGAAGAAAAAACAAATTAACAAAATCATAAATTTGAGCCAGGGAGGTTTCTGAAATGTGGTCAATTTGACACGGGATTAACTAATTTGCTCATTTTTAAGGAATTCATGTGCAGCCTTAAATTTAATATTTCTGTTTTTGAGGTTTAACTTTTATTATTATTATTATTATTCTGTACTTTTAAATTGGATCCAATAGGAGATTGCTGTCATTGGTGAGGATGCATCCTCTATTGAGGGTCATGTGAATGTCCTGCATATCCAGTACAGCAAGATGCGACCAGACACCTTGGTGGTCAAAGACAGAATGCACGCAGCGAACTTTTGCATGGCGTAGAACGGAGATAAGAGATGGGATGACTGGAGGATATACTTAAGAAATACCCTTTCCTAAAAACACCCTCAGGGGTCAGTGATATCACCGATTTTATATCAGTTTTCAGCTTAAAATAAATGTTGATGTAAGTAAGCTAAAAGTATGCTAAAATGATAATTTACAGTTATATTTCTTTTTTAAAAACATTGCAATTTTCTAAACTGTCAGGTGAACAAATATATGTGCTTTCAAGCTTAGAAATATTTGTACAATGTTTAAGCGAAATGGCAATGAAAGAGGCAACATAGAATATTAAAATGTCTGATTATTTTTTTGTTGTATTTTTAGTTCATGTGAATGATTAACTTTCTCTTTCTGTCTATTTTCAGTTGTGTGATGAAGTTGACCAAATGCATTCATCAACTGTCAGCTTAAGCCAGCGCTTCAAGGACAGCTTTACCAGTATTGTGCCAAAGGTGTTAGAGCTTGTTCAAAGAAATGCTCCATTAGCCAAAATCTACAAAGAAGCAAGAGAAGACATGCTTGCAGAAGATCTACCAGGTATTGACATAAAACATTTTTGTGATAATCTATTTCCTGGTAGTTTTGTTAATTAAAAGTATAGGTGCTCAACAAATACATTTGTTGAAAATGTGTGCTTAGTTTCCATACAGTATATCCTTGAGAAACTGTGATTAGCGCTGGGCGATATGACCATTTTCATATCACGATATGAGTAATTTTATTTCACGATAATGATATACATCACAATATAGTTATTTTTGTAGGAAATACATTTGATTAATAATTTGTTTTGCACATTTGTCAGGATCACCAGAAAACAGTTATATCTTCATTTTCTTTTTGGGTTTGCCCTTTCATGCGCAAATTGTATCATTGGTAAAACATGCATTCACTTGAAACCAGCTTGTAAACAATTTCATGCATTTTATGAAACATTTGTTAATATTTCCAGTTACTTTGTTTTTAGCTAATAGCAGAAATATGACTAACAATGAGTAAAGGAAACCACTTAAGGAGGATATAAATTAATATGAAAACAGGCAATTTATAATATTTAATTATTGAAGTCATTTATTTATTTATTTATTTATTACAATAGATTCTGACTTTCGTGCAGCGCTGATTCTGCTGCCCCACATCTTTAAAGAGAAAGTTGAGAGCTTCATCACATTGGGAGAGGTATGGAACTATTTGTTAAACTGTCATTTTGTAATGCTCTGATACAGGTCCGGTTATTCAGTTCTGATAGATGTTTAAAGGGGTCATATGATGCGATTTCTTGTTTTCCTTTCTCTTGTGTTATGTAGCTGTATGTGCATGTATAAGATCTGTAGTTACGATGCTCAAAGTCTCTAATCCAAAGAGATATTCTTTGTAAAAGTTACGGCTCAGCCACGCCTTCCTGAAACACTTTGTTCAAACACACCCCCACATCTCTACGTCAGTGTGTGGGGACAGAGTTTCATAACACCACCCAAATGTATACGCAAAGAAAGAAGGCGTAACTTTTATTTTCACTGGCACCGCCATGTCATGGAGACGCTGTGTTTTTTGTTGCGAAAGCCAAACTACTTTGTTTGGCCTTCCAAAAGAGGGGACAATTAGAAAACAGAGGCTAAGCTTTAGTTACAACACTGTTCCAGAACAATACAACCAAAATATTCGACTGTGTAAAATAAGGACTTTTTTTTTTAACCTAAAATCGTAAACATTGCATTAAATCCAAATACAAATGTTGTTTTTAGAACCATCATATGACCCCTTTAACATTTTCTTTTCTTCTCACAGTTTGATGCTGATACTCCATACCCAACCATACAATTGGTAGAAACTGACTGGAAATGGCTTTCTCCAAGAGGCTTCAAGTCCTTGTCAAAGTGGATGGTGTGGAGGTGTGCAGGGGAATAGGAGTTGAATAAGGGATAGTTGCAGCATTCAGTGCTTACTACGTTTTCAACTTGGCTTATCCACCCTACTTGAAGAATACATTGACCTTCCTGCAGCATGCCATAGCAAAGATTACTGAGGTGGGTGGCAAGCCCCTTCCAATAACTGTCACCCCGAATAATTAATATCCTGTGCTGAAAATGCCACAACCATATCGATCTACAAGGTGTAGGAGAAAAACCTTCACCTTAATGAAACTAGTTCAACATGTTGGTCTGGTTCACAACCATGAACCCAATTTCAGCATCACTTGTGGACTGAATAACTGCAAGTCATCTCTTACAATTTATGAGTCTTTCAGGCGTCATGTCTATCGAAAATATAGGAAGCTTGTTCTACCTCATGATGATCTGGATGCTACTGAATACATGGACAATGATTTTGAGGAAATGGACTGTCACAATGACCTAGAGCATACCAATGAGCTACAGCCTAGAACAGATGAAATGCAAGTTTTTAATACCAGTGTTGTATGATTCACACTTCCATGCGTATACAGTCAAAGTTGACTTTGAATGGAGTATTATGAAACCAGGGCAAGAGATGGACTTTCAGGCCCTTGACACATACTCTGCTGATGATCAATTATTTGTGATCCTCAAGAATGTTTAAAAAGTTAAAATTAAATGTGTAGTACAGTACTGTTTGGTGAAATGTGTTTTTCTGATCAAATGTTTTAAGGGTATAAAGTTAAAATTTATGAAATATGTACTGCCTAGAAAGATTGCTTTGTCATTCTTGATGTACAAAACTGTTTTAAAAGTAGAAAAAAAATCTTAAAATGAGATCTAGTACTGATTTAAAAAAAAAAATGAAATTTTGTGATTCTTGATGTTAACATGTTTTATTGCATGGTAAAAAAAAAGGTTAATGAAATGTACTGATTTTGAAAAAAGCATAATATAATATTACGCTTAATATTCTTACTGTTAACAATTTTTTTTAGAGTATGAAAAGTTGAAGTAAAAATTGCTCTATATACATCCTGTTATACACAAAAATGTCTTAAAATGAGATCTAGTACTGATTATTATTTTTTTTAAATGAAATTTCTTTGTGATTCTTGATGTTAACATGTTTTATTGCATGGTAAAAAAAAGGTTAATGAAATGTATTGTACTGATTTTAAAAAAGCTTATAATATTAAGCTTAATATTCGTACTGTTTACAATTGTTTTTTAGAGTAAAAAGTTGAAGAAAAATTGCTCAATATATACATCCTGTTATGACACATTGTGATAGTGCTTAAAATATTCATGCTTCGAAAAATGTGAGAATGTAATTTTTTAATGTTTAATAAATGATAAAGAGCATTCTGGCCTTTTTAATGTGTTTTATGGAGTACAAATTTGCCATCATAAGGTACAAAACGCTTGTCACTGGGGCAGTACCCTTAAAAGAACAAAATTGCACCACATAAGGTACAATTTATTCACTAAAGGTACATATTTGTTTTTGAAAGGTACATACTGCAAGGGTACTGATATGTACCCATGTTAAAGGGTACAACGGGTGTACCCTTGAGGGTACTGCCCCAGTGACAAGCCGTTGGACCCCTAAAGGTACAAATTTTGCACCTTTTTTCTGACAGTGTATAGGGATCTTCGCCGTGACGTCACGACGCGGTTACACGCGCTCTGGTTGGCAAAAAGAAAAGTAATGGCTTGCTGCGCAGCGCAAACACAGAAGACAAATGGTTGTATCGTGCTGTGTGATCGGCTGTGTTAACAGGTTCGATAAGAGTAACCTTCTACCGCGTACCTAAACAGCCTGAATCAAGAAGATAGCTGTGGATTTCTGCAATTAGGCGTCTAGAATAGGGTACACATTTAAACCCAGATATCACCATGATAAGTACTGAGTTGATTACATCAAGACAAACAAAAAAATGTATTACAAGTTTTTTTTAATGGTTTGTTATTAACATTTGTTATTAACATGATTAACATTTGTTGTTAACAGTTATTAACATTATTAACATTTGTTGTTAACATAGACAAACGGTGCATAATCTAATTACGTATGTACTAGTTTGCATAAATACCCCAAAAGATCTAAACATTGGGTATAGCCAGGTGAAAATGTCTTGTTGAATCTTGTTGACACCTTACAGTAAAATACCTAATGTTAAGGTCTGAACGGAACCCATTCAGGCTACCCATGAACATTAATACATGGAGGCTGGAAGAAGTACTTTAGAAACCAAACCAGCCTTTATTAATTTGTATTGCTGAGATGGGGTTTGGGGCTGAAACAAGACAAAAGGGTAAAATAAAAAGTGGCTGGATCAAAAAATCAAATTACGTACACAATGCGCGACTAGAGAAGTTCATCTTCATTCTCTTCACAGGCCATCTGCATTGAGTTTGGTTCTTTCTGCCAACCAGTTCGCGGCCACGCCCATATCGTGACGTCACATTTGACTCCGGCGAACATCCCTATAGGCCTACACGTCTGTGCAGTGATCATCACTCCATCAAAGGTAATTTCAACATTTGTTTGAATACAATGGGTGTATGATCATGTAATTAATCGTGTCTTTAAGTTATACCCTGTAGTTTCGTCAATCAACGCCACCAGCTGGTTCGGCGAATCAGCTGGAGCTGTTTGTGTTATGAGTCTAAGCCAGGCTTCGTTCACACCGCCGCCGGCGAGAGCGGCAAAATTCATTTAAAAATTAATGACTCCCGGGCACTTTTACGATCTCGCCGGTGGCGGTGTGAACGCATACAGCTGTCGAATTTTGCTAACAACAGAAGTGTGTGATAGTTTGTTTTGAGGTTGTGATATCTATCTATTTTCAATGAGAACCAGAGATGACCCAACCGTAGAGCTAGATTATTTACGGAGGAATTATTATTGCTCGATTATCTTAAAAAACCTTGTCTGCTTTACACAATATAGCTACCTTGGAGTTAATCCTAGTCCATAGTTATGTATTAATTGTGAGATAAAAAGATAAAAAGTTATCTTTTTAAATATTTTATTCTGTGGCAGAAACAAGTTTCCATAACACTGTCACTCAGACGAGATCAACCAATATCTAGGCTTTATGCCCAGCTGCACTACTTCCTGAACTTCAGCCAGCTCCTTGTTTCCTGTCTGCCATTATTGGACAAATTGATTAATTCAGGTGTGCCTGACCTCAGTAGTCACGGCAACAATAATCAGACACACCTGAATTAATCAATTTGTCCAATAATGGCAGACAGGAAACAAGGAGCTGGCTGAAGTTCAGGAAGTAACGTTAGTGCAGCTGGGCATAAAGCCAATACCGCCCTTTTCTTGTTCGAGAAAGCAAGCGTTTCACTCGTAGGCCTACTAGCCTATGTCACAATAGAGAAGAAAAGACTATCGCAACTTTTGTCAATCAAGAAGAAGAAGACTATCGTTACTTCGGTTTCAAGCCTTTAACTAGATAAAAAACACAAACTTTAAAGCTGCAGGTTTTCACGCTAATCTCGTCTCCTGTTCTCAACGCACGCGACACACACACTTCTTCTGAGCGCCGCCATTTCATTTCACCTATTACAGACTGCAGGAGGCCGTAACTGGATTACCACACAGCAAAAACTGCATGTAAGTCAATAATTTTGTCGTCACCTGCGTCTGGTACACTGGCAAACACCTGCATATTGATTGTCTGTCATCACGGGGTTTAATAATAAATTTCTCCCTCAGTCTTGCATTTGTCATTCAGACTAATAGAAACTCAAGTCCAATAACAGACTCACTCAATAAACATCTCTATGCCTATATGACAGATGTGTTTGTGTATTGTAATATTGAGCTGAATTATATTTGCCTGAGTTCTATTACAAAGTCTCTCTGTATACATACACAAACACATAAAAATACATAAAGTAAAATAAAAATATCAGTCAAAAGTTTGAACACAGCCTACTTTTTCTCCTGGTCGTTTTACAACAATGTTCAGTCACTTTCTGAATACGTTTTACAACAAAATATAACAAATGGAATTATGGGGAGGGGATTACATATAGTGACCATAAACGTTTTTTCTATTTATTGAATAACTTATTAATTTATTAAATCAATCTATCAATTTAAAATTGTATTAGGCCTATAGGCTATTTTATATTTGAATTAAAATATCTTATGTAAATAAATTCGTATAGGCACACTTTATATAGCCTATTTATGCAATTAATTTCAAGCATTTAATAAACCTTCAGATCAAAAGGTTTTAGAACAAGAAACGAGAACAAAAAAATCTGTCAAATGTGTCCAACATGGTGTTGTTTTCTTTCTCTTTACATTTGCATTTACATTTATGCATTTGGCAGACACTTTTATCCAAAGCGACTTAGACTTTGCATTTCAAGGTAGACATTCTTATCAGTTCTTGCTTTCCCTTGGAATCAAACCCATGACCTTGGCGTTGCAAACGCCAATGCTCTACTGTTTAAGCTACAGGAAAGACATCCCCATATGATCATCATTTTCATTTTTTCCTAAGCTGTCATATCAAATGTGGATTTGCTTGTGTCGTTCTTTTGTACAGCTAAAGGCTGGAGACCCCAGCCTCTCGGCTGTCAGATCAACACAATGATAATTAATATCAGTGTGTCATAGTGGCAGCTGCAAACTGTGGTAGACAGTAAACACCTCTGGTAGTATGTATGTGTGTGTGTGTGTGTGTGTGTGTGTGTGGGCGAGCTATACTTCAGAGATAAATTTGTACCCAGAAGTAAACTCAGTTTGACAAAAAACCCCTTTGGGGACATGCAGAAGACATGCTCTCTTAATTGGAAAAAGTAGCCATAGATTTTATATGTATATAGGCCTATATGCGCACCATCAGGCCGTAAACAGCAAAAATGTAACACAAAGTGTTTTAAACCAACATGCAAAAATCACTGCATTTTCTTTTTCTACTGAAACATTCCCATGATGTGACAACTAGCCCCAGTCTCTTAAATGTATAGCAACACCTCAGCAGTCAGATATATCGTAATATAGACGTGACGGTTTGTACTGCAGCGTTAACAGTAGTGGTAAAACAAGGAAATGTGTGAGCATGTAAGTGGTCACATTGCGCACAGACGATGGTTGTGTTCACCTGCACCGCTGCTGTTTGTGGGAGTCCTGGCAGGAACGCAGCGTCCTGATAGTCTGCTAATAGAGATACTTTCTGTCTGAATTGGCTGAAATTACACCGCATTGGTCTATCTCTCCTTCCCTTATTACCGCCGTCCTCATTAAGTACAGAATGAGATCTCTCTCTCATGCACACAGGCTCTCACAAATGGGATGTCAGAGTATATTTCTCTTTCCATTCATCTCATCTTCAACCTCACCTGCTATCAGCTACAACCTTTTATTCTCTCGGCCTCTGATGCGGCTCCATACGCTGGATGTCGGCCTGGTTTCCTCTTGAGCTCAATGTTCTTAAGCGTCATTTAGAGTTTTATTTGAATATATTTAAAAATGTAAGTTATTCCTGTGATGTAAAGCTGAATTTTCACTTTTAGCATCATCACTCCAGTCTTCAGTGTCACATGATCCTTCAGAAATCATTCTAATATGCTGATTTGCTGCTCAGTTGTTATCAATTATTGCTCAGTTATTAATAATGGTTCTTCTTATTATCAGTGTTGAAGACTAGGAAATATAAATATTCTGTAACATTATAAATGTATTTACTGCCACTTTTGCAGTAAAGACATTTATAATGTTTCAAAAGATTTCCTAGTTTTCAGCATTGATAATAATACGAACCATTATTAAAACTTTTGACCGTGTATACCCATTTAAAGACCCATTTATTTAAATAATAAGCGCGGTATTGCTATCATTTGGAAGAGTTAGACAATTAAAACTAGGTTGTGGTGGCTGTGCCCCTTGTTGTTTATTATTGACTTTTTCTGAGCACGTTAGTTTCAAGTGGTTATGTAATAAACAAAACCCTGTTATAAATGTGGATGATGCATTTCTACTGCCCCTAAACCCCGGTGAACAGCCAACATGCTCACTTCCTGTTGCAAAGGTCACGAGTTTGATGTTTTTATGTGCCTCGAGCAAACGCAGACCTCTTCAAAGTCTCGCTCTGAGTATATATTAACACCTTTGGTAATTCACACACAACATTCTGCCCTTTCCCCCGGTTTTGTTTATTTCCAATTATCATCTTGTGGCATTTATGTCATGAGAATCCCTCCGCCGGCCTGCAGGCAGCTCACAAGGCATCGGACTGTGGCGCTCTGGGGCCGTTTGATGGAGTGGGTTGAAAGTGCGGTAAAGATAGAGGGCGGAAGAGAAAGAGTCAGACAGGAAACCCCAAACCACTCGTTGAGTTCAGCATCTATTCATTCACCGCTCCACCTGGGTGCACAGAAAGAGTGCATATGGCCTAATTCCCCCTTCATTTCACAGGCAGAATGTGATACTGTGGATGGATAACTTGCAGATGTATGTTTGGCATTTCAAATGTTAACACTGGCATTTTAATAGTTTTCCCAAAATTCATAATTTTGTCGTCATAATGTTGATTTATATGACTTATATCAATATCATTGCTGCTCCTATTCCAATGAAAGTGGATGGGGACTGGGGCTTTATTTATTTTTTTGAAAGCACCATAAATGTACTCCATATGACTCGTACATTATAAGTCTTCTGAAGCCATACAATGATGAACTAATTTAAATGTACATCGTTGTTTACTAATAATGTTCCCCCTCTTTATAGCTCTCAAAATTGTTTTGTATTTGCAAATGTTCATCATGTTAGACATTATTGATGAACGATCACAAGACACAGAAGAAACCAATTACGTTTGATGTCAAACCTGGCTTCATAAGACTTTTTTTACTTTTGCTGCTTTTTATGGGCAGTCCCCATCCACTTTTATTGTACAGTAAAAGAGCAGCACACAGACATCATCAAAATAACTAGATAAATAAAAAAACAATAAAGCAAAATTGCTTTATATTTTTTAAAGTCTTTGTTAAAGCATTACTTGACATGAATGAAACCAACCAGCTGAGGTGAGATGATTATACTATGATTATAGCATTACAAACTTTGATTTTGAAACACAAAAGTATTTGAAAATCAAACAAAAATACAAAGGTACAAGACTGTGTACTTAACTGCTTAGTGAGAGAAAGAACTACAATCCCATGAAGCATTTGAACATACAAATTATGAAAAATAAAAATCTTTTTCCCTATGAAATGATTTAGCTACTTCTGGAATCCAGGTATTGCAATCTATTGTTTCCTGTATTTGTAAACAGAATATACCTATTATTGTCTGTGTGAATCTAAAGAAAAGCTATACAGATACAGTCTTTAGACTATTTCCATTACAACAGTCAAATTATGACGGCAGAGAGACGGGCAGAAAGAATCCGCTGGGATAACACTTAGTTTAAAGGACCTGAAGGAAGACATAGTGACATTCAGATCTGTGTTTACTGAGAAAAAATGCAATGTGTGGTAGAACTGCATGTAACCAGTAACCTGATGAAAAAAACGTTTTCCAATTTCCAATATGAAATAGAAAACTATGAGGTACAAAACACATGTAATTTGGAAACAGCAAGTGAGAAATAAATCGTTTTGTGGAGAGACAGAGAGAAAAGTGTGTCTGTGGAGTAATTTCACAGAGGAGCTGTTTGTACTCTGCTTTAGTCTGCTCAGATGTGATTCTGTTTGTCTTTGTAATAAAATGTTGCAACAGGCTGTTGAAAACAAAGCAAAAGGTCACAGTAAAACTGTCTCGAGTAAACACTCCACCTGCAATGCATGCTGAGTACAAAAGTACTAAAAATAGTCATATTATTAAATATTCCATGCAGCCCCAACAAAAATTTGCTGATAACTTGGTAATATGTATTACAGTAATTCGTGCTTGCCTTTTTTTGCCTTGCATTAATTGATAAATTGCTGTATCTGCATCTGTGACTGCGTTTACATGCAGCCAATAACCCGTTCAAAACCGGGATATTAGCAATAACCCGGTCGCGAACGGCCATGTAAACACCGGCAAAAACCCGAATATGCTCATATCCCGGATTTTAAAAACCGGGATATTATACCTGGGGTACCCCTTTTCTAACCCGAATTTTTTGTCATGTAAACGCGTATCGGGATATCCCCATAGTGATTGTCCCCACTGCGCATGTTCTATTCGCAAGGAATCTTGGTCTTTTGAGTAGAGGAACTTCTCAGTGCATAAAAACCCGCGTGCAGTATACCTGAAGTAAACATGGCGAGACGCAGCACAACATACGTTTGGAGCGAGGTCAGTAACGTTACCAGCATCTGTTCTGCTTTTCAGAGCAAATACAGAGCGGTGACTCTCTCGATAAATGCTCGATCAACATAAAAAAGATGGCGGCCAAAAGATTTCGAATCTGACGCGCGTAAATTTCGCTTCAAACTTTTGTTTTTACGCGCGTCAGTTTCACTCTTGACACGCGAATTAACATGTAAAATGGATAACTATATTGTATGGCGGAATACCATCAAGTGCTTGAGAGCACTTCGACTCAGCGTAGTAATATTTTCACACTCGTGAAAAGTCCTCTCTATATACTATATACGTGATGATATTACTGCGCGAGTCGAAGTGCTCCCAAGCACTTGATGGTATTCCGCCATACAATATAGTTATCCATTTTACATGCTTAGAAAAGCGCAACGTTTTATTTTGTGTCACCGTTCTTGGTCGAGTTACACTACTCGAGTGACTGTTTTTAAATAGGGAAACCGTGGAGGTGTTTGGTCGCTTCTCTGCTTGGCCCCTATTGAATGAACTAGGCTAAGCTAAGTGCTATTAAAGTTTCGCCGCGCCCAGAGCGATTTAGTGCACGCACTGAGACGAGAGAGGTATGTATCAACTCGTCTTAGTTAAAGGAATAACATAGTTTAATATGAAAAACTGGTCGAGTATCCCTTTAAGTTAACATAATAAAATACGTAGACCTACACCCCCAAAAAATTGTTGAGGATAAATTCTTTAAAATTGGGCAATTCCAGGGTTATGGATGTGACATTTGCAGTCAAAACTTGAAATATAAATTCTCAGAAAATGCATTTAATACTGAAACGTCTCTGCTTAATAAAGGAGTCTAGACATTAGAAAATTATCAGTCTACACATGCGTTTTATATTTAAAATGAGCGCAATACACGTGACATGACACAAACAATCTTTAACTTTTAGGTGGAAAAATATTTTTAGTAGCCTAATTCTATGAATTACACTGCGCAAAACAAAAGTAATACTAAACGGATGAAGAAGGGTCGGCCTCCACAGAACATAAAATATTATTTTTATTTTATTTTTCATGTTCGCATTTATGAGGAAAAAAACAATGTTGTGACAGTTCTCGGTTACGGACATGACCGCTCTGAAAGCGACTTTAAAACTTTCACAGAGACCTCAATCAGAAAGAACAAAGCCTTTCTTTAAAGTGAATTTCGTTTTTTATTAATTGCATCTTAATTTTAATCAATGTTTCATCAACCAATTGCTCGGATTTAATAAATAAGAAGTAATTAAATATAGTAGAAAATAGATCAAGGAGGCGCCGGCGCTGTGAACTGGACTCTCGATCGTCTCATAAATGAACCGAAACTCAGCGTAGGCTATAGCCTAATACTTGCCTCATAGACCTGAGAAATATATAGAAAGCTTTATGTCTACTTTTAAACAGAACATTTCAAAACGAACAAAAATGGACTGCTCTCTCCGTATGAAATCTGCATTTCTCTCTGGCGCGTTCACTGCGAAGATCGCGATCAGCATCGTCAACTTCATCTTTGCAGCCGACAGACTGACACAGAAAACCCTTGTTTATTAATAAACAACTAAAATGTCTCCTTGCTATATTTGGCATATTCATAATCATTTTACTTTATTGGCAGCGCCACCCTTATGTTACATGAGCGTGTCACCACAGCATCAGCACCGAAACCCTAAAACCCCTAAAAAAAAACAATGCCTAATCAATAAATTATCGGGGAGGGTCATGCCTTTTTTCACAATCATTTTGGAGGGTCATAGAAAAAATTATTACTGGGGAAGGGAGGGTCAAGTCTTTTTTGACTACAGATCTCAAAACACCTCCGGTGGCCCCTTAAGTAAATAACGGACAGTCCCTAAATGCAGTTTACATAATATGATGTGGGAGCAATACAAGACTGTTTCCCATTCTTCTTTTTTTTTATTTTTATGTTCTTTTCGTCTAAATGGCATACGACTTTGTGGCTTTTCCTACTATTGCTATACTTCAATACAATACACTTGCTAAGATATGTCATAATATTAATTTTATAATAAATCCAAAAGCAAAACATGTGAAAAGAACTATAAAAGGGAGTGGAAATGGCAAATGTGTGGTCCTCTGCAGCCATCTACTGGTTATAGTGGTAATTTCATGTCATTTTTATGTTAAAGGTGTTTTTCCACCAGCTGACAGAAATTCTTCATTAAAGCATGGCACATTTAACATGTTATCTCCATGAATGAAAGTGAGAAATGTAGATCTTCTTTAAAGTACATTTTTATGCACAAATGTAGAGTTAAAAAATAATAATAATCATATTTAAAATAGTGTTGTATATTTAAAAAAATATGAATATTTAATGAATATTAATGAAAATTAGCTGATTATTTCAAATGATTAGAAATTAAATCCGTATGCATGGATTGACTGGATAGTGTAGAACCTAAGTATTGTTCAGGACTACCCTAGCTAGTATACAAGCAATATATAATTTAGTTTTATAAATCATACCCTCATTGGAGGCTGAGCCCCCCTAATATTGAAATCCTAGAATTGCCCCTGTCTGTTATAAATAGCTTTATATAAAAACAGTAGAAATCCCATAGGACATACCATATTTGTTGAAAGTGTGTGTGTGTGTGTGTGTGTGTGTGTGCGCGCATTTATGTGTCAACAGAAGGGGCGAAACTGAAAAAGCTCAAGAGGGAAACACTGGAACAAAATGACAGAATACAGTATCATGTGAATGGCTTTGAAGTGATGTTTTGAGAGCAAAAGTCTCTTTCTTCCAATTTCTTTTCATGTCTTTCCTTTCCTCTGATGCTGAGGGGACACGATGACATTGAGTGTCAGGTTGTGTTTTGCACTTTAGCTGCTTTGACAGTCACGCAGTTTATCATAAACAATGTGAACACACATCTCTTTATAAATTCAGCCACTGCCTGTGCTTGACTGACAGAGGCATAATGCCCATTCAAACAGATATTCTACAGATAAAAAAGGATACAAATAACAGAAATAAAAAGATAAAGCATAATATATATATATATATATATATATATATATATTATAATATATATTACATTTTTAATCATTTTTTTCTTTATTTTAATATACAGTATGCTGAAATTATCAACTCAATCTGCAACAATAAAACTAATATCTCAAATTAAAAACAAATCTAATCGCAGCCTTGAAGCACGTTCAGGTTTTGAACGGGTTTGAAAACACTCATTAATTTTGGGATTCCATTTGATGCCACTAGAGGCTGAGACATGACTCACAGTAGCTATAATAATGTTTGATTTATATAACCAAAGCAGGTATTATTATCAAAAAACTTAAGTGATAATCATTAGCAAATGTTGGTGTCTAAAGAATGTGCCAATGAACTCTGTGCTCTGAAACCAGTGCTGTTCATCTCTCACACACACACACACACACACACACACACACACACACACACACACACACACACACACACACACACACACACACACACACACACACACACACACACACACACGTGCTCGTCCCTCCACACACTAACTCACAAGTTCATGGGCCTTTCTGTCTCCATAGCAAATGAGTCTCCTCCAGGAGCATGAATTATACATAAGTCTCTCTCTTTATCTGTGGCTGCTTCTCGACAGAGAAATAGCAAGCAGGAGAGACCGACAGACACAGACGCTGTCTTAGAGGTGGCAGCTGTGTGTGTGTGTGTGTGTGTGTGTGTGTGTTCTCATCATACTATGGCTTGACAACTCACTGTTATTTCATGCCACCTGCTGCTGACTTCCTGTCCCCCAGGAAGTGCCTCTTCACCTTAATGAGCATTCAGACACTGAGCTACAAAAGAGAGAGAGAGAGAGAGAGAGAGAGAGAGAGAGAAAACAAGAGAAATAAGTAGTTGCTATTTCTAAAATAATTCAATTAAAATACTTGCATGACTATTAAATTGACCAGTTTGTGCAGATCAGTGTGTCCATACAGCTCATAATTAAATGAAACCGATTAAATGATTAGGAAGCATAAGTGCAAATGGAAGTCATGCAAAAGCAAGTGGTGCTCACTGCAGACTGAGCTAAATGACGTCCAGCTCCTCCTCTCTGGACGTCATGGGTTGAGCTTGACCTAGACCAGCTTAACCTCTGTTGATGTAATGGGTGGAGAGATAGTTATGTGTAGAGTTAGGGTGGGGTTGTACTTGGACCTTCTAGCTCATCCCATTACTCCCATATAACATTCTTGGACTTCACGCTCTACCTATGGCTCCGCCTCATACCAGCCAATCTCTTGCATGTGCTGCATGAAATCATGCATATGATATTGATATTTAAAATATTCAAAAAATAATATGTATCAGATTTATATTGTTATATCATTCTCTTGCTCTTTGTTCGAAGTCCTACAGCAGTTAAGCCAAAACACACACAAGCACATTTCCGGTTTCCATGTTTTATGGGGACTTTCCATAGACAATGATTTTTAAACAGCGCAAACTGTATATTATATCCCCTAACCCTAAACCTACCCATTTCAGAAGAAAAATAATGATTTGGTATGATTTTTCCTCATGGGAACCAAAAATGTTAAAGATTTCTGGTATTGCTATCCTTGAGGGAACATTTTGTCCCCATAATGTAGGGAATACCTGAAACACACACACACACACTCACACTCGCAGTCATTTCACCCCATTTTCACTTTAAAGTGAAAAGAAAACAACAGCGGATTCGTTTAACTCTCCCAGCAGACTTCACAAGCTGACCCAGTTAAAAGTGTGTGTGTGTGTGTGTGTGTGTGTGTGTGATACCTGGAGAGCTGTAAGAAGCGAAATATCTAGAGCTCCATTTTGACCAATTACATTAATGAGGTTTATGCTGAATTCTGTTTTTATGTCTGGAATTCCTTGATATAATTTATTTTTGTGCAGTATTATTTGCACTAGGTTCTATAACAAGAGAGTATTCAGTGGGAATTTATTTGGATGTGTTAGGCTTTGATATTAATGGTTAATATTTAATCATTTTTTTTCATAGTTACGCCAGAATTGAAAAGTTGTTGATTTAAAAAATGAAGTGTTTAGCACAGATTGCACTTTTAAAACACTGCATGTTATCACAAAATATACAAAGAGCGAATAAAACAAACAATACATAAGCAAAATTATACATTTATAATTTGTCAAGATAATTTTTATTTGATAAGGATTCAGCATTTCTTGTGGTGTATCTTATGGCCGTTTCACAGTGTGTTCCAGTGTTTTAACATGCGTTCCAGAATGTCCCCCAGGGTATTCTGGGATGTCAGGCTGGAGGGTTTCTGGCTCAGTGCGGCTCCAGAAGCGTCCAGCAGAGAGCTGGAATGAGACCAGTGAACAGAACGATAGACACGAAGAAAATATTGGAACAACTCAGCGCTTGTGGCATTTTCAGGCATTATATACAGGTTTTATTTAAAAAAAAAAAAAAGTCTTTTGTCCCTGTGGACTTTCAGAATATAAACTCTCTTAAATCACCGCATTTCATATTATGTTTGTGGTGGGAATTAAACATTTAAACATTTTCAGAATAAAATTGCTGACTCCTTTGTCTAGCTAAAGCTCATTTAGCATGTTATGAATATAAATAATATTAAAAAAATTAAATAATAGTCTAATAAAAAAATTCTGTTCACAAGTAATATTTACCTTTTTCTGTAGCTACACTAACTTTTGAAAACTTAATTAATGCCAAATATGTTGCAGTGGAAACTACATCAGCTGTGGGACAGTCATATATTTCACACAATAAATACTGAAATGGTTTGATTATTGATGGTATATGGTTTTTAAAATATTCATATTTTTTATTATAGATTTTAATAATCTAATATTTTGATTTTATATTTAAAATATGTATGTATCTGGGACAATACACAGAACGATCTATAAATAAAAGCAACAATAAATTATAATTTATTCCAATGTTTCAATGTGAAAATTTCTTCATGCCTTAAAATAGCTTGAATGTAACTACAACATGTGGATCCATGCATATGTAAATTAGCCCCGCCTCCCCTCACTCACACCAGCTCGGTCTTATCCATTCACTCGCTCAACTGTAGTAAACACTACACTATGGCAAGTAGAAGTATTGGTTTGATTCAGCCATATACTGTACGTTTGAAGCAGAAACTGATTCGGAAGAAGAGAAAGAGTAAATTATACAGGCTTGTCTACAAGTCGATGTATTTGAATGGTAATGTGTTTTATGTATTGCTCTTACAATGTCAGACACATAACGATAATTCTATGATTAGCCTTTTGCTTGACTACGTCATCAAACAGCTATTAATGTGTTAGTAATGTTACACAAATATTCCCGTTCACCAGCAGAGTCAGACAGATGCCTACTAAAAATCAGCATCCTTAGAAACACTTTGTTCAGTGGAGAGCAGGGGCGATTCTAGGATTTTCATTTTAGGGGGGCTCAGCCCCCAATGAGGGTATGAAAAAAAAAGAAGTTTTGTTTATGGTCTAATACTCATTATTAACTAGTTACATTCATTCATCCAGTAACATGCTTATGGCAGGGTTTTATAATCACTGAGGTGCCGAATGTGAGGTATAGGGGGGTTCGGGGGCATGCTCCCCCGAGAAAATTTTGATTTCTCTGATCTACATATGTGCATTTTAAGATGTTTTGAAGGCCAAAAAAATTGGATAACAATAGCTTTAAAACCATGTGCGGGCAGCTGTTTTTTTTCTCACCTCATCAGCATCACTCTTTTTCTCTTTGTTTTTATCTTGCTCTGTCTTTTCCCCTCCTAAAGCTGAGCTTTGACTGATATAGGCTTTTCATTTTTGTCTGTCAGTGAAGAAAGTAAACATAGGGTCAACTGATTTGTACTAATTTATGAATCATTTTCTCAGACAAAGCTACCAGGAAAGCTAGGTAACTAAGTTTATTAAATTCTTTCACAATATGTACACATTCTTTATTGATCTAGGCCTAATATATGGCCGTAGACAGGGCTTTATAATCAAAGAGGTCATAAATTTGAAGTTGTTATGGGGTTAAACATTTTTATTTCTCTGATATGTGCATTTCAAGACGTTTGAAGGCCAAAAAAGGATAAGAAATAGATTTAAAACCTGCTCTCTCCTCATCTCCATCACTCTGTCTTTTTCTCTCAAGTCTCCTGATCTTGCCCTGTCTCTTCCCCTCCTAAAGCTGAACTTCTTTAATTTACTGAAGGCTACAAATTGTATTATATTAATTCTCAACATGTACACATGCATTATTAATCTTGTGCCTATGAAAACGGCTTTGTTAATTTTCTTGTCCCCTCACAATGACATCATTACACGTTATATAGGCCTATTTTCAGCTTTAAATGGCGAAATTAGACAAAAGTTTATTAGTTTTCTAATTATTTTTGTCATTCGTTTAACATTTATGACCTAAAAAACTGTCAAATATAAATTTTTTTGTTTAGCTACTTACATTTTCTTAACTCGCACTTGACCATAAACTGAAGCGTCAGTCGTGCTGCTCAAATTCGCGCTCAGCTTCTGTGACATAAAGCCCGCCTTCTTTGATTTGATTGGTCATCTCAAATATTCTGACATTGACGAGCAATGAAAGACCAATGAGGCTCAGATGAACACACACACACACACACACACACACACACACACACACACACACACACACACACACACACACAGAGAAACCCTGTCCTCTTGTTTCTGATGTGCAGAGCGCTTGGTGCTGCTGCGGATTGTAGATGAAGAACACTCTGAATCTGATTATAACAAGACTGAAGCGAATACGAATGTGTGTAGCCTACACTTAATCACAAATGTTTAGGGGGGCTAGGCAGAAGTTTAAAAAGGGCCTAGTGACGCCTGGTTCTCACTCTGCGTGTGTTTCGCGCTGGATGACGGTTGTGCTGAGCGGTGCCGCCCGGTATAGAGGAGAAGTAGAAGAAGAGAAGAGGATGACACCATTTGCTAAGCGGGGATGTTTTCATTTTCATCCTAACACAAACATTTTAAACCACAAACTACAGAGTATGTTTTGGACATTATTTAACCTTGTCAAAGACGAACAATTTTTTTTGAATAACAACATTCCTTACTCCAAGTTTTAGGGGTGCTGAGCTCCTTTTTAGGGGTGCTAAAAAGGGGCTAGCCTCGCCCATGGTGGAGAGTTCATCATAACATTGTAATATACATAATTCACCCACTAAAATGCTATAGCCTACCCAATTTTTCCTGTCCCTCCTAAAAGTGTTCTTGTGCTCACTGTGGAAAAGCCCCGCCCGCACTTTGACCTGATTGGTCAATTTGGTTACATGTCTGTGACTGTACGAAACAGGATGTTTCATACTGTGTTTTTGAGAGTGTCTTTAATACACTGCAGTTTTAAAAAGAAAATACTCATCAATGGTGTTGACTGATGAATTTTCGCATGGTTTGTCTTAAACCATATTAAAAACACCACACAGGAGGTCTTTAAAGCATTATAATACAGGTTACTGTATTAACCTGTACACTTGAGCTTCCAAAGCTACCGGAAGTCATTCATTTTCAATGGAAGCTGGCTTCTCTCCGCTGCAAGGAGCGTCAAATCCCTCGGCGTCGCGGTTTGGGCGTCTCGAGCGTCAATCAGAAAGTTGAAAGTAGCTCAACTTTATGGTAATGAGCTATGACGCGGTTCAGCGGCAAGCAGCGGCAAAACGCAGCAACCAATCGGAATATAGACGTGCTTCGCGCTGGCTGATTCTGGAGAAACATATGATGTAAACTTTCGTTCCTACCAAAACATTAGTTCCGATTAAAACATTAGCCGCAGCTGCTGCACCAGCCGTGATACTCTCCGAATTTGATAACTGTCCTGGAGGGTGTCATGAACGAACCCAAAATCTCAGAGTCCGACGTCTTGTCCGCATACAATAAAGCAGCACCAAACACAACAACTTCGCGATTATCCATAATGATCCAGTGATATTTGAGAATGAGCGCAACTTTTATTTGAAATATTTACGAACGCTCGTTTTAAGCGGGAATGCAATTCATATGCTCACTGTAACACGATTCTACCAATTGCACTAATGCAAATAATAATAATAATAGACAATTATAATTTTTTTCCCCGACCAAATGTGACCAAAACGGTTATAAAAATGCTGTCATTATGAAAGGTTTCTTTAACGTATTGCTTGTTTTTTCTGTTTATTACATTTAAGGTTGTGACACTTCTCTTCTCCCTGCTACGTCAGAGCGGCCAAAGCGTCAACAAGCTTCCCCGTACTTTTTGACAAGCGTCCTTGACAGGGCGGCCAGAGCTTCTTTGCAGCTCAAGTCGGCGGCGGTGTTTACTGGCGGTTCAGTAAACCGTTTTGCTGAGGTTAGTCGTACTGCAATTATACACTTCACCTATGCACTTAAAACCACCTTAGATGTATTATACCATTCGATTTATCATTCTACAGCAAATGCTCAGAACATTTTGCATATAAACATCCTAATGATTAAATGAGGATGAAAAAGTAATTGTCAACAAAAGAGGTGGAGAGAAAACACCTTCATAGCAATGAATGTGAGAGCAATTATACAGACCTTTCCTCTCTGACACACACACACACACACACAATCACATACCATCACACTCGCTCCATCCGGCGCTGTGTGTGTGTGTGTGAGAGAGAGAGCAGAACTAAACGCTTGCTCTGCTGTGCCCTGCAGTCTTTAATTGGCTTCTCCAGCCTGTCAGGAGGAAAAGAGAATAGAGAGAATAAAAGAGAACAAGAGAACCACATGCCACCTTATACAGGGGAAAAAAACCTAAGAGAAAGAGACTAAGACAAATTGCAGGTGGTTTATAAAAATGCATTCATTGTGTGTGTGTGTGTCCCCTTTTAAATGGCCGATATAAAATATCCTCAGAGGACAAAGGAAATAATATTTCGCTCTAAAGGAGAATGCACAAAATATAAAGGAATGGGAATGATGAACAATGAGAATGACAAATTGTAGCCTACTATTAATAATGCTCTATCGACGGAACATCACTTTGGCAATCAGTGGTAAACTACCTGTGGTATAATCATAATTGGATCCCTAAAGATACTGTATATAAACATCTCTCCTTCAGCCTTATTTGTCTGTTTCTCCCTTTATTCAAATTCACAGGGGATCTCTGAGTCTCGACCCCTTTCTCCACTTATGAGCTCTTAACCCATAGATATGTCGTCTGAGAAAAAGAAAGACCGTAAAAACGTCTGGTATGGTGTCTGTACTACTGCAAGGAAACAAAATTGATCCTGTTAAAATGAACAAAGCTTTAAATGCCTTGCAGTTTAGAAGACTTCAGGTGTTCACAATGGCAGGTTTGGTTCGATTAAAACGAACCCTGGTGCGATTGCTCTGTTAGTGCGGTTCATTTGAATAAAGTGTGATCAAACAAACAAACAAACAAACTCTGGTGCGGTTCGACTGAAATTTGAACGCAACACGGACCAAAGATATGCAAATGAACCAAAAGTAGCCTATACCTGTTTTGATGCTTTGATGCTTTTGAAGCTATGATGACGGATAACAGATCGTTTGTGTGTGTGACAGAGGGATTCCTGACACTGTTTTGACTCCTTTACACATTTTATAAGCTCTTCACGAGTTCTCAGCTGTATGTATTATGTAGGTTTTGCACAAACAACAAGCACATTTATCCCAGCACACAGCAATGTTTTGGATGCTTATAAGCTCAGTCGCAAAATATACATCATAAAAGACGACCAATCAGGTTGTGAACATATCCCTATGCCTTTAGGTTTAGTATTTTTATTCTGTATTAAAAATGCTAATGTGAACGCTAAGCGGACCAGGGCCAATGATTATAAACAACAAAGTGGTCTGCAAGCTATATGCAATGAAACAAAACTAGAAAGTTTCTTATAATGAATGAAGGTGACTTCACAGCAAGTGACGCAACAAGACAAGAACATTTCTGTTGTAATCAACATAGTTTTTTAGGTATGCAACAAGCATGCAAACAAGCAATGCAACAAAAGCAAAACTAAAAGTCCCCCTGGAGTCAATAATTGTATCCCTTAAAAAAACAAATTTTTGATCACCAAAATGACACATTTAAATGTTTTTTTCATGTGAATTTTTTTTATTCATGCCTTAAAGGGATAGTTCACCCAAAAATGAAAATTCTGTCATTATTTACTCACCCTCAAGTTGTTTCAAACCTGTATGAGTTTTTTTCTTCTGTTGAACACAAAAGAAGATATTTGGAAGAATATTGGTGACCAGACAGTTGCTGGACCCCATTGACTTCCATAGTATCTTTTTTTCCTACTATGGAAGTCAATGGGGTCCAGATTTGTCCAGATACAAATACATTTTTGGGTGAACTATCCCTTTAATGTAGCTTGGAGCTTGGGTGACTCTACACCCTTGCTTTATTAAATATACGTGGATCAATGAATATGCAAGTTAGCCCTGCCTCCATTCACTCACAGCAGCTCAGAGACCCACTCTGTCAACTCGTATCCAGGTCAATATATCAGAAGGGTAATGCGTTTTATGTATCTCGCTCTACAACGTCAGACATAACGTGATTAGCATTTTGCTTTACCACATTATCAAACAGCTAATAATGTGTTGCTAATGTTTCACAAACCATGTTCCCGTTCGGCGTCTCAGAGTCAAACAGCTGCCTTCTAAATATCAGCATCCTTAAGTTACAAACGCTTTGAACATCATAGTCAGTCAGTGGAGAAAGGCATCATAACATCCTTACATCATATACCTAATTCACCCACTATATTGCTGATTGAACCCGATTTTTCATATCAACAGAAGAATATTGCCTACCAGGATAACCTCTTGAGACTCCCCTGTTTCGCAGCATAGAGTAATGATGATATACGCTAAAGCCCGCCTGCGCATTGACATGATTGGTTACAATAAGGTAGTTTGGGATGTAAAAAACACAGGTGATTTCAAACCAGTTTTTTCACTGCAGTTTTAAAGGGGTCATGACCTGAGAAATAAAATTTTCTTTGAGATTTTGACATATAAGAGGTCATCATGTTATTATAATATCCTGAAAGTTTCAGAGCTGTAAACTTTCTTGTTAGTCCAAAATCAGCTTTTATTGTTACCAGGCCCAGCGAACGACTCATTCTGGAATATGCCTCTTTATGACGTTTAAATTTCAAAGTAGATTCTTTGGTAAATCAGTCCGCAAATTAGGACACTTCCTGTGTAAGTGAAACGTGATGCAAGAAAACTAAACGAAAACTATAAATACTCTTGTGATAATCAATAAATCTGTTTACACTGCAAGCATGCTATGCATAACGGCAAAACTAGAATGCCCATGTTAAAAACAATGAAAGTGTCTATATTGCAAGCATGCAACATTAAAATGTGCAATGTGACCATACTAACAAAGCTGTGCACTTGTGGCTACGCTGTTTATTACAACTGGAGCGTTTTGCGTATGAATCTGAGAAAGTGAAGTAAAGAAAGTAAATTAGCAGCAGAAAGAGACAGAAAAGAGGGAGACAAACAAGAGAGTTGTAACGAGTTTAAAAATAACCCGAGCGAAGAATGAGAGAGCACTTGCTGCTGCTGCAAAATGTCTCTCGTCAATGTTTCCCATGAGCTACGACGACACAAAGGGAACAATGTGAAATAAAACGCTCTCATTCTCTCTTCCACCATATCCCCTTTCTCTTTTCCCCTCCTTTAGCCGTACTGGTCTTATTGATCGCAATCTGTACATGTGTTTTGTGAGGTCTCTCCTGTTTTTTAACAGTTAAAATACTTTGACTCAAGCTACTAATTTGTTCCCTGGAGATGTTTGTGTAACTTTCCCTTCTTGCTAGTCAGTGTGAGAGGTGATTTTTCCCAATGGGTTATGAGACTAGGGCTGTAAATTGAACAGCAAAACTCTGCGTGAGATCTTAATGACTACAGAACACACATAGAGAGACAGAGCCGCTCTCTCTGACGTACACATCCCGGCGGCCACAGGATTCTTCTGTGGCTTTAGACATTCTGTGGGGGAGTTGTAGTTCAATATATATATATATATATATATATATATATATATATATATATATATATATATATATATATATATTAGGGGTGGCACGGTTCACAAAACCCACGGTTCGGTTCGTTTCACGGTTTTAGGGTCACGGTTTTCGGTTCTGTACGGTTCTTGTTGTTATTTTTTCTTTTAATCTTTAACACTCCGGAAATGTACTTCAGCATACGATATGGGCTATAGCTTAATTATCCACAATTCAGGATACAGTATTTAAAAAAAATAATTATATCATGTAATCATGCACAAACTGAATTTGACTTGACTTTAAGCACATTATTGAGAGACCATCTCTGAGGAAAGCCGGTGACATTTTTATACAGCAAAAGAGAAGACATTGATGAAATGCTTTTGTTTATTTGACACACAAAGAATGAATTAACTTGCATTTATCAAACTGTCAAATTCAGTGTAACGTTAGCGTAAAATGTTTATCTTTTAAAAGAAAAAGAGAGGAACTCTTAAAGCACTATCTTTTAAATAAGTCAAAATACGTTACAAATAATTGCCTATAGATAATGAGGCTATAACAATATAGCAAAGGCCATAATCATAAAGTGAAACATAAGTTCAAACTCAAAAACAGTATATCAACAATGCTTCTATTCCCTGAGAGTGAGGATAAATTTTTTTCACGTGAAATTAAAGTGCAGTTTGGAAACATGTGACTAGAGTTCTCATCTAAACTTAGTGTCACTGTATATATTTAAATATCATAGGTAAGATGAAATCCAAAATGTTCCCACACACCGACTTATACGATGCTGGTGCATCCTCCAACTCCTGTTAGCCTTCTTTATCTCTCCCACTTGCCATTTCTATACGTGACGAGACCTGCAGCGCTGCACAGACCGATCAGTTTATGACATCGAAGTACTGCGAGAGATTGAAAAGCATACGGAGCCGTTGCTCTCGCGGTACTTTGATGTTATTCATCGACCGGTCTGTGCAGCGCCGGTTCAAGTCGAACAAGCCTCATATGTATGTCCACACATCTCTTATTTCGCGCAAAAAGTAAACGCACTGTCTGAGGTCACGGGCACGAGGTTACATTGCGCATGCGACGAACGAACCGTGCGACGCACACACGCACCGAACCGAGACAAGCGAACCGAACGGTTCGAATGTTTTTTCATGTACCGTGCCACCCCTAATATATATATATATATATATATATATATATATATATATATATATATATATATATATATATATATATATATATATATATATATATATATATATATATATATATATATATATATATATATATATATATATATATATATATATATATATATATAATATTATATTATGTAATTCTGTGTAGAATTTGAAGTGCAGATCCATCCACACTCTAATGGCTAAAATTGCCCATAACCCATTGCGATTAGAACTACAAGCATGGATAAAACGTTTTAAAAAACAACAATCATGGTGGATGTGCAAGACCAACATTTAAAGGGATAGTACACCCAAATTTTTTTTATTCTGTCATCAGTTATCCCTCTTGTTGTTCCAAACCCATAAGTTCATCTTTCGTTCATCTTCGGAACACAAATTAAGATAATTTTAATGAAATCTGAGCGATTTCTTTCCCTCCTTTGACAGCTAACTACCACTTTGATGCTTCAAAATGTTCATAAAGAGATCATAAAATAATCTATATGAATTGAGCGTTTTAGTCCAAATTTTCTGAAGAGACTCGAACGCTTTATATGATGAACAAATTTAATTTAGGTGTTTTATTCACATATAAACATTGATCAACAAACATAAACAGGAGCTCAACAGAACCAGCTTAACACACGAGAACAAACCTCTCACTGAAGCTCAAACGTGCTGTGTAACACGAGGATGAACCTCATTGTTTCTCACTGAAGCTCAAACGTGCTGTGTAACACGAGGATGAACCTCATTGGTTCTCAGTGAAGCTCAAACGTGCTGCGTAACACGAGGATGAACCTCATTGGTTCTCACTGAAGCTCAAACGTGCTGCGTAACACGAGGATGAACCTCATTGGTTCTCACTGAAGCTCAAACGTGCTGCGTAACACGAGGATGAACCTCATTGGTTCTCACTGAAGCTCAAACGTGCTGCGTAACACGAGGATGAACCTCATTGGTTCTCACTGAAGCTCAAACGTGCTGTGTAACACGAGGATGAACCTCATTGGTTCTCACTGAAGCTCAAACGTGCTGCGTAACACGAGGATGAACCTCATTGGTTCTCACTGAAGCTCAAACGTGCTGTGTAACACGAGGATGAACCTCATTGGTTCTCACTGAAGCTCAAACGTGCTGTGTAACACGAGGATGAACCTCATTGGTTCTCACTGAAGCTCAAACGTGCTCCGTTAACACGAGGATGAACCTCATTGGTTCTCACTGAAGCTCAAACGTGCTGCGTAACACGAGGATGAACCTCATTGGTTCTCGCTGAAGCTCAAACGTGCTGTGTAACACGAGGATGAACCTCATTGGTTCTCACTGAAGCTCAAACGTGCTGTGTAACACGCGGATGAACCTTATTGGTTCTCACTGAAGCTCAAACGTGCTCCGTTAACACGAGGATGAACCTCATTGGTTCTCACTGAAGCTCAAACGTGCTGCGTAACACGAGGATGAACCTCATTGGTTCTCGCTGAAGCTCAAACGTGCTGTGTAACACGAGGATGAACCTCATTGGTTCTCACTGAAGCTCAAACGTGCTGTGTAACACGAGGATGAACCTCATTGGTTCTCACTGAAGCTCAAACGTGCTGTGTAACACGCGGATGAACCTTATTGGTTCTCGCTGAAGCTCAAACGTGCTGTGTAACACGAGGATGAACCTCATTGGTTCTCACTTGGCATGACGTGGTAAAAGAACGGTTCTAGTCCAGCAAAGAGTTGGTTTCGCTTTGGAACCAGTTTTCCTGGCCGAGAACCGGTTCTTTGGCTGTCGAAACACAAAGAACTGGTTCGTGCGCAGGCACCGACTCCGAACCGGCTCTCAAAATGCTTCGGTGGAAAAGGGGCTACTGAAGCTCAAACGTGATGCGCAACACGAGAAATAAACCTTATTTGTTCTTTCTTCTGTTTATCACAACTGATGCGTGAATTGATCAATGTTTAAATGTGAATAAAATCCTAAATTCAATCTGTGCATCATATAAAGCGATCAAGTCTCTTCAGATAATTTGAACTAAACCGCTCAATTCATATGGATTAGTTTTATGATCTCTTTATGAACTTTTTGAAGCATCAAAGTGGTAGTTGCGTAGCTGTCATTGGAGGGACAGAGGAATTGCTCAGATTTAATTGAAAATATCTTAATTTGTTTTCGCTCAAGAGGAGCGAAAGTCTTACGGGTTTGGAACGACATGAAGGTGAGTAAATGACATTATTTTCATTTTTGGGTGAACTATCCCTTTAAGTAGAGAGGGGTTTGACTTGTGATTAATATTCATAACCTGATGAAAAAAATATTTATTCAATGTTATCCACATTATGTTTCATCTGCAACAACATTGTGAACTTTTATAGTTTGGTTAGTAACTTTTAAATGCATCATTATGCAAACACACGAGGAGAGTTGACCGCATAAAAGACGGGAGTGGGGCAGGAAGAGTTTCGGAAACCTGTTTGGAAACACACATTTTTGCAATTCCGTTTGATGCCAAACAAAAATTACACATCACCTTTAATACATTGGCGTGTACACACACACACACAGCGCCACCTGTGTTTCTCTGTTATGTCATGCATGAGTCACTCGCTTACCTCATCTCAGTGGGACGTCTGGACTAACTTTGTAGATGCCAGCAATCACATATCAGATGCTCTCAAAAACAGTCACGACGTGTTCAGAGACTCACAAACACAGATTCAGAAACACTTTCTGGCTGTGAACCATGTGTATGTGTGAGAGAGGCTCCGGGCGGCGGTCCAGACTAAATGATGGGAAAAAATGATGGTGGAAGTTGTGACCTCAATCTGCTCCACAGGTCAAACCCACACAAGCCACAATAAAGAGAGATCAGAGGTCATGGATGGATGAAAGAGCACAGTAATATTGGGAGATCAGAGGACGATGTGTGTATACTCTACAGAGGAACAGAGAGCAAGAAAAATAAAAAGTAGAAAGATTGAGAGAGGAGGGGAGATCTGGCACTGTCGGATAAAACAGATGGACCCGAGAGTGTGTGTGTGTACCGTTAATGTGTCCAAGTACTGCATTCAACAACATGGGAAAGAGAGAGAGAAGACAAAAAGACACAAAAAAACCCAACAATTTTGCATTATATTAATGTCGACATTAAAATCAAAACTGACCCCATACTTTTTTAATGAACATCCTTGGTCTTTAGAGACAATTTGGATGTTTGCAATCAACGATTATGTGGTGATTAAGAGTTTATATCTCATAATTCTGGTGTTTTTTCTTGCAATTCCAGGTTCATATTTCACAAATTTTGAGAAGAATAATCTGAATTCTGAGATATAAACTCAATATTCCACTCAATAATTTTTTCTACCACCACAATGTGTGTGCAGCTGCAAGGGATGTAACTGTCTGCTCCCAAATGGTCTATTGTGAATGTTATTTCAAAACAAAAATAGTTTTTATCTACGTTTTAATCTTTCGTCAAAAATAAAATAACTTGCTCTTCCTCTGAGATGATTTAACTTTTCCGCTGATGTCACAGGTAGTGCAGTTTAGGATAGCCAGAGAGCAGTGTGTGTGCAGCCAGCAAAACAACAGCCGGAGACTTTTGGCAATGAACACACACTTGCACCTAGGGTCTTGTGAAGCCATTCAGAGATTTTGGATGGCAGAATAATGAACTTCAAGTGAACTGAGGACACAAGGAAACTGCAGTGACTCATTATTACAACACTATTTATTAATATTATTAATTTATTTACTAATGTGGAGTGAACTATCTTCAAGTCAATGATTAGCATATTCTGTCATGATCATTTATAAATCGCTAGTGTGGGAACTGTTGTAAGATGCCTACAGAGTGACATGCTATTGCATTTGTGTTGCGTACTGTATTGCAATAAATGTGAAAAGACGGATACGACAGCTTGAGCAGACTCACAAATGTGCTCTACTACAACAACTCTTCCTCTTCTCAACATGGACTGTGTGTTCCCGGAGGCGGGGTTTATGTAAATTTGAGGGTTAGTGATGTCACTGACACGGGAGGAATGTCGTGTAGTCCCTACCAGCCGTTTGTTGTAGTCCTTATAAAGCGATTTCTGTAAAAGAAAATATCTCTTTGCTTTGAACTTTGAGCGTCGTGACTTTGCAGATGTTGTTTGTGCTCGAACAGCAACATTACACACTGACTAAGAAAAGTGAAATCATAATCAACCACCCCTTTAATGTCTTTGCTGATCAATTATATGCAGTTTCCAGAGACCCCAGGCAACAAAATGTTATTTTGTAACAAAATAATAGTTTTTATTTAAACAAATTTAATTTTACTTTGTTTATTAATGTTTTTACTCAACATTTGTGCAGTTTTTGGAGGATGTATGATACACTTAAAATTTATATAAATCTAAAAAAAAAGTTTTGAATAGGTTTTTATAAAAAAAAAAAGCTTTTTATGTACAATTCACTTTATAAAGACCTAAATTTCTAAATATAATTTATGGGGATAACATGGATAATTTGACAGGGTTTAGTGTAAAAGTTTTAAAAGTAAAAAATTATCATTTTAGCCACTAGATGGCTATAGAGCTCCACTATATGTAAAGATAGATAGATAAAGATCTTTTCACAAGTTTTTCCAGTTGGATTCATATCTAAATATTATGAAAGCACAATTATAACAATAAAAATTACTTTTTGTCAAAGTTTAGCATTTTTGTACTGAATCCCCCCCCCCCCCCCCCCAATAATGTTATGATTAGAATCGAACCTGAAAAAGATGTTACAAAGAGAAAAGTTGGAGTTTATCATTTATTTAAATCTTATTTTTTTCATATAATTGTACAAATTGAATCTACACTTCATTTACTAACTGTAAGAGAACAGATAAGTTATATTACATATTGAGTACAAATACATGACATGAACATCAAAATGCAATTAACTGAACAGCAATAACAAATGAGCAAATAAATCAGTAACTTTTGTCTCTTTCTCTTTTTGATGAATTTTGTCTATTTTCTGCACAGTGACTGGGTTTTTCACCCTTAAATAAAAGCAGATATAATTTTTTTTTTTTTTGTAGATCTAGAAAGTGTTGAGAGCCGTACAAAGTTTCATGCCATTTGGACAAAGATATATATTTTTTAAATTTAGCAAAAGACCGCACTTATTAATACGGACCCCAAACCTTTGAACGGTATACGTTTTATTTTACTTTATATCACTATATACAGTACTGTGCAAAAGTTTTAGATCGGTACGATTTTTTATGTTTTTAAAAGAAGTCTCTTCTGCTCACCAAGGCTGCAATTATTTGATAAAAAAAAAAAACAGTAATATTGTGAAATATTATTACAATTTAAAACAGCTGTTTTCTATGTGAATATACAGTAAAGTGTAATTTATTCCTGTGATCAAAGCTGAATTTTCATCATCATTACTCCAGTCTTCAGTGTCACATGATCCTTCAGAAATCATTCTAATATGATGATTTGATGCTCAAAAAACATTCATTATTATTTTCAATGTTGAAAACAGTTGTGTACAATTTTTTTTCCAAAATTCTTTGATGAATAGAAAGTTCAAAAGAACAGCGTTTATTTAAAATAGAATATTTTCTAGCATTATAAATGTCTTTACTGTAACTTTTGATCAGTTTAACTCATCCTTGATGAATAAAAGTATTCATTTATTATATTTCTTTCCTCCAAAAATAAAATTTAAATTCTTACTGACCCCAAACTTTTGAAGGGTAGAGTTTAATGTTACAAAAGCTTTAGATTTCAGATAAATGCTGTTCTTTTTTAGTTTATATTCATCATAGCATCATGAAATAAAAATGTAAAAAACTGTTTTCAACACTGATAATAATCATAAATGTTTCTTGAGCATCAAATCATCATATTAGAATGATTTTTGAAGGATCATGTGACACTGAAGACTGGAGTAATGATGATGAAAATTCAGCTTTGATCACAGGAATAAATTACACTTCACTATATATTCACATAGAAAACCGCTGTTTTAAATTGTAATAATATTTCACAATATTACTGTTTTTTTTTATTTATTTTTTATCAAATAATTGCAGCCTTGGTGAGCAGAAGAGACTTGTTTTAAAAATATAAAAAATCTTACCGATCTAAAACTTTTGCACAGTACTGTATATATATTTATATAGTGATATAAAATAAATAAAAAATAAAAATTATGTATATAGCCTATGATTGCAAAGAGGATATGGACACTTAAGGCACTCTTTTAAAGCATTGTCACTGAATTATGTCATCAAATATCAAAGTGTGATCTGTCCTCAGATGCTGCTAGACCTTCCTCATAACTAACTTCACATTTCAAGACATTTTCCTGCAACTTTTGAATCAACTTGGTGTCACCGACATCAACAAAATAAAGAAAATGATCAAAGCAGATCCCTGCATACAAAACACAGTGTCTGCCTCTAATGCGCATTTTACTGTCATTTAGCAAATCAAAAAGAATCTGTAGTCAGATCAGCAATAAGAGCGGAATCCCTCTCATTACATCCTACCACAAGATATGTCCGACAATTCCTCTGTAAGTCGTGCAACAAGATTCATTAACAGACAGTTTCACTTTAAACGTCCGTCTCACTGCAGTAACACGTCTAAATCAGACGCAGTGGATTCACAACACTGGAGGTGCGATTAGCTACAGCTTTCTATTGTTCTAGACATCAGGTAAGAAAACCGTCAAACAACAGCCCTGATAGCACGTTCATCACACAGATGCAATTAAATCGCACAGCTGTCCAGAGCTGATAATAGCTTTACATCGCTGTTGTCATTTACACACTCCTGGAGTGTGACCTCGTGTTAGGCAGTAATTGGAATGGATATCTCTCTCTCTCTCTCTCTCTCTCTCTCTCTCTCTCTCTCTCTCTCTCTCTCGATGCTTTGCATCTCATTTCAACTCCAAATCCTGCTTCTCTTTGGCAAGTTTGACAAATAACATATCTATGAAATAACATATCATATATGTTTTCGACAAGAATTTAGGTTCAAATTAGGGCTGTCAATCTATTCACAATAATCTAAATAATTACGTAACATTGTAAAAATCAACAACCTGGTTTCCATCCATGTGTTTTAATACACTTCTTGAGATTTAACTTTAATCTGTATGGAAACAGCAAGACTAATGCAAAAAAGAAGATTATTTTAACCAAAGAAGCTGTTTACACAGAAAAAAGTGCTGTGCAATATTATTCCACATGAATTGAAAATATTACTTGTATATCTAAATAAATTATTTATATATTGTTAAACAAATAATAAGCTACATTATGTCATTTTGATCTTCATATTCTGGTTTAATTTGATTTATTCCGTTTTTTTCCTTCATCCTTTTCTTGTATAATTTTTATTTGTTAAATGTTCAAGCTTTGTTTAGCTTTTAAAAAAAAACTTATATAGAATGTAATTAATTGCATAAATCAATAGCCTTGTTTCCATCCATGTTTTCACGCAAATTTTGAGATTTAACATAAAAAATGCTGGATGGAAACATCAAGATGTGAATAAAAATTTCTAAAATGCACATTAGAAGCTTATATTTTATTCGACTGCATGACAAACATATTTGGATGCATATCAAAAAAGTCATGTGACTTTGTCTCATTGAGTCATGTGACTGAATAATTCAAAAATATACATACATATATACATGAAATGTAAATGTTGCGTTATTTGTTTTGTACGTTTTTGTGATATTCCAAATTTTTGGCTCAAAGTGGCTATGTAAGAATTTTAATGCATTAATTGCTTTTTTAATTGCGTATGTGTGAACAGCTTGTAACAAAAATGTTACATGCAATTAACTGTTACATGCAATAACATGTTTTATGTGAAGGACTTTTGCCAGCACTTCCGAGAGCTTCTCTTCCAATCTGTGACTCATGAAACGAATGCACAATGTTCAGGATAACGCTGAAAGAGCTAGTGTGAATGTGTAATGCAAAGAAAATGGATTTATTCAAACTATAGTCTCACATAATCAGATCTGTATAATCTGAAATATACTTTCTAATCAAACTATCATTACAGTGTAATTTTAATGACCTCTTCTGTCGACATGATGCCGGTGAATCACAGAGCAAACACATCCACATCCACATCTCTATGCTTAGATACTTTCTTAACTGCTGCTTTCTCACTGCTGTAATTTTTGTTGTGTTTTTGATATTAAGAGGAAAGTGCACAGCACATTTTAACATATTCATCACAACAGACAACGTCTGGATGTTCATTAACATCGCTGCATTAAGCCATAAATTCAAACCGTGTCACGCCTGGTATAAGGACATAAGGAGGTATATATGTTGTAAGGGTGTTTGGGGAACAAAACTGTGATTTGGTTACCTATAGTGCTAATGTACAGACTCAAACCTGCACCACACACACAAGGCAGGTGTTTTATTGAGTATAATCTGATATCTCTTACACAGATGTTTGTCCAGAAGGTGAGGGATGTGTGTTTTCTCAAGTGACCCGCTCGTATCAGAGCAGGAGCGAAAGGACAGAGCTGGATTTGAATTCAGCCTCGCAAGGAATTAAACCCCTACAGGCCCGAGCTACAAATCTGGTGCCAATGCCAAAGCTGTCCAACTCTACATGACCCAACGAGGCCATTTCTGCTGCATACTAAACAGCCTCCGCAGGACTGTGTGTTTCTGGGGAACCTTTCTCTGGTTCTGGTGTCAGAGCCACACATCTGAAACCACTTTGCGTAAAAGGAGGTTCTGGGCCAGAAAACACGGCTTTATACCATCCGTAGAAGAAGTTTTCAGAACTACAACAGTCTGATATATATATATATATTATCCTTGCCGCCTTAAAATATTCAAGAAAATAGCAAAATATGATATATATATATATATATATATATATATATACTGTATATATAAACTGTACACTCACCTAAAGGATTATTAGGAACACCTGTTCAATTTCTCATTAATGTATATTACACATTAATGTAATCTAATCAACCAATCACATGGCAGTTGCTTCAATGCATTTAGGCGTGTGGTCCTGGTCAAGACAATCTCATGAACTCCAAACTGAATGTCAGAATGGGAAAAAAAGGTGATTTAAGCAATTTTGAGTATTTCACAATCTGCTCAGTTACTGGGATTTTCACGCACAACCATTTCTAGGGTTTACAAAGAATGGTGTGAAAAGGGAAAAACATCCAGTATGCGGCAGTCCTGTGGGCGAAAATGCCTTGTTGATGCTAGAGGTCAGAGGAGAATGGGCCGACTGATTCAAGCTGATAGAAGAGCAACTTTGACTGAAATAACCACTTGTTACAACCGAGGTATGCAGCAAAGCATTTGTGAAGCCACGCACAAAAAAAACACGCACAACCTTGAGGCGGATGGGCTACAACAGCAGAGACCCCACCGGGTACCACTCATCTCCACTACAAATAGGAAAAAGAGGCTACAATTTGCAAGAGCTCACCAAAATTGGACAGTTGAAGACTGGAAAAAATTTTCCTGGTCTGATGAGTCTCGATTTCTGTTGAGACATTCAGATGGTAGAGTCAGAATTTGGCGTAAACAGAATGAGAACATGGATCCATCATGCCTTGTTACCACTGTGCAAGCTGGTGGTGGTGGTGTAATGGTGTGGGGGATGTTTTCTTGGCACACTTTAGGCCCCTTAGTGCCAATTGGGCATTGTTTAAATGACACGGCCTACCTGAGCATTGTTTCTGACCATGGCCACCATGTACCCATCTTCTGATGGCTACTTCCAGCAGGATAATGCACCATGTCACAAAGCTCGAATCATTTCAAATTGGTTTCTTGAACATGACAATGAGTTCACTGTACTAAAATGGCCCCCACAGTCACCAGATCTCAACCCAATAGAGCATCTTTGGGATGTGGTGGAACGGGAGCTTCGTGCCCTGGATGTGCATCCCACAAATCTCCATCAACTGCAAGATGCTATCCTATCAATATGGGCCAACATTTCTAAAGAATGCTTTCAGCACCTTGTTGAATCAATGCCACGTAGAATTAAGGCAGTTCTGAAGGCGAAAGGGGGTCAAACACAGTATTAGTATGGTGCTCCTAATAATCATTTAGGTGAGTGTGTGTATATATTTATGAAACAAAAATATTCTAAAAAAGAAAAAGGACATAGTTTAATCTTTTGCTGGCGAGTTTAATCTATGTTATTTGAAAAGGGGAAAATATGCCGCCAACATTGAGGTGCAAAAGGGGTCAAATATGTCTTCAGCTGGTGATGTCAACATGTCAAATGCTCTAAGTTTTGATGGACATCTCCTGAATATGTCTAACTCATTTTTACAGGTTTATTTCTCTGGCAGTATTTTAGAACACCCATTCTGAAATATTTAAATGTGGGCGGGGCTGGGTGAAACATTCGGATAGTTTCTGGAATAATATGCGATTCGTGACTTGCTCATTCCTCCACCTCCTCAGTCGCTCTCTCTCGCTCTCTCCCTCTCTCCTTTTGCCCCTCTAGCGGGGCGGAAGAAAGAGATGAATTTTTCATGAGGATGGAGAGCCAGGAGAAGCAGCCGAAGGAGGTGTGTGAAAATGCACAGTGCGGTTTGGGCCTCAGGCGGCCATAGCCTTTGATAGTAAAGAGTCACTTCATGTTGGATTTGTTTATGGGGGGAAAATGATGAGAAATGTTTCATTGATTCATATTCAAGCTGAACAGCATGAGCCAAACATGCAAACACACAACAGCATTTATGTATATATATGCATGCAGATGGCAGCGTGCATTCATAACTCATGTCATAAACTGCAAGGCACAACAAAACGCCCACACCTCACAAGAGACTAACCGCAATTCCCCCGTGGATGTGTGTTGGCGATCAGATTTACACAGAGCAAAACAATTCTACGGTTACCTGAGACAGAATTCTTTAATATTATCTGTGTGTTTACAGATTGGATTTAATGTGTAGATAGGAGTCAAAATTGTTTGCTGGTTTTGATAAAAAGATCATGCATTATTGCAGTTTGGTAAGGTTTTGGAGCTATGGAGAACACACAGACAAACATTTGACCTTTCAAACACATTCGCAAACTGATCTAACCATTTAGACATTTTAAAAAGTGTATGGTGCTCAAGAAATTCTCTGTAATTCTGACATCTTGCCCCTTTCTAACATACAGTATGTGAGGTGTTTGGAAAGCGTACTACATACTACTCAAACTATTTCTGCCCCATTTATATACAGGTGAAATTAGAATATCGTGCAAAAGTTATAATGTTAATGATTATGGCTTACAGGTTATGAAAAGCCTAAATTCAAAATCTCAGAAAATTTTTATATTACACTAAATCAATGAAAAAAATTTACTCTGAAAAGTATAATCATGCATATATAGTTATATATACTAAATATATATATTAGTTTCACCATTTAATTTGAATTACTGAAATACAGGAACTTTTGCACAATATTAAAATTTTTCGAGTTTCACCTGTTGGTAAGCCATACTACCATACTTGTTGATGCAGTTTATACATAGTATGCATAGCAGTCTTAGCCAAAATAGAGTTCTGCAGTCATGGCGTCAAAACCAAAACTAAATCACCAGAGGTTCCAATTTATGAAAAAAATAAACATAAGTTGACAATACTGACGGCTCACATGCACTTTCAGGAACGCGCAGAGAGTGATGTCTGAGCTCAGTATTTTGACTAATATGGTTTCTTTCTCACAAAACCTTATAGTATGCCTCCCGAACACTTTCTATATATGGCGCGTGTCTCGTTGTATCATCACATAATAGTTTTGTATCCTTTTTCAACAGTTTGAGCCTGGTCGCCATTCACTGCCATTATATGGAGGAGCACGTGCAGGACATTTTTCAAAACTTCTCCTTTTGTGGTAAAAAAAGAATAAAGGACATAGGGTATTGGAACAACAACAGGGTGAGTAAAAGATTACTTAATTTTCATTTTAGGGTGAGCTATCCCTAAGGACCCATCAGCCTGCACAATCTAGAGTCTCATGACAGAACTTTGTATGTTTCTAATAAGTAACTATAGATAAGAGTGTTTGGGGTGTGAGTGAGTGCAGATTACATTATAGAGCAAAACGTCCAAGTACTGTATGTTTACCACTGACCTTATTTTACTCATAAATTGAAAAACTCCATTAAAACCCCATAGGAAAATCTCGGGGGAACTAGTGGCGAATTAGCCTTCAGGATTTTGACATCACTGCACCACTCTGTCAGGTCATGAGCTAGAATTTTATTTGAATGACAGTTAATTGGAATTTACTGAATTGAAATTCAACACAGGTAATGCATTCTGGAAAATTAAGTCTTGACAAACTTTGCGCTAGTTAAATTTAGTTACAATAAATATTTATTAATTTTAATTTAACTTCCTCAAATTCTTTTTGAATTGGAATTTAAAAGGCGTTCTCAATTCAATTATTATATTCAAATTTATGAAAAAATTTTTGTATGCATATAACAGAATACTCTATCCAACAATGCCCTGCAGTCATATTTATGTATAATATTTATATATATTAAAAAAATTGATTATCCCTGCTAATTAACATTAATCTTCTTTTTAACAGTAATTTTCTAAGTATAGTATGTGTTGCGCAGTATGAGGTATACAGCACACTAGTGTTTCGAACCATAGACTCACCACAGCATTGACACTGCAGACTTTGAAGTGATAGAGCAAAAGCAGTTCAAGTTGTGTGTCAAGTGTCAATTTTTGCCCGTCGAACAGATTTTATGTCATGCACTTTTGCAGACTTCTAGTCTCAAGATGTCAAACCATCGACGGGTGCTGTGGTTTCTTTCTGCGATTCATTTCTCGGTTTGTTTTTATGTCCATGTCAATACGAGAGAGAAAGCTTGCCTGAGAGAGACTCTAAATCTCCTGCTGCACGTGTGAATATGTGCATTAATATTTCACGTGAACTAAAGGTTACTTATGGACAAAACCATCTATAATTCATGCCCTCAGAAAAGTCAGATCCCTACACATGACATTTAGTTGGTTTGTTTTGAATAATGCATGGTGTCTTTTTAAATGTGTTTGATTTTTGAATAATTAATTGCTGGCAATCCCTCTTGGATAATTGCCACATTTGTGTTTCTTTCTCTTTGATCTGTTTGCACTATTCTCTCTCTCTCTCCATCCTCTCCTCCTGTCTTCCATCGCTCTGGTGGTGATGTAACATGGCAAAACCTAGATGTTTTTGAACTCTCTTGTTCTGATTACCCAGCATTCTCCCACACATCCAAACAGCATCCTTTGAGATTCCATGACCATGAGAAATTTTACAGCATTAAAGACAAAATGAAATGGTATTCCCAATGCATTTAACTTTTCTAACAATATTCAGCAGGCAATCATGTAGGCCAAGGCTTTACCCTTTGGGATTGGACTAAATCATGAGGAGAAGGCCTGTTTGGCTATTTAGCATCAATATTACTCTCTCATTCTTCTTTTAAGGATTTGAACAAACCCATAATCTATAGTGGGATACATCTAGAGACAAGACGACATGGGCAACCAAATAGCAACATGCTAAAAACAACCTGGGGATGCATTTCCCAAAAGCAACTATGGAACTTGTGACCGTAGTTGGTGATCAATGCTTTTGGGAAACGCACCCCTGAACACCTTATTTAACAAACAAGTGCAATAAGTACTCTGAAGACTGTAGTAACATTCAGTAGCAACATACAAAAACAACTCTGAACACCTTAGCAACCACATAGCAACATGCTAAAACCATTCTGAACACCTTAGCAACCATATCATTTAAACGAGGGCTGCAACAACTAATCAGCAAAAATGAAATAGATTATAATCAATAATGAAAATAATTGAAAGCGAATTTGATTATCGATTAGTTGCGTCTGCATGATGTGGACGAAAAGCATCCATCAGTCACGTCGCTTTACAGTACTAGTGAGTTCTGTAATTACAAAATGCTAAAATCATTCGGGTCACCTTAGCAGCCACATAGCAACGCCCTGGCAACCATACACAACATTCTAGCATTGTGATGGGGACTTTTCCAGCATCTCACAAACAAAAAAGGTTTTGTAAATAAATACGTATAGGGCATTTCAGAATGTTTGTAAACAATAGGCAAAAGATGCTTCCGGGTGGCAGAACGCGAGCGGCTTCTACTGACTAGCTGAAGAGATCCAGCCGGCTACTGTAACAGTTACATAGTTAAAAACATTGTTGTTGATAAAAGTTAAAACGATGATGAAAACGTGTTGTGTTTGGGGTTATTTTGCTTAGAAAAAAAGAGCTAGAGAGTATTTTGCTAATTATGTGTAGGTCTACTATATTGCATATTTATTATATTTTTTACTTGTATTATTAAACACAGTTGTTATTATGATAAAAAAAACGCATTATATTTAATTACATTTTTTATTTTTATTACATTTTTACTGTCGACGGTGGGTCTTCCTTCCAAGCAATTTACTAGCGTTGCCATAGGAACGCTTCGGCTTTTGCCACCCGGAAGAACGACTGTTACTGTTGTGACGTCATGGTGAATTGTCGTATAAAAGAGTCTATTTGATCACATGGTGTCTCTTGGGAATCAAACCATTTAATTTTTCTTTAGGTTAAACTGATTCTTTTTTTAGGTCACTTATAAAGGACACTGTTTTCAACAAAAAACTTTAAACTTTTTATGTGTTTTGGCTGTTCAATTACACGTCAACGGCATTTTGGGGGCCTGAAAATGCAAACTTTAGAAAACGTGTTTCAAAGTGCACGTTTTTAAAAAACTATACCATTATCATCTTTTTAAACTACAAAACTTGAATTTGTGAAAACAGCAACGTCATGCGTATACGTGTTCAGTCCATAGGCGTGTAGTGTTTCTTTACAAAGTGACATCGCCAACTACTGGCCTGGCATGAATAATACCGTGTTTAGTCATTTTCTCTGACCCGTGTGAACGGGGATTGTTTTGACAAAGTTGTCGTCTGTACGTGAAAAACGCAAGGAAAAACCTTTCAGGGATTACTACATCATTGTTGTGTAACAGTATACCCTTATTCTTTCCGGTGAACTTAAACCTCTCTGAAGAACACTGAAGCACACATTAGACGGACAAAAAACACATCTCACACACACATCTAGCATCTCTACACACTTCCACATTTAACACACTGCTTGTCTCCAGGGCGAGGACAACCATGAATGTATTTCTCAGTCTCCTTCGTTTTTGAAGGTGGAAGAGTGAAAGTTTACTGCTGAGAACAGGGTGTGTGTGACGTCTGTGTGAGCGCAAAAGCGTTTTGATGGTTTCCCATTTCTCACCTCATAAAACAAACGAAAATGTCAGAGTGAAGGCAACAAAGAGGATGATTTATAGCCGCGTGTGTGTGTGTGTGTGTGTGTGTGTGTGTGTGTGTGTGTGTGACTCCCAATGCACTGTCTCTAACTGCCTCACAGCTCGTGTTGCGACATATAACCTTGGAGATTAAATTATGGGCCCAAAAAATACAGGAAGCTTTATAATCGATTCTGAAATAACAAAGTGGTAGAGGACAACAACAGCAACAACAACAGTTGGATAAAAAGCATAATCCTTTTTTTTGTTTCGTTTTTTTTTCCACAGTAAATCACTGGCAGCTGTGGTTGCCTGAAATTGAATAGCATATATATATATATATATATATATAATTAAACTTAATTTAAGAAATTAAAAATTAAACTTAATATAAATATATTTATCTACAGATCTATAAAATAAAATTTTGTTTTTACAGTATTTTAAAGTAAATTTTAAAAATAACATTTATGTAAGTGTAACACTTATGTTAACATTAACATTTAAGTGTAATATTTTTTACTATGTATATACTCTGTATGTTAATATCTGTGCTACATTAAATAAATGACATAAAACATTCCAAAAAACTAGAAAATTTTTAGTCAATCTAAAGAAACGTGATGGTTTGTACGTGTAATTCTTTCAATATAAGATCATATAAAATGCATATAAAATTGTTATTATTAATTATAACAATATATTGCCATTTAACATTTTATAAAATTGGCCTATGTGCTTATAAAGTCATTCCAAATCTTGTCTAATATATATAACTTTAAAATGTTTACTATATTTTACTATATATGGTAAGGTATCCTATAGTTATTTAATTAACTATAGTATTTTTTGGTTAAAAATATCCTCGCTGTTTACAGTGTGGAAAGACTCTTTTGAGAAACAGGTGTGAGAGCCTGTGAAGTAAACAACAAAACAAACAACAAAATAAACCCCAAAAATGTGTGAAAGATGAGAGTGATTTGTAAATCCGACATCAAATGAACAAAAGATGATAAAGTGAGACATGGCATGTTTTGTCACTGAGTCACCTGAAGTGAGGACACACGTTAGCTGACAGAAAACTCTCTCATCCTCGGTCTCACCCTCAGAAGTGTTGGACTCGAGAGGGTTTTCTTTCTCCTTTAGAAGACAGTTGGAGGCAGGTGTGAGATTTTAGAGTGACGATGCGCCAATATCAACTATCACGCAATTACACACACATACACACTTGTTCTAGAAAAGTCTTCATAGTCTTCATTCACAGGCCAGTGTATCCTGAGAGAATCACATTGGTTTTACAGTGTTCTCAAATCAACCCAGTCACCCGCTTTTATTAAACTCAACAACAGATGCTCCAGTAAATACCAGCATGAACAAAAAGTTTTATTTTTTTATTTTAATATTTGTTATATTTAAAAGATAACCTAAAATATAACGAACACACGCGTGTGTGTTTTCATGTTTTATCTGGACTTTCCATAGACTTTTATACTGTACAAACTGTGTATTCTGTCCCCTTACACTAACCCTACCCATCACAGAAAACGTTCTGCATTACCACATTTAAAAAAAACACAATTTCCTCACAAGGACAAGGATTTTGGATATTGACATCTTTGTGGGGACATTGTCCCCATAATAGGGTTTACCAGGATTAAACACGCACACACACACACACACACATACGATAAGAATCTCGCAAGAAAATGGAATAAACATATCGAACACTTACCCCAACCAATCAAGTCCTCTCTACAATGAGAATGTCCCCTCCTCCTAAATCCACTTGTCACTGAATTGCCATGAAAATCTGCTAGGCTGTGTTGTAACTTCTTGTTTCAATAGGAAATGCATGAAGACAGGTAGGAAAACTGTGTTTGTTCATTTCTTGAGGTCTGTAAAACAAAGTGCGAGCAGCTTGTTATTATGTGTGTGTATGTTTATAATTAGAATGAACTGTAGTTCTGTGTGAAGCAAGTCAGTTCACCAGACGGCCATCTTGGAAATGCCTCAGACAGGTGTTTATATCATGCAAGAATCTTTGTAAAGCAATGGCTTTCAACTGGTTTTGCTTCAGAGCCACAATTTTACTTTCAAGATCAAGTACCAGCCCAATAGCTGTATCTAAATAGACTGGGGCATAATTTGTTTTACCTTGTATAGTTTTAGTTTTTAATGAAGCATGCTGGCATTGTTGTCATTTGGCTAGCTGTCCAGAATTCGATGAATTTGCACAAAAATACAAAGTGTGCTTGAATGCATGCATGGCCTTCGATTTCAACGATAAGAGAAGTGTTTTCTCGTCCTTCTTTAGGTTGGTAAGCCTATTTTGTTTGCTTCCCTAACTTGGTTGCTCTCCCCCCCCCCCCCCCCCCCCCTTTGACTCTATCCGAAAGAACATACAGCCCATTTTTGAGTCATAACCCACCAGCTGTGTATGTGTACCAGAATGCATTGTATTTTACAATCCAGGTAATGTCTTCACAAATACTGTATGTCATCTGGATATTTTTCTTTTTAAAGCTGTAAAGATTCTGCAATTTTTTTAAGATTGGCTCATCCTTATTCTGTCTCTGGTGTAGGTTTGAATGCTGATAAACTGGCTCAGTGATTTCATTAACTATGCATGCAGGCTACTGATGACAGTTACCCTCAGAGATTCCCTTAGATCATAGATGCACAAAACAACAGCAGCGAGAAGATGAGGTTCCTTATCAGAGCTTGTATACGGTAGCTGTGGAAACCGTTTTTAGATGCATGAATCAGGACGGGTCAGTGCGTTTGGTGAAAGGTTTGAGCATGCTTATATGATTTCAAATGAGGTGTCTTTCAAAGTTGCCGGGTGAGGAAAGATAATGGCACGTTAAAAATAAACAAAAAATGCTGGGTTGTTTCAACCCATGTTTGGGTCAAAAACAGACAAACCCAAACGTTGCATTAAAAATAAAAAATAAAAAAAATAACCCAACCGTTGGGTTTAAAATTTTTAAACCAACGATTTGGTTTGTCCATGTGTAATCCAAGCATGGGTTGAAACAACCCAACATAATTTATTAAAACAAAATGCTTTATAGATAGTGCTCTTTACATTTATTTTTACCTCCTTTGAATATCTCGGCTCTGTGATTTATATTATCACAAAATATAAACTATATATTACCTGACAGCTATAAAGATGGATATACACTGCAAGTATATACAACTTTACTCTCACATACATGCAGTGTCGGACTAATCACGTAAAGTGATATAAACTATAGTAAATTTCAACTGCTGGATTGTTTAATCTGTAAAAAAAAAAAAAAGTTAACTGAACTGTATTATCATAGCACACTCTGTATAAAGTTGGTAGTATATCTAAATTTCCCTGCATATATAGGCTACAGTTCAGGCCTAATCTCAACTTTTTGATTGTTTATGTTCATATCATTGCAAAATGTAAACTATAATAGCGCTTTTCACACTTGAAATGACCCTGGGTAAACTGAATCCTGGGTTATCTTGCTTCACGTTTCAGACTGCTCGTAATTTACCCGGGGTTAACAATTAATCCTGGGTAATTATAAACTGACTTTCACATCCTAAATGGTTTATGTCCTTATGTGCATATTTGTGGTGTAAGACGCGCTCAATCGATCCAATGGCGGCATCCGCGCGTGTTCCGTCTTTTCTCATGGTAAAAGGATTTTGATTAAATGCAATACACTTCTCATATGTATTTTCTCGTTATTTCATCAGACTCCATAAAATGAAAAAAGGTTTTAATGATATCTGTGCATCATTAAATTTGAGTGAATGTTTGACTATTCCTTTTAACCATTAGCTAAATGAACAATGTCAGTCAGTTAATAATAATCAAATCAAATGTAACAATTTATTATATCAGGTATCAGTTCAATTGTATAATCAATTAAAAAATAATCAATACAAAACATGAGATGCGAACCCAACCTGAATAAATGTATGAGCTGAGAGTCTCGGTAAATCTCAGCCTCATGGGCCAATCTGAGGTACAGAAAGGGCCCAGAACTTTTTGCTGCACTCCATTAAATAGTCAAAGCCTCTTTCTAACAATGGTAATTTGCATTCAGTTACACCTTATTTTGGGGGTAGGGGAGAAAGACCATTTGCCTTCCTTTGTGTGTCAGTTATAAGAGAAGAGATCTATGTACTATTAAAACTTCTTGCAAGTTTCATAGCTTAAGACGTCCTCCCCATTATAAACAAAGCATTTATTTAATCAAGCTCTAAATACAGCTCGTTCTGGATCCATGGTTAGAAGTGACGTCACGGTAAGAAGTGACGTACCAGTTGTTTGCATATGACCACCTCCAGCACAGGACAACTACGCCTCATTTCGCATCATCGCATGCGTTGTCGTGCAGCGAGTGGGTCTGTTTACAAGATTACTGTGATGCCATGCAGATGTGCTGTTCCTGCTGTGGACAAACAACATGTTTGAATACGCTGCCGAACGATCCAGACGTCAGGGAAAGCAGTTGGATGCAGTTTATTTGCAGCATATGCAGCCCGCCAAAGCCTTATTTGAACGGTGAGTGATCAGATGAGTGTGACAGGGCATGTTACTGAAAGAACGAGCAAAGAGCGAGCGAGCCCCGGCCGCGCGCGCGCCTTCAAACTGTCTTGCTCGCGCTCTCTCTCTCTCTCTCTCTCTCTCCCTCCCTCCCTCCCTCGCGCATATTAATCAAAATCAATTGAGAATTGACATGATGGTAAAAGATTGGAAGACCGAAGTTTCACGTGGTGGAGCATTGTGTAGTCTACATGTGATACAAAATGATTAATGTTAATAATGTATGCATAAGCAGCACTGACGTTAGCCAATCATAACAGTATAGGCGTTAACACTGAAGTCTTAAAGGAGAAACACCCCAAAACAGACTGTTTGAATCAGAGGTGAGAAACAGGGTGGGAAAATGTCATAAACCACTACATTTTTTATTTTTTTTGTACAAAAATCTATAGTAATACTATAATTGCACCTAAGGGAACATAATAAAACAAAACAAAAAACCATGTCATGACCCCTTTAATTTCCAGCTTCAACCACTTATTTCAGCCTTACAGTGGTGTGAGTGTCACTGATTGGATGAACTCTACATGCAATATGTTTACATAAATGCTCAAGCATTGCGCATCCTCATATTACACCTTGTTTACTGTATATAAAATTTTTCCTGAATGGAACAGCGCTTCCAGGTTCTAGGTCAGAACACCGGCTCATTATTGGCCGATGCTGTTCACTTGAACACTAGCCAATAATGAGCCGCCGTTCTGACGTAGAACCCGAAAGCGATGCACTGTGTTTACTATGTGAACAGCGTAGGAGACTGACATGGAAGAGAAGAGAATGTTGAATGAAGTTGTTATTTGGGGGAGGGGGTTTGTGCACAAAAAGTATTCTTGTTGCTTCATAACATTAAGGTTGAACCACTGTAGTCACATGGATTATTTTAACAATGTCTTTACTACCTTTCTGGGCCTTGAAAGTGATAATTACATTGCAGTCTACGGTAGGGTCAGAAAGCTCTCGGTGTTCCGAAGATGGACAAAGGTCTTACGGGTTTGGAACGACATACGGCTAAGTAATTACTGACAGAAGTTTCATTTTTGGGTGAACTAACCCTTTAATTTGCCAGTCGCAAAGTATTAAACATTATACTCTTGAACACATCGTTCATGTGGAAATATGTTTTTGTTGGCGCTTTCTGACTAGTATTTCTTTTTTTTATTAAAGTTGAAAGTTTATTACTTTTGCAAATCAAGTCATTAATAAACCTTTAAAGTTTGAAGGCCCCCTGAGAAGGTTTTCCTTAAACAAATCGATATCCTGCCTGATGAAATTTGTTCCAGAAACCTGTAGCCATATCATCTTGAATCACTCTTAATTATCCGCATCACAGAAGTATGTTTTTGTCAACATCAATTTGTCCTGTGAAGTGCAACAAAATGAATTTGCTTCATATTTCAGAGGGAAATATTTCTCCAGTAGGTGCAAGGCATTTTTTGATGTTCAGAAACAGAGCTGGAAGAAAGATTGACTGAAGTTCACAGCAGGTGAATGAAAGCGCAGAAGAGTTCATCTCAGATCTCATTACAGGTCTCAGATGCTTAGAGATCAGGGCTAATTACTTCTCTCTGTTCAGCTGTCAGAAATTAGATTTACTTACTTTTTCTTCAGACACATCCAATCCATTTAAAATGAACAGCTTTTATTTGTGCATTGTAAGGTCTGAAACTCATATTTCAGCCCTTATGTCTGTTAGTTTAGGACCCATCACAAGAAATTTACCAGACATTTAAAGTAATTTTTCAGGCTGTCATGACTTGAATGTCTAGTCTCTTTTGCATTCGCCCTTGACAAATGTCTTTGTCTCTTTGTGAATCAGTAGAACAACAGAAAGAAAGTGTATTCCCTGTGCAACCGTGTTTACTGTCTAAACAGCCGCATCGTGCAGAACGGGTGCAAACAAATCCAAAACCACAGAAACTACATGAGCAACATTTACATTTTAACATAATCTGTTGACTTCTCGGGGTAACTGCCTTTTATTTTTGCTGTCAGTTGTTGACTTTTTGAATTGGAGCTTGGGAATTGCATTTCCTGTTTCTGTAACTTCCTGTTCCCTTGTTGATAGTTCCTGTATCTGGCCCTGTTTTTTTCCCCCAACCATTAAAAATAGTGAGCATTTATGTTTTGTTTGGAATTTCTAGTTGCTTGTTTAATAAGTCTTTTCTTTTCATTTTTGGCTTTTTAGATAAAAAAAAAAGGACATTTCTGCTTTCGGGTTCTGGTCTCCTTGCTTACACTGCATTATTTTATTGTTTATAATGTTTCCTGGGGTGCACTTATAATGTTAATATAATTTCATAAGACAAATAATATAATCAAAAATAGTCATCATTTAGAAATAAAAGGCATTTTTCCTAGCCTGCTTTTAGCCCTCTGATTTAGCCCTCTAGTGTCTGATGTGAGACTTCAGTGTAAACGCCCACTGCTGTGATTGGCTGACATCTTTGCATATGAAATAAGTATTACATGTGTAACTCTTTTGAAAACTTTTAGCCTGTTTTTACTATTACAGCTCTCAAGGTTAACTTATCTTGGAAAGTGTTGATTATAGCATTATATTTAGATTGTGGCATGAAAGGTTGCATTGATGAGTATTGTAGCCAAACACAGACATGCTGAGCGCATGAATGCAGTGATCTCGTCTTTGCAACTCGATTTCTGCACACAAACAAATGCTTTCATCATAACTAACACTGCAAACACAATGTAAACGAGATTAGTAGATATTGACCAAAGACTATAAAAGGGATTTTGTTATAATAAGAGTTTTGACAAGAGTCCTGATAAACCTGCGCTGTTTGATTGACAGCTACAGTAATTGTAAAACGGAGAGCTCATTGATCGCCATCTATATATAATTTAATCACATTTTAAATAACAGATTATTTTCATCTTACTAAGAGAAACAATGTGAAGTTGACCGTTTAGTCACTGGTTTGATTTGAACATCAGACTGTACATGTAGAGATGCACCGATTACAATTTTCTAGGCCGATTCCGATTTCCGATTTTCATTGAGTTTGACCTGCCGATACCGATTTTAGCCGATTCCGATTTCATTTTTTCTAACCACTTTACAGCACACATAAATATTTATTTTCTATCTTTTCTTTAATAGAACATTTTACAATTTGCATAGAACAGATAATCGCTATAAAATAGAACTATATAAATTACCCCTGGTGTGGGAAATTCACACACACATCTAAAGTGCAGTGTTATGGAAGAACCATTTCCTTTTCACATCCAATATCCAATATTTTTTTAAAGATATATATTTAGCAAACTAAACGTCTGTATGAAAACAGGTAATGCAATAAAATAATATATAAATATATTTTTTATATATATCTTGCAGTGTAAAGATATTTCTCAAAACACACACACACAGGCCTATTGCAATCACTTGTACAAACTGAATAATGGGTTTAAAGTTTAAATGGGTTCATCATGTTCTATAAATATTTTTGAGTCTAACGTTTTCTTTTCTGACATAGCCTACTCCAGTTCTTGATAAAACACGTAAATTCTGTGCATTTTGTGCACTTTTTGTGTGAAATCATAGGCTATTTTGTCCATCAAAAGTGTGCTTTCACTTTAATTGAGCGTGAGCTGCAGCAAATAGACTCTGTGCGGAAACGTTTCACTGCTGCTCACGCGACGCTTCTGCTTGACGCTCACGCGCTGCTGTCGCTCCCGGTGTGAACGCACTCATTGATTAACATGCACGCCGACAAAAAAATACGCGCTTGCGGTCTGAACGGCCCTAATTCACGAGGTTTCCTACATGTGTGTTCCGTGTGCACGTGTGATGCTGATGTTGCGCAAATGTTAATCATGCGGCGCCCGAGTGCATTTGACCGGCATAAAATCGGCATATGTCAGACTGACCGGCCGATCGCCGGTCATCGCCGATCACGTGAAAATCGGCCGGTTCCGGTCACGCGCTGATCAATCGGTGCATCTCTATGTACATGTATCAGAAATCACTGGTCACAGATCAGCCATTAGAATTAACACAGTTACTTTCATGTTGTCGCATTACTGTCGAGTCCATATCGTAAAAGTCGCTTTGCAAAGCCTGCACCCGAAATAGTGACTGATTTACCAAAGAATCCACTGTGAAATGTACCGAATACAAATAAATAATACTCAACTGAGACATTCACATTGTTGAAAATAAATGCTCATGTGCAGTCATAAGCGAGTCTCAGAACACTGAGGCTGTTTCCGAAACCTCATACTTCCCTAGTATAGAAGGGCGAATAACCGCATGTGACAAAAGAAGTATGTCTGAATTCACAGTACTCATAAAAGAGTGTGGAAAAAGTACTCAGATGACCTGCTACTTCCGGCGGGATTCTGAAGTGTGTATACGGTGAACACTTTACTATCCCATGAGGCCATGGGAGAGGATTTATGAATGTCAGTAACGCGACATAACTGACGCTGTTAGATCACGTGATAATGACAGATGTAGTACATCCAGATTTCATATTACACACATTGATACTATATAGAATTTATTTACAGTTGGGAAGTAATTACTTGCTGAAAATAAGTACCTACTTAAGTGAGTGTGCAATTTCTCTTCTAAATGCAGCTGCAGTGATGCCATGCCCTTACCAATCAGTGATTGGCGCTTTTATTTTGAAGGTGGGGCTTATTCCGCCATATTGCAATTTCTCCCATTCATAAATAATATGAGTGCACTGTCTTTGTATATCTAAAGTCTTTGACTTTGTCATTTTTTTCACATTGCATGGCAATGGATAAAAAAAAAAACACAGTTCCAGTCAAAATGGACTATAAATACAGACAATAATACCACATGGTACATTGAGTAAAAACACTTACAAGTAGATCGATTTTTGAAAGCACCATCAGTCTAGTAAGCGTGCGATGCAAGGCAGACTGGTTTTTTAAAATGAAAGATTACACATTCATATTAGGCTTCCATTAAATTTGCTCGTAGCCTGGTCATGTGTTTGACAGCTAATCTCCTGAAGCCGCCTCTCTAAATGCTTTTATTATTTCATAACTGTTTCTGCTGCAGATCACAGAAATAAGAGTAATCTTTTAATAATGAGATTAAAGAATAATCCTCTGTCTATGTGTGTTGCGTCGCCACCACATGAAAACCTGAAACGCAGACTTCAGATGGAACTTACTGCATTATTAATTTTTTAATCTGGAATGTTCATTTAAAATCAGGCTCTTTCCATGCCTGTGATCTGCTCTTGGAATCGCCCTGGGGAGAGTCTGAGCATGCATTTTAATCAGATATATGATATTTGTTAAACAGTTTAATTTAGCTAAATCCTGTGTAATCATGATTGACAGCATTGGGTTTGATACTTTCCACTTCAAATAAGTGATAAGCGATTTCCATTTCAAGATGCCTTTAAGTTTATTTTTGCTTGTTAGGATGACAGTCATCTTGCTGACCGCATGGGAAGTGACCACACTTTTATTATTTTTTTATAAAAATGATGTATTATTATTATTATGAATAGTAGTAATAATAATAGTAGAATAACAGTTTTTTTTCTGACCATGAAGTGACCAAATTGATATTATTATTATTATTATTATTATTATGTAGTAATATTTTTTTTTCTGAACCCATATGAAGTGACCAAACTTGTATTATTATTAATATTATTGTTATTATAATAGTATAATAGTATATATTATTATTATCATGAGTAGTAGTAGTAATTCTTTTTAGGTTTTTGCAATAAAGCCTACATTATTTGCAATAATTGGATATTCAAGATTAAAAAACAACAGTTACATTGCAAGTTGTTGTTGGTGTTGTTTTATTACATTTATTTTTTTATTTTTTTATTTAAACATGATTTTAAAGGCGTTACATTGGGATTATGAACATTGATGAATACAGTGCGCTAAAAAGAAACGTAAAAAAAATACTGAGATAAAAGTTTTTTTCAGCATATCAACCGACTAGTTTCTTCTCAAAATTTACGATATAAAAATACAATATCGCTGGACCAATTGAACAGCCTGGCTCCCAGAAATTGTGTAAAGCCAGCCAATCAGATTGAATTTGATTGTTTTGCAAAAGCTCCTGTGTATACGCAGATTTGTCTGGGGTTGTGAGTCATATGAGAAAAGCTTATCTTTTTATGATAAATCTCGTCTGCACATATTTGTTATTTTAGATCAGTAACTCTCATTATTAGCCATCAGAGGTTGTTCAGTGAACGTTGAGAACTCTGATAAATCATGTTTGTTTCACAGCTTCTAAGTCTCACGTTAGCACACACACACACACACACACACACACACACACACACACACACACACACACACACACACACACACACACTGCCGATGCCCTTGAGACGACCCCCCTTAGATTCAGTGGCAAGTTTGAGCCTGCTGGCGTTGTGACAGACAATCTATTATCTAGCACAGAAGAGTGTGTGTCCCAGAGACTGATGTGGCTTTGGCTAATGTATGTGAGAGAGGGGAAAGGATCAAGTGCAGAAATGAATGGATTCACATTCTCGTGGCGAGGAACAAGAGAAGGAATGCTGAACGTCTCACGTTTTATTTATCCTATACTTCACACCTCCATCCCACCTTTTTTGTCTTCTTATTGTATTTCACTCATTAATCTTCATTCTCTTTTAGTGGCGGGAAAGTATGTGAGGCCGAACTATGAGACAAACCAGCAATTTATGATGCTTTTATGCCTCCACAGTAGGAGCTAAGATGCTTTTATAAACCCGTCTCTCGATAGGCAGATGTTACCACAATTTAATTGCTTGATGCCCTGAAGAAGCTCTTGTCTTGCATAAGTCTCCAGCATGCAGTTCTTCTCTCTGTGATGTCATAATGCCCGGTTTCCTTCAGCACATCTGGGTCACAGCTAAGGAGAATTATTAAATTCACATGAGCATGTTTTACTGCTACACTTAAAAGTTACCATAAAGACATTCATAATGTCACAAAATATTACTATTTTACTATAAATGCTGGTCTGTTTAACTTTCTGTTCATCAAAAAATCCTGAAAGAAAAGTGTCATGGGTTGCACAAAAATATTAAGCAGCATTTTAAGCAACTGTTTCCAACATTGATAATAACAAGAAAAGTTTCTTAAGCATCAAATCAACATATTCAAATGATTTCTCAAGGACCATGTGACACTGAAGACTGGTGATATACTGGTCTATTTTTTTTTTTTTATAATCATAAAAATATTTTTATAATCATAATTTCTCTTGCTTTATCCCCATCTTGGATTTTTTTTTTTTTTTTTTGCGTTTAAGATTCTGGTCCATATGATCATATGATACAATGTCATCTATACGATGTTGTAATTCGGATTTTGAGAAGACGGCGATGTGCGACTTGCTTTCGTGAGGCACACTCGCAAGGTGCCCTCTCTGCCGTGTGCGCGCTGTGCGCAGTATGTTCTGTCTCACATACGCGCTCCAGAATCCGGGAGATTTTAACTAATTTGCGGGCTTCAGCGAGACGCTATCCCGCTATGCGGGAGACTCCCGGAACTTCCGGGAGACTTGGGATGTCTAATAAGGCAGCTCATCTCTTCAAAGCTCCAGGTCAAACCACGACTCATTTTATCAAATGTAGTACAACAGCTCACTTTCCCATAACGCAACTCCGACTACGGAAGCCTGTTAACTCAAAGGCGCAGTGCTTTCTTGCAATTGGGTCGGTTCATGTTCACACCGTAAACGAACCTCTTCAGCTGGGTCTCGGTTCGGTTGTTTGGTCCGCACCCGAGTTCGATTGCTGTATTCACACCTGCCCACAAGGTCCGCACCAAGGGGGGAAACGAACTAGAGTTCGATTCAATCGAACCAAACAAGGCAGGTGTGGATACACCCTAATATTATAAAATGCTCCCTAGGTAGGCAGCATACTAGGATTTGGAACAGATCTTCAGATTAACATATTGCCTGTTGCTTTCCTGCGTCACTCCTGGTTGGATCACAGTGTTTTGGAGGGATTAAACAATGCTTGTGTGTAAATGCGCTCTTCAACCCCTGTCTTGTAGTTCTCCCTCTGCATTTGTCACGCAGACACATCTCCGTGATCTCAGACCTTTGAAGTGCCTCGACGTCATTTGTGATTTAATCTGATGGTTTGCACTCACCATAAACGCCATTAAGTCATTAAATATTCAGAATATTAAGTGGCTGGTGGCTTAATGCGTCCAAAATTAAATGCATACAGAAGTCGGAAGTGTTTGATAGATGACTCTCTGTGTGTATTGTTTTATCCAGACGATTCGATGAGATTGGAGATGACGAGGTTTGTACAGGCCGTGAGTGTAAAAATGATGAATTTTGCTGATGGAGACAGAGAGAGCGATGAGAACATCGAGACCTCCATATTAATGGCATCTGTGCGTCCTTGTCTGATCTCGATCTGCATGATCTGCTTCCTGTTTCACTCAAGGACTTATTTTCAGCTAGTCAGATGTCACTAAGCAGTTTTGGCAAGAATAACATTATTCATTCAGCATTATTCCCATCAAATTCATAGATAAATTGTAGGTTGCAAGGATTCTTTTTAAGGAATATTATGGATATTTTCAAATGGGTGTTCACTGGATGTACTACATCGGCTATATAGACAAACTATTTGTCTGGCAGATTGTTCTGGAGAGTTTTTTCCTTGAATGAAATTAGAGTTTTTTTTTTAAATATATATTTTATTATATATTATTTGTTTAAAGCTGCCGTCGGCAAAATTTTTTGGATCATATTCAGTGAAATCGACACTATAATCCGACAGGCCAACATAAATAAAGTGGTTTTAGAAAAAAAAAAACGAGCTTCTAACTCCACCTGGAGCGTGTTATTTGTTTAGCAAAAATCCACCGCTCCCGGTTCATTGTGTCCAATCAGCGCAGGGGGGTGTGAGATATGACTGTCAATCACAGGTCGTGCACACGCCACCCCTCGCGCAAGCTACAATCGAATCGGCATTTTGAAAGGTGGAGAGATTTACGTGATTTAATTGGGTTCAAGCTGGATGCAGAGCTTGCAAAATTTCTTCTCGACAGGTAATTGTGCTTTATCAACCAGTTACTTTATTTCTTAGTGTTATGTTAGTAATCTAAGTATGTTTGCCCAAATGTGTTGGTATGGATAGCTAACGTTAGCACTTGTTGGGCAGGTTCGTTAGCTTTGTTTGCACTGAAATCCGTGTGAACGTAACGTTAGGTGTATAAACGTCCAGATGAAGGGATAAAGTGCGGCTTTTTGGAAGAATGTTGATGGATGCTGATGAGACGCACTGACGAGCACGAACTCTGTGGGAGGGTATTCGTTGATAGTGGGGAGGGGCATGAGAGTTGTACACATTCAAAATTTTGCCTAAGTCCACTCAATCTGCCAGACTTGCCGACTGCAGCTTTAATCATTTTTATATCATATATTTTTTATATATTTTTTATTGTATTATCATGAATTAATTTTTTTATTTTATAGTTTAATTGTGTTTAACTTTTTAATAATATTTGGAGGTTTATTTTATCTATACCTGTATATAAAGGTTTTTTTTAATTTTAATTTTTTTATTCTACTTGATTCTACCTTGCCATTTTTCATAGAATGTTTAATATGTTTACTTTTATTTATTTATTTATTTATTTATTTATTTATTTATTTATTTACTTACTTACCTAATCACCATTTTCTATGCTGCTGTCATTATCACGTTAGGCATTTTAGGGAACAATTGATTTCTCCATAAAAGTTGACAGGGAAGTGGTTAACAGATATATTGCCAATGCCGATACATTATCGCAATTATGGCCAATAAGCTTTTCTGTTTGGCCTACATGTTGGAAACGGGACTTTGACGGAGACATGTTAATGTTACAACTTCTGTTTTCATTTTGAGTGCATTGACAGGTGACACTGAGAGACTCTTTATATGTTCTTTTGAGTTCTTCAGGGTCATTCATCTTCATTTTTACCTCACTTTCCCTCAAACTAACCTCCACTAATCACTGACTGACCAATTATGCATTTACTGTAATGGGGTTGATTGATAGGACGTTTAGAGCTCCTTATAATCAGTGTGTGAGGCGCATACATTAGAGTGCTTTACTTTGACATCCACTTAGCACTGTGGTTTCTGAGATCAATTCAAACACACGCACTGGCCTTTCAGAGCCCTTTCTTGCCCCTCAGGCCTACTGTTAATCTCTCCTCATTTTCTGTGTTTGTATCTGGCCTGGAAGATCAATATGGTCAGATCAACTGTCCTGTTGTCTTCCTATTTACCATTTCCTCATTTATTTGATCTCACTCTCTCAACCTTCCCTTCCAGCACAACAATCAATGACATTTGGTTGTTTAAAGTGGTATACTGCAATAAATGTATAGTTTTTGTTATATGTTAAATGTAAAAAAAGCATAAAAAATGCAAATGCTATTATCTTTATAGCTCTGATAAAAAAATAAAAATTTAAATCCTTGCGCGAATCTCACAAAATGGCTCAAGAACACGTCATGGTCACATTTAACCAGAAATCTGAATGCAAAATATAACTTTTAATATTTTCGAAACTATATTTCTCTGCTTATTACATTTATTTATCACACAAAAAAAAAAAAAAATAGTTTTCTGTCTTTTTTCTTTTGGTTTTGGGTTGAATTCGCCCTATTATCCCAGTGTTATTATGGTTATGAAATAGTTTTCTGTCTTTTTTCTTTTGGGTTGAATTTGCCCTCTTATCCCAGTGTTATAATGGTCATGAAATAGTTTTCTGTCTTTTTTCTTTTGGGTTGAATTTGCCCTCTTATCCCAGTGTTATAATGGTCATGAAATAGTTTTCTGTCTTTTTTCTTTTGGGTTGAATTCGCCCTATTATCCCAGTGTTATAATGGTCATGAAATAGTTTTCTGTCTTTTTTCTTTTGGGTTGAATTTGCCCTCTTATCCCAGTGTTATTATGGTCATGAAATAGTTTTCTGTCTTTTTTCTTTTGGGTTGAATTTGCCCTCTTATCCCAGTGTTATAATGGTCATGAAATAGTTTTCTGTCTTTTTTCTTTTGGTTTTGGGTTGAATTCACCCTCTTATCCCAGTGTTATATGTAGCAGTAGCTGTGAAATATGATCTGGGGTACGGCAGGTCTTTGTAACCTCCTGCTTTTCACCTGTACGTAATGAAACCCAGAATACCTCGGGCACGGGAGCAGCAGGTCACCTGCTAAGAGCAGCGATTTAATCTGTGAGCCCTGCGGAGAGGCCAGAGGATGCAGCCAATTCACTCCAAACTCATTTATATAAATGCAGGAGTGAGCCGGAGCCCTGTGGAACGCCTCTCCGTGGAATATTTAAACTCCGTGTTTATTGCTCTTTTCACCATTGATTTATTTTCCAAATGCATTGATGCACTATGATGCCACCCTGCAAATGTTGCCAGCATGATCTGTCACCTTAAGTAGAATCAAAGGCTTTTAAACAAGAACCATGTTTTAGGTCAGCCAAATTACGTGATTTAATGTAGATGTTTTTTTGGTAGCAAAATGTATTTAAAAAGGTTCAGGAGTTCTGAGGTTTAGTGAGAGCTAAAAAGGGTTATTGAGCCATCCATCCATCCATCCATCCAGATCCGATTTAAACAACTTAAATCTGATCTGACTAAAATAAAAATAAAAAAAATCATATTTTTACATTATTAAATCATGGATGGATGGATGGATGCACTGTTGCAGCTCCTCTCTTCGCAGTCTTTGAGTGACGCTCTGTTTAGTTCCTGTCTGAAGCCCCTCCTTCTAAAAAAAGCAGTGTGCTCTGATTGGTCGGATGACGGCTGAATCAGTGTGTTGTGATTGGTCAGCCACTTCAAGCGTGTTTCAGAAATGTCATACCTTAAACGTGAGTTTCATCTCCCTTCTAACTAACTAAACCAAAATGTATTTTACATAAACCTTGGGTGGGAATTATTTAAATGAGGAATATTGTGACGTGTTTGTTCCCTGAAGAAACTCAAGACTACAATGGAGGCGTTTCAGGGAGTTCAGAAACAGTGACACTGATATAGAGAATAACTCCCACTGGAGTGACTTTGTGCTTTGTAATGTTGTAGACCTTTTTTTAATGCTCAAACAGCATTACCCACCTTCTTTGGATTTATCCATCCAAAATGTAACAAATTCCGTGACATTTCACTGGAAATTCCAATTTTATGACTGGCTTCCGATTCCATCTGCATTTTCCATTTAAATTGGTTGAATTTTAAATCTGATATTTTAGCACTTTTATGATTGTTTTACATACAATATTACCAAAGCATCAGAACCAGCTGGGAGAGAGAACTGGATTCAAGGCTCAGCTCTGGCTTTTAACCTGGTTTTGGTCTTGGTTTGAACAGCTTTATGTTACAGTGTGTTTGAGGGAACTTGACTGAAGAAATGTCTAGAATTTTTTTATCTTTTTGGAATAAGCTTATAATTACATATTCAAACCCATAATTACATTGGCTATGTCCAGTTTTTCAATAAATAAACAGTGTTTTGTGTGAGAAGAGGAACCTTGCAATTAAACTAGTTTCAGACATTCTTCCAAGGCATCATAACAATGTGTATAATGAGAGGGAACAAATTGAAGTTTTTAAGCTTTACCCATGCAAAAATTAGCAATGCAAATGTGTAGTGACTATAATGTTTATTTCGTAATATAGATTGGGTCATAAGAAAAGATATGCTAAGTAGACATTTATAAGTTATTTAACTCAATTTTTAACCACTTACTCAGATGCCATTGTTATTCTTTCCACCAATCACCGAACCACTCGCAGGGCAAAGCATAACCAAATAAGTCCAATGCTTTGGTGTCCCGCATTGCTAAACCAATGTGTACGGACGCCTGTCGCTGCTGCCTAACAGTGGCGTTGTAAAAGAGCCATTGAGAAGATTAAGGGTCTGAAACGCTCTATCTGATTCCTGCAAATCAACAGCTGAATTAAATAATAGCACCATCCTCTCCAAATATTCACTTCAGCTCTCACTCGCACAAATATCAGTCTGTGATGTGTTGGCACCCTGAGGCTTAGTTGAATTGTGTTGTAATTTAACCCGCATGAGGGTAGAGTGTGTTTCTCTCCCGTATTGATCAGTAGATGATGGTTTACACCATTAGTGAAGCACTAAACGGATGGAAAGAAAACAACAGCTATACAGAGACGGCAACTGTGCCCTGATATATAAATTTAATGCAATAAATATAATGCAGTATAATATTAATCACCACAGAAAATATGGCTGGTCTCACCGCAATGAGTGTTAAAATACTTTCAAATGACAGCTGGTTTGTGTATAAGCTGGCATTTTAAATTTTTAGCCTTTTATAATACCAATTGCTAGCATGTACTAAAATATTGGTGTGAAATGAACTTATATTTTCCATGTCTGTTGTCTATGATGTCACAGCTTAGGACAGTCGCTATACTGAAGGGTTTGGGACAGTGTGTTCTTGATCTATCGTCAGCCGAGTCTCGTGTTTCCTTTTGAGATGAATGAGAATGTTAGCTGATAGCTTTCTTCAGATATTATAGACCTTAATAACACACACTGAACTGTATCTTTGGTACCCTGCTATAATCAGACCTTCCACTAGGGGCAGCAAAGCAGAGAATAACAACAGAGTCATTATTGAGTCTGTTGGGTGCTGCTGACCAAAGTAAAAGCTAAATCTGTTTTCCAGCAGCTTAAGCTCAGCTCACAGTCTAAAGGGACTGAAACTTTGTCCAATGCATTGAGATTTTTTGTTTTTTTTCCCACACCTTTACCAACTTAAACACACAAATAAGGCTGAAAGAGTTCCAGATGACAGAAAAGAAGAAGAAAAAACACTGGAAATGAACAGAGCAGTAATTGGTTGCAAATCCAAATGAAACCATAAATGACCACACACACACACACACACACACACACACACACACACACACACACACACACACACACACACACACACACACACACACACACACACACACACACACACACACACACACACACACACACACACTCTCCCTGCACATCCTGTTCATTAATCTCATTACCAAGACTGTAATGGACACTGTAGCGTTAAAAAGCCTACATGATAATACAGGAGCTTGATAAAGCACCACTTGCATATGTGTGTGTATAAGACGAACAGGACTGCAAAAGCATCTCTGTTAGCTAAACGGAGCCATCATCAACTAGGGCAGGAGTATTTCCGGCTGTGTGTGTGTGTGTGTGTGTGTGAGAGTTGCTTTCCACTGATGCACTGCACTAATAGATCACACTGCAGGAGCTCCAGAGAGAGACAGACAGAGACATTTGGCACATTCGCTCGTCTCTAATGAGGGCAGTTTCATCACACACCTTGTTTAATCAAACCGAGAAAATTAATAAGAGCGATTAGAATATTGGCAGCCGTGATTCTTCTGTGTGTGTGTGTGTGTGCGTGTGTGTGTGTGTGTGTGTGTGAAATAGGAACATAAGCGGTACAGAGCGCATTTAATCATTATTCGTAATATAGCATGCATATTTCATGTCAAAAGTGAATTTTTATAGTATGCCTAGCTCCAGGATGACACAAAGCACATTAAAGGTCGTCCAAATGTCTATATTTCAAGTCTTCTGAAGTCTACAGTATAACTTGTGTGAGAAACGGACAATAATTGAAATTAATTATTATTAATTAGGTCCACTGAAGGTCTCAAATGGACTACAAAAACCGCCAAACACCATGTTTTTTTTTCTCGTGATGACCAAACGTATTTAATGTCAATGCTGCCATATTTGACTTGAGTGGAGAGAAAGATGTTCAGTAAGTAAATTACATTTCAATCTGTGTATCACATAAAGCTGTTGTATGGATTCAGATGACTTGGAATATTTCATTGTATTTTTTTTTGTGTTTAATTTAGCAGATGCAGTTTATGGTCAAAAAGACTCTGAAGCTTTTTCATACTATGCATGACATCTGCATAGTCTTTAGCTCAGCAGCGCCAGCACAGCACAGATTTACATGTTCGCTGTGATCGTACTTGTCAAAGGTTTAATAAACATAGCCGAATCATTGTCATTTAGGAATCAGATCGCGTGGGTGTTTGAATCAAGATTGTGATCTTTTAAGGATAAATCGTGCAGCTTTATATATATATACAAATATGGAATATGGTCATGATGTGTCTTCCTACATGGTTGTTTAAGAAATGAAAAGCTACACACTCCATCAGTTAGGGTTAGAAACTGTTGCGAAACATATAGCATGCTAGAAACATAATAATCACTGCAATAATGATCCAATCATAGACTCTTAAGCATTTGCCTATTCAAATCCAAAATGTGAATATCTGACCATGTTGCACTACATGACCCCTACCCCTCTCCTCTCAGTCAGGAAATATTCCGTCTCTGACCGGGTGGAATGTTTTCTGAATACCAATTCCAGTCGCCTTCTCCTTTTCTTTCAAGTGACTGCAAAAAAAAACAAAAAAAAAACATCCAGCAGCAATCTAATTTCCTCTGTTGAGTGAGGAGAAATGTTACGGCTTTGTGGTCGTGTTTTTCAAGAGATGTTTCCTCAAGCAGCTCTCAGAATGAGCTGTGGTGCATGTTGGGTCATTCAATCATAAAAACAACTTCTTGGTCAGTCGTACACTGAAGAGGCAAACGTTATGGAATATGTGTACAATTTGCCATAATGTGAAGCATATGATGAGAGCACACGGCATCGAACACAAAGCCCCATAATGCAAATTGTGATAATGAATGTGAAGAGAGAGAAAATTGATTGTTCTGTAGTGGGATTTGGATTAATCTGAATCGTATTCTCTCCTCTCAGCGTTTTGGAATAATTAGTTTTCCTGACGATCAAGCAGCGCATCAGATCCACTGTAACTGCTTCCAGTTTTACACACTATAGCGCTGGCTGTTGTTTTCAGTCCCACGGATAGTTCCAGACCACGAGCCTGCGAGTTAATGAAGCAAATATCCTGCTTCAGCCCCACTGAGAGCTCCATTACACCCTGGAGCTGCATTTATGAAGCTCGGACAAAAGAGATGGGAAAAAGAATGAACGATCAAACAAGAGAGCAGGGAGGGTGGTGAGGGAAGCTGGGGCTACAGCAAACGAATGTGCAAACCTCTGACTGATGATTAAATTAATATTTGTCTGATCTGACAAAAGAAAAATGGGGCTCTCTTGGTTGCAGTACAATGCAGAAAGCTTTTGATTAGGATTGCAGACAGGACACATTCTGCATTTATATTTAATTCAAGTTAATTCAAATTACCAGAGAAACAGATGTGTTTTTGGAAGTTCTCTAAAAAACTGACACAATCTCATAAACTATGACTATATACACACAGTAAACATTTCTATATCACTAATCAAATCTGTGACATTGAAAAATTATAAAAATTTATTTATTAATTTATAAACATTACATGTTCATTAAAACATAAGAAAGATCTGTAAGATATGCACGCTTGAATATGATCTGTAAGATATGCATGCACCGCCTACAGTGATATCTCATTGGTCTAAAATCCCATTCTGCATATCTAGGTCCATATAAGGTCCACTGAAGTGCCTTAAAACACGCAGCATTATTCAATGTGTTGAGGTAATTTCCACTGAAACAGGAAGACATCGCGGTACATATCGAGCAGGTCCCCCCCCCCTTTTTTAAAATAGCCAATAGCGTTTGGTTTATATCACTGCTCGGTCAGAGCCATTGAACTTACTGTATGACAGTCACAGTCTAGATTCCCCTTTTAGATTTAATATATAATTGTTACTGAAAAGTGTGTAATTTATGTTGGTGCATGGCACCAATGTTCTCTCTCCTACTCATCAGTGCTGTTTCTAATGCCTAGTCTGTCTAACCGTTTCTCCTCCTAATCTTCTCCATATCGCTTTAAAATATAGCATTCTGTGAAGAATTCAAATGGGTCCCGATATGTTTTGTGGTCTGTGCTGACTCGCACAGATGATCCGCTCTGTGCCATCGTGTCTCTGGACCAGAGCCGACTTTGTGCGCTGTGGCTGATCGTGTAACACTAACGTGAAACCAGGCTTAATTCACTCCAATGGAAAGCATATTTACACTGTATGAATCATTCCATATCCCCTATATAGTGCACTATGAAGACCACACCGAACACTGTGAGTGCGTGTTAGAAATTAGGAATGGTGAGAGAACATTGTGCTTGGTACATTTTCCGTCTTCAAACCAAACTTGGGTCTTCAGCCGACAGTTTAAATCCCGTCTGGCTAGAGCGCTTCCCATAATGTGTTAGGTCAGTAGGTGTAGAGTACACAGTCTTTTGTGGCTGTTCGAACACATGAGCGTTTACACTACGAAAGCAATCCGGTCGAATGCGTTTTCGGCTACTTCTGGTAGAGGTTTTAGACCCTGTTTACACCTGTATTTAGTGTCGTCCACTTGTGATCCGATCGACCAAAACGCATCTTAATACCAGACATACACAGGACCTGAGTTTGGTTACGCTAGTGGCACAGAAGTTACAAATGTCAGCTTCAAATCTATTAGATGCATTAAAATACAGAAATATGTCAGCCCTTCGTGTCCTGTCTCTTGTCTAACAATGTGTTGGTACAGGCCTCTAAGAAAGGCAGATTAATTATTCAAAGCACTTTTTTTTTTCTGAAGGGCTGACCTGCTGCTATTGACATATGCACATACACAAAACTGGAATAAATAAAGCAAGAAAGAATGAAATTGATTTATGGAGTCGTATCAGACCCGGATGCCCTGGTGCATGTGTCAAATTAAAGCCTTGAGAAACGGCGTCTCCCCGACGGCATTAACTCGCTCCTCACGCTGTGATTGGGGGGACTCCTGATTGTCAACACAGAATTGCTTTGATTGAAGTCCGCAGTCAATGATTAGTGTGAGGATAAATTCGAGTCCAGGACAGCTCATTTCTCAATCCCGCTGATTAAATTGTTATTGCTAGCGTAATGTGTTTGCACAAAACAACTCATAAACATGCCACTTGCAAAAAGGTGTTTGCAATAAATCCCATTGTAGTTTCAGGTGCCGCATTCTTGTACTTGTCTTTATTGTAATTTCACATGCGCGCTGCATTCGCACTTCTCATTTTTATTTCTCTCTCCTTTCTGCTCTTTTATCATCTCGGAGGAAAAAATAATAATAAAATGAGGGAGAGAGATTTTTCGCTCTTGTCAGAAAGGCTCACAACACAATAGTTGCATCATAAGTACTAGGGACATCTATCTTCTTTTTAAGTTTTATTTCTTTTCATTTTTCCCCACATGTTTTCTGGGAGAAAATCACAGAGGTCTTGTGAATGTAGTCAGATGACATCTGTGTGGCTTAAGGAGGTTTGTAGTACCTGGAGAACGCCATCTGTTAGTGTTATAGCAGCTATCCTGAGCTATAATGTCAGCAGACAAAGACAAAATACACTGCTGAAACATCCATTATTATGAAGTATAGGCAATATATTTTGCATGCAAACTGTTTTTTTTTCTAACTTGGCCATGATAACCAGACAGACAAAACATTTTCAAGGTTAGCATGTTTATAAGACTAAAGGCTCATTTACACCATGAACGATAACTATAACGAGAACTTTATTAGCGTCCACACCAGCGGATGATATTCCAAATTTTCTGTAGTCTGCCGCTTTAAAAGCTTTAAAAGTCTGGAGAATTCTGATTGGCTGTCAATGAGTTCATCAGCTGGGAAGTGATTCCAACTGCATAGTTTCTCTGTACCGTTATTGCTAATCGTAATTGTGGTGTGGACTATTCTTTTATATTTGTAATTTTTTTTTTAGAACTATATCTTTATCGTTATAGTTATTGTCCTTGGTGTGAACAGGCCTTAAGACTAAGCGGGTATTTAGAATTTCCTCTTGACCTAATTCTGACCCCAGTGCAACATTCATTTTTTTGTTTTCTTTTACTACCAGGGCTCATCTATAATTCCTTTTCATTTCACAGTCTAAGAGAACGTACTGCATTCCATTCAACTCAGAAAGTCAAGAAATTCCAACCTTACTTTTTTAAATGGGCAACAGAACACTACCTAAATGCCAGCTCGGTTTCTACATTCTACAACTACAACAGGCTTTTTTTGTTGATATTTATACACTCACCGGCCACTTTATTAGGTACACCTGTCCAACTGCTCGTTAACACTTAATTTCTAAGCAGCCAATCACATGGCGGCAACTCAGTGCATTTAGGCATGTAGACATGGTCAAGACAATCTCCTGCAGTTCAAACCGAGCATCAGTATGGGGAAGAAAGGTGATTTGGGTGACTTTGAACGTGGCATGATTGTTGGTGCCAGAAGGGCTGGTCTGAGTATTTCAGAAACTGCTAATCTACTGGGATTTTCACGCACAACCATCTCTAGGGTTTACAGAGAATGGTCCGAAAAAGAAAAAACATCCAGTGAGCGGCAGTTCTGTGGGCGGAAATGCCTTGTTGATGCCAGAGGTCAGAGGAGAATGGCCAGACTGGTTCGAGCTGATAGAAGGGCAACAGTGACTCAAATAACCACCCGTTACAACCAAGGTGGGCAGAAGAGCATCTCTGAACGCACAGTACGTCGAACTTTGAGGCAGATGGGCTACAGCAGCAGAAGACCACACCGGGTGCCACTCCTTTCAGCTAAGAACAGGAAACTGAGGCTACAATTTGCACAAGCTCATCGAAATTGGACAATAGAAGATTGGAAAAACGTTGCCTGGTCTGATGAGTCTCGATTTCTGCTGCGACATTCGGATGGTAGGGTCAGAATTTGGCGTCTACAACATGAAAGCATGGATCCATCCTGCCTTGTATCAACGGCAGGCTGGTGGTGGTGGTGTCATGGTGTGGGGAATATTTTCTTGGCACTCTTTGGGCCCCTTGGTACCAATTGAGCACCGTTGCAACGCCACAGCCTACCTGAGTATTGTTGCTGACCATGTCCATCCCTTTATGACCACAATGTACCCAACTTCTGATGGCTACTTTCAGCAGGATAATGCGCCATGTCATAAAGCTGGAATCATCTCAGACTGGTTTCTTGAACATGACAATGAGTTCGCTGTACTCAAATGGCCTCCACAGTCACCAGATCTCAATCCAATAGAGCATCTTTGGGATGTGGTGGAACGGGAGATTCGCATCATGGATGTGCAGCCGACAAATCTGCGGCAACTGTGTGATGCCATCATGTCAATATGGACCAAACTCCCTGAGGAATGCTTCCAGCACCTTGTTGAATCTATGCCACGAAGAATTGAGGCAGTTCTGAAGGCAAAAGGGGGTCCAACCCGTTACTAGCATGGGGTACCTAATAAAGTGGCCGGTGAGTGTATATATATATATATATATATATAATTTTTTTTGACACTGGTAAAGTAAATGCTAGCACTATAGTAACATTTGTCCTCTGTAATTTGGCTTGCCTTGAGCACAGGAACGCCATCATGGTGTAGCCAGAGCTTCTGTCTGTTTATGTCTATGATGAGTCATGCAGGTATTGGGCTACTCTACAGCGGTGCTACCCGAACCAGTCTAGTCCCAATATAAACATTTATTATAGACCTTATGCACCAGAGAAACGAGGGCGCCGCCATCTTTAGAATATTGTCTTTGAACTTCCGTTTTTGCGGTCGTCTGTATATTTCTATGGCATCGCTGTCGAGGAGTAATTAGCTGGTGAAGTGGATTTACTTATTGTAGAGTTAACGAAAGTTATCATGAGCATTGTAATGTTTATCATAAGCATTGTAAAGCAGATGTCTAAACAAATGTCGACCGGGAAATTTATTAAACGAGCCGTTCATTCATCGTTCACGCAAGATCGTTGCGAAAATACAGACCGTAAGTCAAAAGACAACGAGCGCAGCGTTGAAAAGGGGCGGGGCTACATAAGGTCTATAGATGTACCGTAATGATTCAGGATAAGACAAAAACACGCTTTGGAAAATGGATTAATGATGTACTCGCTTTTTTGTAAACTTTAACTCAAAAAAGTTACGGACTGCAACTTTAAGGAGTACATTTTCAAACAGTAGTACACTAGTGCCAGCAGCCATATCACCCTGTAGCCCAAGACTGGTTGCCCACTGAACCTAAGCAGGGCTGAGCCTGATCAGTACCTGGATGGGAGACCTCCTGGGAAAACCATGTTGCTGCTGGAAGAGGTGTTAGTGAGGCCAGCAGGGGGTGCTCTCCCTGTGGTCTGTGTGGGTCCTAACACCCCAGTGTCGTGATGGGGACACTATACTGTCAAAGAGCACCGTCCTTCAGATGAGACGTTAAACCGAGGTCCTGACTCTCTGTGGTCATTAAAAATCAGGATGTCCTTCGAAAAAGAGTAGGGGTGTAACCCCGGCATCCTGGCCAAATTTGCCCAGTGGCCTCTATCCATCATGGCCTCCTAATCATCCCCATATATATATATATATATATACTGATTGGCTTCATCACTGTCTCCTCTCCACCAGTAAGCTGGTGTGTGGTGGGTGTTCTGGCGCAATATATCTTCCGTTGCTTCATCCAGGTGATGCTGCACATTTGTGGTGATTGAGGAGATTACCCCTTCCATGTAAAGCACTTTGAGTACCCAGAAACGCGCTATATAAATGTAATGAATTATTATTTTTTATTATTACTACATTTGTGTGCATGTTAGAGAGATTTAGAGAGATGCTGTAGATTTTTATATATATATATATATATATATTTTGTTTTACTCAGTAATGGATGTCCATGTCATGCATGTTTAAATTCCATGTATGATATAATATTAGCTAGTGCCATTTGAAATCTCCAAATGTTCCTTATGGCATCATATTTTTCAGTTTACAGTATTGACCAGTAAAAAAAAACATTCAAATTAAGTAACGTGACTTTTATTTTATTTAAATTTTTTTAACTTTATTCAGCTTTTCATTATTGTAATATAAACCCCTCACCCTGACCCTTCACCTGTTTTTGTTTTCTGCATATATGCTCCCAAAATGAACCGGTCAAGGTGGAGTTCTCTGCTCTGTTTAGAGCAAGTGGGGAGAAGTTGTTCTTGTTCCAGCTAAGGGAGTGTTCAGCTTCTGGGAAAACAATACTAGAGGTTTAGCAATAAGAGGAGCGAGAGTGTGAGCAATTAAAATGCAAATGCATTGTGTATCAGTTGATACCATAGATGGCTTAAACATACAACATAATATCATTAGATGAGCTGTTCATTACGATTTAATACATGCATCATTTGAGACCTAAATCTGAGTGATATGCTGATGTATTTGAGTATAGTAATTATAATTGCACATGGCTTGTTGTGACTCATTAGATAACCAGACAGAATAGGAGGTAAACACCAGGTCTGCCTTAATTAACCATCCTATTTAAATTAAAAAGTCTAGAAACTGACATGGAACTTGAAGCTTGACAGTCACTTTATATCTTCATTTTCAAGTCAATTAGAAAGTTTACTACTTTTAACCTTAGAAAATGTAAACATCTGTTTGCCTGTGTTGCCAAGACACACGCTGTGGTTTATTTGTATTGTGTTTTGTTGAAGTGGTTTTCGATTAGTGAATCCCGGCTTCCGCATGATGTTGAGAGCCTCACTGGCTCACTCTTGACCGGATAAACTCTCACTCTCGCTTTCTGTCTGAGTGCTTTAGAGATCGGATTCAGTGTTCCTGACTCCTGTGAGACGCCAGTGTTTGGCAGCCTGAATGCAGCGCTGGATGAATTTGTAGTAGCACGTTGTTCCCTCTCGACTTCAAGCCTCTGCTCTGTATGCTCGAACTGAATCATCCATCTTACCAGAACCATCCATCATGCGAGAAGTGACCAGCTGCAGCTTCAAATGAATGGAAAGTTTCAGTTTACACTGGCATCTTCATTATGAAGATGAATAATTCCACATGTTCCTTATGAGTTTTATTTTACAGTGACTAGTAAAAAAAAAGTCAATAATATATATTTATTTATCAATACTTTCATTATTTATTTGAAACCAATTTTCCAAGAATCTCAGAGTCCTCATTTCATAATCACTGTTAAAGTGATTGTAAATAGTTCAGGCGTAGTGCGTGTTACTAAATAAAGGATGTCATTTTAACACGCATCTGTTTAACACCTTTTTTTAATCCAACCCATATTTCTAATCTCAGCTTCTGTTGCATTAATTCACCAAAAAGGGACATTCTAAAGCCAGTGTGGTTGTGACATCCTGATTGGTTTAGTGAAACAGTATGATTGGATGGATGAGCAAAATGAGCCCTTCTGATTGGTTCGTAGTGAAAGTGGCCCAGGATATACTGGATTATATACAACTCCCACACCATGCATCTGTTCATTCCCTGGAGAGAAACAGAAACACTCATCTTCATATCCATTAATGGACCATCAGGCCACTCTATCTAAGAGCTTTAGGTTGTCCATTTGCAACGTTAAACTGTTGCTGCTCTGCCCGGTTCAACTGCATGGTCATGTCTACTAACATCCATCATTTTTTAAAGCTTTTAATGCTTTAAAAATCACTGTTACTACTGCGCATACTAGCAATCTTATTTTAGTATTATTTTGGTAGCACTTTATTTGACAATCCTCTTCTGCATGTATATACAATACTTATTATAGCAATTACAATAACTGGGTTATAGTAACTAACCCTGAACCTAGCCCTAAACCTAACCTTAACCCATTTAGTTACCTTATATTACCAGTTTCTTGGGTAAATACACTTACTGTAAAATAAACTGTAATTATTATAAATATACATTTATAGTTTTTATTATAATTATTCAGTTTCTAATATTGTCTTGGTTTTGTTCTTTAGTTGATTTATTCTTAAAAAAAGAAATTTTGATTAATGAGCCGCTCTGCCTTATATATTAGTTCAAGAAAACTGTTGAGACATTTAGTAATAAATGATTAATGGCGGTTCCTTGTTTTAAAATGATCAAACACAGCAATGAAACGATTCGCTGTTGCAGTGTTTGTGATTTATGTTCAAAAATAAGAGTTTCTGCATATTAATGAGGATGCAAATGAGTCATTTCCTATGCTCCACCTCACCTTTGATTGGACTCCCGATGGCTGTTTGAGTACATTGAACAAACAGGATCGTGCAACTCGAGACCTGACCTCGCACAACAAAGCTTTGAATTAAAACGCAGCGTTGATGTAAGACCCAAATTAACCACCTGCACCATGGAGCTCAGATTATCTCCAAATTACTCTGACGAGACTGAGAATTACTTCACTACCAGTGTCATAGCTATCAACAAAGTTTTAATATTTCATAAGCAACACAAACGCATGACACCGTGGAACACAACAGCGATCGCTAACAATACCGACTACGCCATCCGAAGAGCTTCATCATGAATGAGTGAGAAAGAAAAATCGAGAACAGAGAGGGCTGGGGAGAGTTTGCATCAAATATTGATGCTCTTTTTTATGGTACCATCTGCTGTATGGCATGTGCATTAAATATTAAAGTGTAGCTAGAGAGAAAGCCTGGAAGGAGAAAAAGAGAGGGAGACAAGCAGACAGACACCTCCTTACTGTCCAAGATGACATCAAACAGGCCTGTCTAAATGAGAACGACCAGGCTCTTAGAGGTAAAGGTCTTGAAGAGCTCGGGTCAGGAGAGTTTAATAGGTCTTTACCCTTGAGGTAAAACACTGTTAACACACTGTTCAACAAATGGACTTGACTCTGTGGGAGAACTAGTTTCACATCATTATCTCTGACCCCTGTTGCACATGCAGTGTTTTGTCATCAATGTGGCTGTTTTATCTGTAGATGTGTGTTAGCAATCCATGCTATACCCAAAGTCTTAAAAGGTTGTGAAACCATAAACTAAATTTTCGGAGATTTTGACAGAGTTTTCTGGAACATCATGGAAGACAATGTTACCATCTTTTAGTTTTGATTTGAGAAGAAAACTAGTTAATTTTAGGGTGTGTTCACACTTGGCATGTTTGGTTTAAACAGAGCCTGTCTACGGAGAGCCTGGCCAATGTTAAGTCCTATTGTACCAAATTTTGGTTGTAGTTCCACCAGAGTTCCACTGGGGGCGATCGCCCATGAGTGCAAAATGAATGGGAGTCTATGGAGCTAGACGGCTAAATTTGTCCCTTTCACCTAATTGCCGTTTGATTGTAGGTTTTGCAAGTTCAACATGGGTTATAGGTCGATAGTTGAATGAACAAGTACTTATGTTCTTTCAATTTCCTACAGGTTGAGTTGTTGTTGCCCATAACACGCTAGCATTCTGCTAATGAACGCTGATTTGTCAGTGAAGGACTGAGTACGACCAGAGATACCGCTTGATAGCTTCGTCGCATCCGAAGCGGGACCAGAATGTTAACATGCCACGGTGCCATCAAGCGGTATCTCAGGTCGTAATCAGTCCTTCACTGACCAATCAGCATTCATTCAACTTTCGACCTATAACCCATGTTGAACTTGCAAAACCTACAATCAAATCTGAGATTTCTCAACGGCAATCGGGTGAGAGACAAATTTATCCGTCTAGCTCCATAGACTCCCATTAATTTTGCACTCATGGGCGATCGCCCCCAGTGGAACTCTGGTGGAACTACAACTAAAATTCGGTACAATAGGACTTAGTTAATAGGGAGTGCCAGGCTCTCCGTAGACGTGCTCTGTTCTCTGGTTTAAATTCGTCTTTGTGTCAGCATCACAGGATGTGAAAATAAATTTCTGAAAATAGTGTCGTAATTACCATAAATAAAGCTTAGTATGCTTTCGGGTCGCTCGTGCGGTACTCGCGCGCTACTCACATTTTAGCAAATGTGAACGGCTGTACGTTTATTTGTGCGTTAAATTAGCTATAGCTGTCACAGGATATGTATGTATTTGTGTAATTTTACGGTGAGCTTACAAAACCATTTGTATATTATGAAAGCTTGTTTCCACAACAGAATAAAAAATAAAAAAGGTAATTGTGACTTTTTTATCTCACAATTCTGACTTTTTTTCTCTCACAATTGCGTGATTAAAAGTCAGAATTGTGAGTTATAAAGTCAGAATTGTGATCTATAACTCACAATTATAGAAAAAACCCCGCAATTCTGAACTGCATGTTTATATCTCGCAATTCTCACTTTATAACATGCAATTGGGAGATATAAAGTCAGAATTGCATGATATAAAGTCGCAATTGCGTGTTATAAAGTCAGAATTGTGAGATATAAACTCAAAGTTTTGAGGAAAATATTTTTTTTTTCCTTAGAATTGGACTTTATAACTCGCAATTGAAAAGATGATTGTGAGATATAAACTCGAAATTACGTGTTACAAAGTGATAATTGCGAGTTTATATCTCGCAATTGCGAGTTTATATCTCGCACCTGCGAGTTTATATCTCACAATTCTGACTTTATAACACGCAATTGCGACTTTATATCACACAATTCTGACTTTATATCTCGCAATTCTAAGAAATGGAGTCATAATTGCGAGACGTAAACTCGCAATTGTGAGATAAGTCGCAAGAAACAAGCTTCCATAGTATATTGTGTTGCATGTGATGTTAATTTGTAGCATGCATTTGTGCTTTTAATGAGAGTGAAATAAAACTGTTTGCATCTGAAGCCATTGCTGTGTTGACAGCCTCCCGATCTCTTCCCACTCCACTCCGCAGCTCTCTACGCCCACATTTGTAACATTTTTCAAAACTGTGATAAGAACTGATTGTTGCTGAAACGGGGTTTTGTGACCCCTTAAGGAGGACAGGTACATGAGGGATGTGTGTGGTACAGTACAGTACGGAGAAGCCCAGAGCAAATTAACTCTCTCGGGGAAGAGCAGCAGGGTGCTTTGACACAACTACTGTACAGAAACTACTAGTCTTGCACTGGGATATGACCTAGATTTCCAACAAATGCTCAAAATCAATGTAAAATTAAGGTTCTTATATCACTTTGAAAGAGTGTGCCTACACACTTGTCTTACACACTTATGCTGTGTCTGAAAATGCTTCGAATTAATTCAGTTCAATGCTGTATTCCGGCTTGATTTCCAACTGACCTGATTCTTTCCATGGTCAAAATGGACTTTAATCCTATAAAGCCTATCATATTAAATACACAACATTCTCAATTATTATCATGATTAAAAATTTTAAAAACCTGTCGTCCACAATCTTCTACATCCCTTCTGCTTTAATACATTTTGAGTAAATTATTTTCATGCTTGTTCTTAAGAATGTCATACAGTTGTGGTCAGAATTAATGGGGGGGGGGGGTGTGGATCACATTATAGAAATAAATATTTTTCTCCAAAACACGTTGGCCACAATTATTGGCACCCTTTTATTAAATACTTTTTGCAATCGCCTTTTGCCAAGATAACTTCTCTGAGTTTTCTCCTATAATGCCTGATGAGTTTGGAGAACACCTGACAAGAGATCAGAGATCATTCCTCCATACAGAATCTCTCCAGATCCTGCAGATTCCCAGATCCGTTGATATTTATCTGTTGATATTTGATAGAATCCATGTTGCCATGTATCTGAGCAAGATGTCCAGGACCTCCAGCAGAAAAATATGCCCACAACATTAAAGATCCAACGGTATTAAATTGTACACATGGGGTGCTTTTTATTCTTGTGTGCACTAAACCCATCTAGCGTGTTTGCTGCCAAAAAGCTCCTTTTTTTTGTTTAATCTGACCACAGAACCCAGTCCCGTGCATTAAGAGTAAGACCATATAGACACACATCCTCTTCCTGGCAGATTCGTAACATCTTTAGTTGATTGGATTCTTAATGATTGCCCTGATGGTCAAAATGGGGATTTTCAATTCTTTAGCTATTTTCTTACAGCCACTTCTATTTTGTGATGCTTGTGATTTCTTTTGATGCACATCAGAACTATATTCTTTGGTATTACTCATTGTAATGGATGATTAAGGGAATTTGGCCTTTGTGTTTCCTCATATTTAAACTCCTGTGAAACAAGAAGTCATAGCTAGACAATTTCATGTTCCTAGTCACCCTGCTGTGCTAAAAAAAAAGGTAAATATTAATGGGAATATACTTCATATTTTATTTGTAAAAAATTCTAGGGGAGCCAATAATTGTGGTCAACGTGTTTTGGAGAAAAACATTAATTTCATAATGCTACCCCATAATGATAAAAATTTTATTATTTTCAAACATCTGTTTTGTTTAATTTACTTATTTCATTCTTAGTTTGGAAATGATTTTTTTTTTGTGATGAATAAATTAAATCTTCATCCTTTAATATTTCATCAGACATTATCATACCCTTTCTTTTCCAATGTGTCTTTTCTAATCTGCAGATCACAACCAACTCCAGGGTAAGGCTAGAGGCACTTCCTCCTTAAAAACATATTTAAATAGAATGTCATTAAATAGTTTCAAGTTACGTGTCATCTAGCAACAACCTACACATAAGCATAAACACACCCGATAAGTTATTTGTTATAAGCATCTACATTCGTAAACCACTATAATTTGATACTCCACACAGGGTTAAAATCTCTGGCGTTTCTGGCGGTGAGTGGATTCTAATTTGAACACGCCTTATTGGCCATTGCGTTCAAGAAATCAACTGATTTGTTAGTGATTGTCTACATTGCTCAACACAGTAAAACACGTAAATAGAAACCTTTGACACTCTCAAGAGCGCTAACACTGAATCTGTTTCACCAATATACTATTATTATGGAGAAAACTGATCCTAGACCAGCAGTTATGGGCAGTTTTTCTCTCTAAAAGCAATCAGAAGCAGCAGCAGTCAGTGGGAAAACTGAGCCTTGCCCAGCCTTACACACTGTCCCCCATATACTGCAGATGTTGATTGGCATGAACACGGCTCTTCCGACCATTGCTGTTAAAGGTATCGGGGCAAAAAGCATCTGCTCTGGGTCAAATAGGTTAGGTATCATTACCAAGTTTCCCCCATGGAGCAGTATGTGGTTAAGTGCTTCGTTCAAGGGCACAATAGTACTCGTCTCGTCGGGCAGGGCAATAATTCTCTAGATCCACATGGGATCAGACCTAAAGCCTTTATGCGATCACTTTGGATCTTTGCTGGTGTGCCAAGAAGAGATTTGTGAGGTTTTACATAGCCAGTGTAATGCTTATAATGGAAAAGGTTTGTGATAAAGGTGTTTAAAGGTGCCATATGACAGAATTGAGGTAAAAATATCCCAAAAAATTGCTACACGCATCAAAAGAATGAGAAGAAATAAGGGGGATGATGTCATTAAAAAAATGACAACTTATAGTGCTGCCGAGATATAAACCTGAATTAGCATGCTAAATTACTAGCCCCGGCCCGACTAGTGTCATAATACCAGTTTCGGCCATGGGAGGCAGTAAGCGGTCTCTTGTCATAACCACCAGCCAAACTGCAATTCACGAATAACTCGTACGGCTTGTGGGCGTAAGTTACTTGAACCTGATGTTAATCGTGTGAAAAGTACAGCCCACTACTACATTTCAGTTCAGGGAAGAGAGCGGAAGAATGGCTGAAGCCCTTGGCAATAGACCCTTACCACCACCACAACCACCACCACCACCACCACAACCACCACCACCACAACCACCCGCTGCCAAAAACGCGCTCGGAATCACAAATAAAATCGGATAAAAAAAGGAGCAGAACCAGAGTAAACATTGGCACTGCTTTCCATCGCTGGAGACAACTAATGGACATGAAAGAAATGAGGTTCGACTTCGAACTTGAAACATTTCTCTTTTTTTAATATATATTATGTTTATTAAATGGCTTTCCTGAGGTAAATCTGACATGTTCTCCAGCTATGTTATTGACCTCTGCGCGCTGATTAAAAAAAATGATTGGTCGATATTATGTATGAGGAATACATTTTGGTAAGTTGTAGCCTACTGTATCTTTCAACAGTGTTCGTGTTTTTTTACTATTAGCTAGTAGAGATGATCGGTTCACGTGCGCTAGAGATCTGTCGTGTAACATTTACTAGCGCCAAAGGTATTTATTGTTTGAATTGCATAATAAAATTGACAGAATCTGAGAGCTGATTTATTTTTTTATATCATAACTAACCTGCTCTGTCTAGTCTGTCGGTCTCTGTGTCCTCTTTGCTTTGCGATTTTTCTGTGCGTGAGAAAATTAATGTGAGAGCGTGTGAAAAGTGTCAATTGCGTGTGTCTCACGGTGAATTCGTGAGAGTTGGCAGCTCTGAATGGCGCAAGCTTGGTCAACATCAGCGAACGCTGTCTGTCAAATATTCTGTCAAAACATATTCACTGGTAAAGGTGAGGGGGAGTAGCTTGAAGATGTCATATTTAAAAATCACTTGACATCAACCAACGTTGCTCTGGAGTCAAAACGTCCTCTATTAGGAGTTGGCTCGGCTTCTAGGGTCGTTCTGAAGGTAGGAGCGGAGCCATAGGCTGTTAGGGCGGAGCATAGAGACTATGCCGTTTCTCGTTTGTTACTCTAGAGTAGGCCAACTCACTTTCTGGAGGTATACTGCCCCCATCGTGTATGGAATGTGGAGTATGAATTGAGTTTTTGGCGAACATTACACAAGGCACCTTTAAGTCTGTTAAGCATCACTATTACAGTAGCTCTTACTTTTTTTTGAAGCCTCTAACAGTAAGTATTACATTTAAGTGTTTGACTCAATTCCAGTGGTCTATCTTAAAGTTCTTAAAGTTCAAGTAAAGATAGTTCACCAAAAAATTTTAATTCTGTCATTAATTACTCACCCTTTCACCTAGCTGTTGATAAAAAATGCTGATAAGATTCCAGAGAAATACATTAATGAGGAAATGTAAACCATGGCTTGAGACCAGGGATCCAATTGCATAAACACATGCTGCATTCACGCCATGTCACAATTACAGACACATCATTTAAGGACACATGGAATTATGCTTTTATATGGCAACATAATCAATGCCTAAATTAATTTGCAGCAGTCAGATGGTACAATGGTCACGTGGTATAAATAGGAGCTCTCAGAAAATGCCCAGCTTACAAGTTTTCTTTTTTTTTTTTTTTTACAATGTTTTTACAAGTTGAAATCTCGTAATTACAGTAATTGACACAGGGCTGGAAATTAACACTTGCCAATCACCAAATGCGAGTAAAAAATACATTTGTATTGGTTAGGCTAGTAGCTAGTTTTAGCTGTGTTTATAGTAGTTTGTAGTTGAAAAAACTGTTTCATGGCTGAATTGACTGAAAAAATCCTGAATTGACACCTTTTGGCTAACTGCTAGTTAAGTCTTACTTTTCGAATTCAAACCTTTTTATGTAACTTTTATTAAAAAAAAAAAATTATGAAGGAAAAAACAGAACACTGTTATGCACGAGCAAGCACTTCTGAATTTTTATATATATAGAAAACATTTATTTTTCATATTTCTTTTAAGAAAGAAGTAGGCCTACAGTTTTGGCTGAAGCATTTGCTATGAATGGTGAAACCAAGATTGGCTCGTACTCCAAACAATCGAGTTTTAACACTGTGAATGGATTACTAATTAATCCCAACACAACCTCTGGAGGAGGACAGACAAATCAGAATTAATCATGTGAGATTTATCTCTGCTTCATTAATGCAGACGTTCAAGCCTTCTGATCGCGTGCTCGCGCTATTTCCCTCAGCGTTATTCATGGCAGCGGTTCAAAGAGGACAATGAAAACTTCTTCTAAATCTGGAAGATTTCTCTTCATCTTCCAGCTTCTTTCTCTCTCTCTCTCTCTCTCTCTCTCTCTCTCTCTCTCTCTCTCTCTCTCTCTCTCTCTCTCTCTCTCTCTCTCCAAAAAAGATCCTCCACTCCATTACACCCACTTTTCCTGCTTCCCTTCTCTCCGCAATCTCCTCGTCCCCCCCCCTCCCGCTGTGCTTCCCTCTGTTCCGTCCCTCTAATGATCAGTGGAGCGGTCTCTCTAAATTATTTAATGATCATGGGAGGAATTTCGGATTCTCTCTCACCTCGTTCTCTTTTAGCACATCCTCTCCTCAAGTGCTCGACACAGGGAGGAAATTCGAGAGTGAATAAACCATTTGCCCCTTTCGTTTCTGCGCATGTGAATAGTTTGTGTTTTCGTTCTGAGAAGAGGCGGACTGCATGAGCGTTAATGTTTGTCCGTGAGCAAAAGGGGAAGGATAGATGAATCCATCATTCCCCTGTGATCTGGTTTGATCGGATTTGGAGATGCACAGGGATAGAGATTGCTCGAGGGAGAGTATGTGGTGCTGTGTTCATATGATTGCAATTTGTTTCCAAAGAATTCAGTTCTCATCTTTTTTTAAGAAAATACAAACTGGCAAATCATGCAAATGCACACACACACACACACATACTTATATTAACCACATGAACAACATATATAGGCTATTTATCTGATGTTTCTGAAATTAATATTTTATTTCTGTCATAGAAACATTTGAGATGCTGCAGAAAGATTATAAATGCTGTATTCCTGTAAGACTTCTGGCCCCGCATCTCTGAGGGCGTTTAACACCAACACAATCTCTCTCTCCAACACTTTTTATTTTTTAAAGGACAAAATCATCCGCATTGTCTGATATAACATAGATTTTTTAATTATGTAAGGCCTATAAAAACTGTTCAGCCCTTTTAGGGCTTTTTAAACCTTTTATTGTGTTGTAGCATTGATTCATGAAGGATTATTATATTTATATATACATATATATATATATATATATTGTGATGAAGACGAGCCCACCAGCTCGCCTTCGGGGAGAAATGTGAGTCCGTGTACGGCTGTAAAAGGATGGCGCACTCGCAGAAGCACTTTGTGCAAGGTGGAATTTATTTATTACAGTGCCAATAAGAAGACCGTCCACGGTGAAGTGTATATACAGGTGCATACAAAAAGAAAAGATCCATAAAAAGTACAACAACAAAAAAAAAAGAGACGAAAACTCTTTTAAAATAAAAAGAGTAGGCCTATCTACTGTACACAAAGGTTTTGTTTGCTTGAGGCACCAGTTGCACTCTCGCTTCCAACTTGATTAACAAGTCCTGACTTCAGGTTTGGCCTTGGCTTAAATAGGCCAAACCCCGCCCTTTTTTGGGCCACACCAATTCCAGGAACATATAATATATATATATATATTAATAATAAACACATAATTTTCCCATTTTAATACACACATGAACACTGACCCATTCACACTAGACAATGGTTTCGTCAGCTTCCGGTTTCGATGCGCTGGGGCGACCCGGCCATGACAACATAAACGGCCGCCGCTCGATCGTTCGGTTCGGCCGGCGCAATTTTCCCGCCGGAAGACTGACTACGCCCACACAGGCAAACAACACGGACAAAACGACAAGACAGTGCAGTGTAAGTGTATGAAATGACCGGGGAATGAATAGGGAAGGGAGAGTGGAGAAATGGATGAATGTCCATGTGCTATCATCATCGCGTGTGCACCCGCTCATATGATAGCGCCAATGGCAAGGAGGAACAAGACGTTGATGAATGAGGTCAGTATGTATGTGCGTATATATGTGTGTGTGCTAGTGCTGCTTCCCCAGCGGTGGCAGCTAATGTGACTTTATCACATATATATATATACTCTAAACAGATAAAACGAAGATCAAGGGCAAATAACATGTAATAACATAGTTGGTTTTATTCATCCACCAGAGAACGGGACAAAGCATCCACCATAACATTATCTCGCCCTCGAATATGGCGAATCTCCAAACTATATGGCTGTAATAATATAACCAAATGAATAAGTCGTTGGTTAGGGGTTCGCAATGATTGTAAAAAGGTGAGTGGATTGTGGTCTGAAAAAACAACCACAGGCATCGAACCACCGGCCACATACACATCAATTGTTGTAATTTTTTCCGATTTTGGAATTCGATTGATACAAATTAAACTTCTTAGAAAAGTAACTAACTGGCCTATCAATCCCATTATCGTCCTTTTGCGATAGGACAGCTCCTGCACCTGACTTGCGCCTACTTGGAGCTGAAACGCTAGATCCCACCGAGGCGCAACTAACACAGGAGCAGTCCTCAGCAGAAGTTTTACGTTTACAAACACACCCTGACAACTTGAAGACCATTCAAACTTATTTTTAGCCTTCAACAGCTCAGTAAGTGGGGCATACAGGTGAGAAGTTTGTGCAAAAACAGCGATAATATCCAATCATCCCCAAAAATCTCATCAGCTCTTTTTAAGTAGTAGGAAACTTTGTGCTGTTATCTTTAATAAAAGGTTACAGGTTTGCATCATGGCAATGTGTCCTCAGTCAGCCCATTGCCATGTCTTTATGATGACTGTCTCTGCACATTTCAGTCAATAAATGCATTGAAAATTCACTTAACACGGTTGCATACTTACTCAAACAGCTGTGCATAGTGTAAATCTCATGGAATGTGTATCATTCATCTGTCCTATATGTGGACTGAAGCAGCCGTTTAGCGATTAAACCCTTCTCAGTCATTTAAGGACACATTTAAAACAACACGAGACAGTGGACTGTCCAGTCAGAAATTGTCAGGACTCTACCAATGTCTATTTCTCCTTCATTGCCCACAAAACTAGGAATCATCCAGATGGTGATGTCTCATCTGGACAGTAACTGACAGTCCCTCAATGCAAAGTAAAGTTGAATCTAATGAGCCTGATTCCTCTTAGGATTCTCTTAGAGTCTCTCTAGAGACTACTGACTTTAATCCTCTTGAGTCAAGATATGACACAGATGAATTGCAAGCTCAATTACGGAACAACTTGGCTTCTTTGTTCTTGAAAATGCACAGTGTTCTTCATGTATCAGAGATGTTATACAAGACATAGTTGAAAGTTTGGTACAGATGTTCTCACTGTCCAAACCTCTTGTGAGAGACTCAATCATCATGGTTCTGCGAGAGTATGATCAGACTCTCAGTGAAGTCCTTCTTAATGAATTAGTGGAAGATGTAGTGAAAAGTAACATCTTTGTCAGTTCTACTGCAGAAGGTGCGGAGCTGTCCACTGCTAAGCGAAGGAAAAGATTTGTGGAGAGAAACTATCCTCTGGTATTGCAAGTTCAATATACAGTAGATTCCAATGGACACACAGCCGTGTATGTTCTTCCAATACTTCAGATGCTTAAAACAATGTTTAAAAATATCAAGAGAAAAAAAAAATATCTTGAGAAAATTCAAGAAGCCAAACCATCGTTCATCTGGACCGTTCATTTCTCATGAAGACGGAATGTATTTCAAACAAAATGAGGTATTGTCAGAAGCAGGAGAGCTAAAATTGTTTTGGATTCTGTATGTGGATGACCTTGAACTAGCAAATCCTTTAGGCACAGCTAGAAAAGATCCACAATATATAGATCCATAAATATACACCTGTGCTAAAGTCTTAGACACGTTAGTATTTTCACCTCAAAAAATGGTTTTAAGCCAGTTATGTATTATATTTTGCTGCAGTGTGTCAGTAGGAAATATCAGTTTATATTTCCAAACATTCGTTTAGCCATTAATTGTAATAATCTGAGATTTATGTATGCACTAGGAGTCTGACAACAGAACACGGAAATCAGATCTCACCATCATCGAGTCTGTAAATCCAGAAGAACTGTGGCAACGTCTCCAAGACGCTTGAAGAAACTTTACTCTTTAAAATCAATATAAAATAACACTATTTACTTTTAACTTATTTCAATTTGCCTATGCTAGCTGCTATTTTTTATTTATTTTTTAAGCGTAGAAGGTCTCGTTTCATTATAGATCAATAACATGCCTGTTTCAAAATAAAAAATTGTTATCATTAGAAATATTAGCTGGTTAATTAATTGATTAGTGTTCATTTTTAAACTGACATCTTGCCATCTTAAAGTGAGTGACAGCAAGATGATCTTTGTTTGTTTGTTTATTTGCTTTCGTCTTCTTTTCTCACAGACTAATTTTACATAAGCTGAATAATATTAGATGTGAAGCATCTGCCCTGCATTTGGAAACATGACCCTTATGAAGCTACACACACACACACACACACACACACACACACACACACACACACACACACACACACACGTCAGGAGGATCATTACTAGAGAAAATGAGTTATGGATTTAACAGGAATATCGCATGGAACGGTCTTCATCAATCCTTCTATTTAAATCCGCCTTTATCTTTTCTAGTCCGGGCACAGAGTCTCATGTTAACGGATCTGAGAGAATGTAATTACCCGTGGCTAATTTAGAAACTTCTCAGAAAATGAACATACAGTGAGAGAGTGAGATAATGACTTGTGTAAAGCATGTACACAAACACACTAATTACACTATGCCCATTTCTCACCCTCCTCCACATCAGATTCTCCCATCAGGGCTTTTCTTGTTTATAACAGTAGCATATCCTCAATAAATCACATCCAGATACATCAAGAATCTTCTAAATGGAAGAAAGAGAAAGTCAGCCGTTTTGTTCCAAAATCTAGTGAACTGCTAAACACAGCATGTTAGGACATCATTGATCCACCACTCACAACAACTGACTACTCAGTGTGGTTGAGTAAGTTGTGTGTTTATTTATTTAACTTGTATTTTTAAAAGACAGCCTATCTGAGATGTTATGTGTTGTCCTTCAGTGAGTTTAAAGTCTATTCCCTTTTGTGAGGTTTATGATAGTTTTGTGCATTAAATAAGATTTTTATATAATCATTAGGCTTCCTGAAGACAAGTAGTTTTGCACTCCCCGTGTATCTTGCATGGATAAGGCAATCCTAGAATGCAATGCAAAGAATTAATTGGAAACAAATTGTTAGAGAAATGTTGACAATAAATATGCTTGCTTAGCATTGTTGAATGGAGTCATATAAAGATTATAAAACGTTGCATTGTTGTTGAACTCAGTGAAAAACTGTCAAGATGGTAGAGTAAAATGTTAATAGACTTAGCAAATGTTGATTGTAAAATTGCAAGGCCCGTCTATATCGATCCAATGGTGGCATTTGATTAGCGGGGAAGGTCTCACGCGTGTTCCGTCTTTTCTCATGGCAAAGGGATTAGGGCTTTTTGATTAAATGCAATACATTTTCTCATATGTATTTGCTCGTTATTTTATCTGACTCCATAAATTAAAAGGTTTTAATGATATCTGTGCATCATCATTAAATGTTTGACTATTCCTTTTAAATCCCAGTTTAAAGGAAACTGCCAGTTTCTCTAAACTTCTAAAAACCTTATTTCTTTTTGTTTTACTTATTTGGAAATTAGACATTTGTACCACTCATTCTGAGACATTGTAAATGATACTAAACATAGGGCTGGTAAAAAAATCGATTTGATTTAAAAATCGAGTTGGTAGGTCAAATCGATTCATATTTTCAATAAAGTATAGTGTACATACAGTTTGCATACGCTAAATCTTCTCCCCGCGACGCATGTTCAATTCAACTAAGGACTACCTCAGGATTTTTTGTTGTTTTATTAGCTCAATCCACATACTACGAAAACAGGATGTCATATTAGCTCAATCCAAATACAGTATAAGTAATTTGGATGTTTAACAATCTTTGTTGCACACTGCACAGTGACTTTTCAGTTAGAGATAGGGTTTGCCTTTGCAATTTTGTTTATGTTGATGCACTTTAATCAAATACAATAAATATATATTTTTAATATATATTTACAGTTATTTTGTTTTAAATGGAAGAAAAAATCTAATCGAATTGTAAATTGAGTTCTGTATAAAAACATCGCAGATTTTTTTAGGGGGAAAAATCGCCCAGCTCGAACTAAACATAATGCTCAATGATAATCATTCACATTAAAACATATTATTGTGTGAGTTTTAGATGTCCCTAAGAGGGGGGAAGTTAAATGTTAATTTCCAGCAAGCTCCTCTGTCTCATAGACCAGTGGTGTCTTACAAAATTTATGAAATTATTTAAATATAGCACTCAGTTTGTGTTGTTTTCCATGAAAATATCTAAAAATCCTTAACTCAAGAGACAGTTAATTGAAAATCCAAATTACTTAATATAGCCTATTAAATCTTGTTTTCTAAAAAATGTATCTTAAATGAAGTGACTTGATGCTTGAAACAAGTTCAAATATCTGCCAATGAGTTTTTTTTCTGACCCCATTGGCAGATATTTGTTTAAGCATGATGTCACTTAATTATAATTTTTTTTTTCAGAAAACAAGACTTAACATCTCAAGTGATTTTGTTTCTCAAGCAAATGTCTCTTGATTTAATAATGTTTAGATATCTGTATGGGAAAACAAGACAAACTAGTTTTCAAAATATTGAAAATTATTCCAACCCCGTAAGACTTTCGTTCATCTTCGGAACACAAATTAAGATATTTTTGATTAAATCTGAGAGCTGGATCACTCCTCCATAGGCTTCTAAGGGACTGAAACTTGTTCCCCCGAATGTATTAAACGTATTAAAGACATTGTTAAAATAGTCCAAGTGACTACAGTGGCCCAATCTTAAGTTTATCAAGCGACGAGAATACTTTTTGTGCGCAAAAACTAACAAAAATAACGACTTTAATTCAACTATTCGTTTCCTTCTCTGTGGGCCTCGTCAGTTAACGTAGTGTGATAGCGTAGGGCTACGTCACACGCAGGCTCACTATTGGCTGACGCTGGTCATATGTGTGATGTGTGTGACGTACACCACAGAAGCGCTACGCTGTTTTACAACGAGAACTAACTTGAGGCCGACGAGAAGGAAACGAATAGTTGAATAAAGTTGATATTTTTGTTTTTTTGTGCACAAAAAGTATTCTCGTCGTTTAATGAACTGAAGATTGAGCCACTGTAGTCACTTGGACTATTTTAACGATGTCTTTAATAGCTTTTCGGGGGAACAAGTTTCAATCCCTTAGAAGCCTATGGAGGACTGATCCAGCTCTCAGATTTAATCAAAAATATCTTAATTCGTGTTCCGAAGATGAACGAAAGTCTTACGGGGTTGGAACAACATGAGGGTGAGTAATTACTGACAGAATTTTCATTTTTGGGTGAACTAACCCTTTAATTATTAATTTATAATCAACATTTGCTAGTCTCTCTCTCTCTCTCTCTCTCTCTCTCTCTCTCTCTCTCTCTCTCTCTCTCTCTCTCTCTCTCTCTCTCTCTCTCTCTCTCTCTCTCTCTCTCTCTCTCTCTCTCTCTCTCTCTTCTATATATATATATATATATATATATATATATATATATATATATATATATATATATATATATATATATATAAAAGAGTAAGAAAATATTTTATACAGTGTACAGAGATTCTGCCTTTGTAGAGCATTTCAAATACTCGTCTTACCTATTAGACTTTGTTAGACTGTCTTTACAATTCACTGAGATGGAGAATAAGCCAGAGAAAGAGATAGAATCGGAAAGAGAGAAAGAGATTTCGAGGTGTTTTGGAGCATAACAACCTGAGAGTCGGATGGACTGGAGGTGTTAGTGGAGGAGGACATTTATATTCATTCCAATTGTATGTGTGTGAGACAGAAAGCAAATGTATGTGTGGGCAGCGTCTTTAACACTCTGTGAGGGTTGTTCTATCTGGCTTTTGCAAAATAATGAATAATCTTCTTTATAAACCTGTATAAAAGTCCTGCATTGTTTCAGGTTGTTTATGACTGAATATTATAAAATAAAATAAAACTTAGCTCTGAAAAAGGAGGGCAGAATGTCCTTCTGTTGACCGCTGCTCATGATTTACCTGGTGGAAAGGATCTAAGTTTTAGGCCTGGTTTCATACGCAGGGCTTAGATTAAGCCAGGATTAGGCCTTTGTAAAATTAGGACATGTAATTAGCTTTTATGAACGTGGCTTTTGAAAAAAACATTTCTGGTGTGCATCTTGAGACAAAGATGACATATTTTACATATTTGACATATTTTAAAATATGCTTTTTTTTTTCTGGAACTATATAGGCTTAGTTTAAGCCTTTTCTGTAAAATCGGCAGTCACTTAAAAATTGCTTAATGTCAGTGTAGTTTATACAAAAGATTGAATCCAATAGCATCTGCATTCAAATTCTGAAGGATTTCAGAAAAAAAAGCATTATTTTTTCTTGATGTCTTGTGTAAAGTCAGATCTCCTCAAGTTCACAGTATATTTATCATTTAATACCTTACAAAGTCCTTTTTGTGAGTACGTTTTGCTTGAAAAATATGAGCATTCTCATTAAATCGAAATATATAAAAAATATATTCTGGGAACCACAAACTAACATTCCCTGACTGTTCTCTGCAGGTTTGATTTTATATAACTCAAAGACATTTTAAGTGTGCCAATGTTTTTTTAGTTTTTTTTTTTAGTCCTTCTCTTGGTCTACTGGATTGTGACTGAACTGCGTGACCTTCGGCAGCCGTCTCACACTTACAGCTCCACGGCTTATTAAATATCCATCTGAGAGAGAACGAGAAGCTCGGGATTTTATATGTCGTTTTTACAGCTGTGAAAAGACCTCGGGATGGGAAGACTTTCTGCTGACTCACTGTCTGTCCTACTCTTTTGTTCTTTCAGACTCTCTCTTCTCCTCCTAGCTCTGTTATTACAGTCTTACTTGTTCTGTTCAATGTTTTTATTCCTCAAATAGAGAATCAAAATGTTCAATCTTCTACAGTATCTCTCAGAGCAACATTTTGTGAACTGAATCAAACCGATTGTAGACTGAGGTGAGAGTACTTAAGGGAACCAGCGCTGAAAGAAATATATTAATCAATTAGACTTTTGTTCACAATTTTAAATGTCTTATGTTGATACAGCAACATTTTCAAACAGATTTAGGGTTTATTCTATTTTCATTTTCTTCTGTGTATTTGGTCAGAGCTGTTGTGCATTCAAATAGATTTTGAAGATTTTGAATAGAGAAACAAATCTTGTTTTTGTCCTTGTCGACCTGCCGCAGTTTACAGAAATACATGTTGTATAACATTAAATCTGCTACTACAAAAGCAAGAGGGGTCAGTACAAGAGGATGATGGGTAAATGAGCCCAAGGCGAGAGAAAATAAGCCTCAAAATAGCATACCACCATACAATTTGGCCAGCAGCCGTATCACCCTGTAGCCCAAGACTGGTTGCCCACTAAAGCTAAGCAGGGCTGAGCCTGATCAGTACCTGGATGGGAGACCTCCTGGGAAAACCATGTTGCTGCTGGAAGAGGTGTTAGTGAGGCCAGCAGGGGGTGCTCTCCCTGTGGTCTGTGTGGGTCCTAACGCCCCAGTGTCCTGACGGGGACACTATACTGTCAAAGAGCACCGTCCTTCGGATGAGATGTTAAACTGAGGTCCTGACTCTCTGTGGTCATTAAAAATCAGGATGTCCTTCAAAAAAGAGTTCTGGCCAAATTGGCCTCTGTCCATCATGGCCTCCTAATCATCCCCATATATGTATATACTGATTGTCATCACCGTCTCCTCTCCTCCAGTAAGCTGGTGTGTGGTGGGCGTTCTGACGCACTATGGCTGCCGTCGCATCATCCAGGTGATGCTGCACATTTGTGGTGGTTGAGGAGATTCCCCCCTTCTATGTAAAGCGCGTTGAGTGCCAAGAAAAGCGCTATATAAAATGTAAACAAATTATTTGAAGACATTTGTTTATTTTTAGGACCTATTATGTCATTTTTTAAAGTCTTTATTTTGTTTTTGAGCTTTACTAGAATAGGTTTTCATGCTTCAAAGTTCAAAAATGCATAATTTTTCACATATTTTACGCCGTTGCAGCTCCTCTTATCCCAGTCTGTCAGTAATGCTGACATTGTTTAGTTTCTGACTCTATGAAGCCCCTCCTTCTGAAAAGCACAATGTGCTCTGATTGGTCGGCTGGATCGGTGTGTTGTGATTGGTCAGCCGCTTCAAGCGTGTTTCAGAAATGTCATACCATACCATAACCGTGAGTTTAATCTCAATACTAACTAACTCAACCAGGCCCCGCCCCCTTTATTTTACATAAACCTTGTGGGGGAATTATTTAAATGAGGAATATTGTGACATGTTTGTTCCCTGAAGAAACTCGTGAAACTCGTGTTCCCTGAAGAAAAAAGAAAGGTGCAAATGTGAAAAATCATTTCCAGAGAAGGGAAATTAGAAGAATATGAAATCTAGTGTGTGATAATGAAAAAAATGTGAAAGAATGATTTTTTTTTTTTAAAGAGAGCCGATAACTTCACTTAAAAAGACTGGAGGATCAAAGGAAAGGTGAAAATGAGACCAAGTTGTTGAAATGCCACTAAGAGATGAGAAAAGTGAAAACCAGGCGAAAAAGTGAGAGAAAAAGAACGTGATGCTGTTTTATAAGGTCTAATTATAGATTCATCAGACATTCATCAGGATTTCTTTTAGTTCAGGTATACATGTACTTGCATGAACTAGCCTAGATGGATTTATTTATTTATAAATGGCTCATAGTTTTGGACTTCCTGTTTCTGGCTCTGTAAGAAACAGACAGCCAGACCGCTGCATGCTAAGAATTTGGCAGTTCTGCAGTGCATTATGGGACAGGCCTGACCTCCCGCAGAGAGCTCAATGAAATCAGCAGTTTGCTCCGGAACAGTGCGGACAGAAGTCAAAGGTCATGATGGAATAAATAGACATTGCTGGATGGAGACGGAGTGAGGGAGGAGGAGGAGACTGAACCAATCAGCCAGAACCGGTTTCAAACCTTACAGTATTACTGAAACTACACAAATCAGTGTAAACATTCAAATTCAAATTAGAGTTGTATTTCATAGTTATGGTTTATATTTTATATTTATGTATTTTATAAAAGACTTTATTCATGGTTATGTATTAGTCGAGTCCTCAAGTGTGTCTTCAGACGTTTTTTTGAGAGTTATGACTATTTCAGTAAATCATGTGAAAGCTGGAATCTCTTTCCACCACTGAAACACAATGAGAGTTTATAAGCATCCACACATTAGCATAAATCAATACAAATAGGTGAAAGCGCAACTAAGTGATACACTCAAGGCTGGTTTTGTGTGCACATATTTAAACATAATGTGAAGTGCATGAATAAAAATTCATTGTTATTTAAATTAGAGAAGAATTAGCAAACACATTGTAAGCAATGGTATGAGTGAGTAAATCCAGTATTTTATTTATTTGGTTGTTTTTATTTGGTTTGCTGTTTTAATTACTTAGTTGTTTGTTTAGTTAGTTCGTTGTTTTAGTTAGTTGTTTTCATCTAGTAATTTTCTTAGTCAGTTGTTGTCATTTATTTAGTTGTTTTATTAGTTTAGTTAGTTGTTTTCATTTATTTTAGTTAGTTTATTTAGTTAGTTAGTCCATTAGTTGTTTAGTTAGTCAGTCAGTTGTTTTAAGTTAGACCATTGTTTTTTTAATTAGTCAGTTGTTTATTTAGTTTTATTTATTCATTTGGTTGTTTTCGTTAGTTCTTTCATTTTTTGTTTAGTCAGTAGTTTTGTACTTTAGTAGTTTAGTCAGTAGTCAGTTGTTTATTTAGCTAGTAAATCCATTAATTGTTGTTTTAGTTAGTTGTTTGTTTAGTCAGTTGTTTTGTATTTAGTTAGTCAGTTTAGTTGTTTTTTTATTTAGTTAGTCAGTTAGTTCTTTTTTATTTTAATTTAGTTAGTCCATTAGTTGTTTTAGTTAGTTGTTTATTTAGTTAGTTATTCCATTATTTGTTTTAGGTAGTCAGTTAGTTGTTTTAGTCAGTTAGTTGTTTTAGTTTGCCAGTTTAGTTAGTTGTTTTTTTATTATTATTTTTTTTTTTGTCAATTAGTTGTTTATTTAATTTAGTTAGTCCATAAGTTATTTTAGTTAGTTGTTTATTTAGTTATTCCATTAGTTGTTGTTTATATTGTCGGTTATTTATTTAATTAATCTATTTATTTTAGTTGTTTAGTTAGTTAGATAGCTAGTTAGTCAGTCAGCTAGTTATTTATATTGTTTGTTTGGTTGGCTTAACCAGAATAATTACCTTAATTGGTGAAGTGTATAACTGTGGACAATGCTCGATATCCTCGTAGGATCTCATGTGAAATCAGACTGATGTGGGGATCCTCTGATGTCGAGTTTAGAGAGGGTGGACAGGAGGATCTGGTGATTCACTATGTCAAAGGGAACTGGCAGGTTATTAAGACGAGGATGGATGATTTGGAGTTGTTGTCAGATGGTGCATGCTCAGGAATCGTAATGAACCATCTGTGTCCGACAGCTTCAACTGATGTGTGTTCTGACGTGTCTCTTGCCATTGTCTATGATGAATGCTTTTGATTGAACATCACTGAACTGCATCAGCACACACACACATGCTTTCACCTCTGGTTTGTGTCAAGGGAAATACTGTAAGTGTTGTAAGTGTAACTGATTGCCATTTGAAACTCATTGGCTATTGCAACACACACACACACACACACACACACACACTGCAGGGTTCACCTTACTGAGGGAGTCCATTTACTCACAAACAACATCACACAAGACTCTTTGCATATGAAAATAAGGAGTAAATGTTTGCTTCCTCTGTAGATTAATAAGCTAATTTGCTGGAAATGGAAATTTGATTATATTCTCATCAATTAACGTTGTCAGCTTGTCTTTTTGACTAATAGAGTTGCTCTGACAAGGATGTGGCCTACAGCCTCTCTCTCACACACACACACATATCTGTAGAGAGAAATGTAGACATTAGGTGCGTGTGTGTGAGTTCATTCTCTTCCTCAGGTCTCCCATGAACAGATGGAGTTCATTGATTATTCATAGCTGCCGATGGTTGCGTCTGTCACATTAAGGGAGAGAAAGAGACTTGCGTGTGTGTGTGTGTGTGTTTAGATGCAGAGCAATCCCTTGGTGAAGTGATGAGATTTTAGATGAAATACACTATCAATATGAGAAGGACAGATGGGGAATATACAGGCACACAGTAAGAAGATTGAAAGATAAAATGTTATTCAATGAGAACAAATTTGTAACAATTAAACAGACTACCTGTATGAAAGGTTCAAATTAATTTCCAAACACTAATTAAACGCTTATCAATTAAAAAGTAAAGTTATTTTCTATTAAAATCAATTTTAAAATGTAATTTATTCCTGCTGTAATTAAAAAATGTATCATTCCTCCAGTCTTTAGTGTCACATTATCCTTCAGAAATCATTCTGATAATGATTTGCTGCTCAAGAAACATTTCATATTATTATTACCAGTGTTGAAAACAGTTGTGCTGCTTTATATTTTGCTTTTTTTTTAAAGAAAATAAATCTTTTTAACATTTATAAATATATATTTTTTTCTCATTTTTGATCAATTGAATGTATTCTTGCTTACTGACCACAAACTTTTGAACAGTAGTGTGCATTATTTATTTATTTATTTTAATTATTATTAATTATTTAAAACAGGACACAAAAGTCTATTTACACATTTAAAAAATTTAATTTGACACGTCGTCTTAGAAATTCTGCACCAATGGTGCGAGACCCTCAAAAAATGATGTGTCTCAGTGTTTAAATATGTCTGTTTAGTGCATGTTTAGTAACAGCAATAAAATTATGAACTAAAGCAGCATTTTCACAGTCTCTGACTTTGGTTACGACTGTCATAATCCGCACACTTATGAATACCCCTGTCTTAAACGTGAATGTATATGCAAAGGTTAATGTCCAGTGCTGACAGGTGTGTGTGTGTGTGTGTGTATGTGCTCAGTGTCACCTCAGGACGTGGCTTTTATCCAGATGTGGCATAAACATCAGCTCATTTCAGCATCTCTCATCTGCTCTCTGATTGGAGCCAGAGACCCCGCTCAACAGGTGCATGAGGAGACTCAATCTGGAGACCGGTGAATAATGAGGAGAGCAGGTGTTACTCAGGCAACAGTCTGGCAAAAGTCATAATGCTGAGATCAATCTGCCTGACATCACCCTCGGAAATCTGGCAACCTGTGTGGTTGCCAGATTTCAATTAGTTGTACAAACTTAAAAAATTCAAGTTGTGTGTCTGTTCAAACAACATTTCACGAGTTCACACTTACATTCAATTAGAGGGGGTAAAGTTTACTGTGTATTTGGCGTGCTGTCCGAGGGGACGGCTCTGACCCCCTCGTATGTAAGTAGTTAGGACTAGAAGTGTGGAGAAGGGGAGGTGGAGGGGTGCTGAAAAACTGTCAATGGATTGAGGTGAGACTGCTGAGTCTATATATACACCTCTTATTATTGATTGTTGAGTGCTCTCCACCCGTGTTAATTATCTGAACGTGCTCCTCTCGAACGTTTGAAGTACACCTAATGATTTTTAAGTTGAGTTGACAATGAATATAAAGTTTTCTTAACATATACATTTAAGTTTACAAAATCTAAAGATTTAAGGCAACCAGTTTCAGAACTTTTTAGAGTTTATTCAACCTTAGGTTAATTGATTTTACCAACTTAAAGTTGGTGTGTACATTCAACCAACCTAAATTAATAAGTTCAAAAAACAAAGGGGGGGTCAATCCAATATGAGTAAATGCATTATTTATTAAATGCTATTCAGTAAAATTGCAGAATGGGATTCAGTCCATGTCAGGGCTCTAATTAATTTCAGGAGCCATATCTAAAAAAGCTGAGGGTGATTTTTAGATTGAAAGTATGGCATTCTGCTAAAGTTCATGCATGAGAAACTATAGCTGAACTAATGCCAGAAAGACCTTGAACACAGTGTGGATATGTGCCACAATTGGCTAATTGACGCCAGCTGAGTTTAGCACACAGAGCGCTCTCGTGTACCAGCGCGCTGTATAAAGATGATTGACGGGGAGGATTTGGCCCGCGGGCCACAAGTGAAACATCCGTGGTCTAACAGGCTGGAAGGCAGAGAAAATACTGAGAGAAAGAGTGATTGATGAAGAGCTGGGAGATGACAGATGTGAAGAGAAGAGAAGAGCTGAGGTGGAGAGCAGACTTTTTGCCCTGTTTAGGATGTAGATTGATTCAATCCAAACGACGGCACATTGTTTCGCTCAGAGAGTCTGTTATTTCGCTCTGTTTTGTTCAGTCTCTCTCTCTCTCCATTTCTCCCAGACCGAGCAGCTCAGAATAGAAACAATCATTTATTCATCGATTGAAACATCAAATGAGAGAGAAAGGGAAGGGGGAGAGGATGACAGGACGGACAGCTTGCAGGGGAGAGAGAGAGAGAGAGAGAGAGAGAGAGACAGAGACAGAGACAGAGACAGAGACAGAGACAGAGGACAGAGGACAGAGACAGAGACAGAGACAGAGACAGAGACAGAGACAGAGACAGAGACAGAGACAGAGACAGGGACAGGGACAGGGACAGGGACAGGGACAGGGACAGGGACAGGGACAGAGAGAGAGAGAGAGAGAGATTTTAAAACACCTTTATTACAATAACAATCCATTCAATCAACATTTGAATCAAGCATCAATCACTAAAAGACCCGCAAACTTGATCTTATATTAAAAAAATTAATTTATCATTAACAATTTCATACAATATCCCTTTACAACACCAACTTAGTTCAAACGTTACTAGGTCATCCATTGCTTTGTAATAATTAAAGTCTATTAAGATTCTAGACTTCACCGAATTACCAAACACAAACGCTAAACTATTACATACACCTTGAACCACTTTCTCCTTTCTTGTGATGTAAATCGCCATTTTTGCCTGACCTATTATAAAATTAAACACTTGACATTGATACTTTCGGCTCTGGGAATATTTGAAACCACAAATGAACAACTTCATTGAAAAACTCTCATTAAAACATTTAAAAACATCATTTAAAACAATAAATAAAGGTTCCAGCCTTGAACATTGCATGAATGCATGGAAGACAGTTTCCCTTTGTAAACAAAAAGGACAATTCTGCTCAATGTCAGGATTAATTACAGAAACAAATGCATTCACAGCAATAGCCCCATATAGCAATCTCCATTGCAAATCCCCAACTCTCTTAGGCAATGGTGACTTATAAAGCACTCTCCACTCAGGTCTCTCATCCTCCTCTAACTGAAGTACCTTACGCCATGGGGTGTCTATTCTTTTATCCAAAGCATTCTTATTAAACACCTTGACACAAATTTGATAACAGTCTTTTCCAGATGTACATTCCATGCCAATAACAATCAAAACTTTAACTTTTTTTAAAAAAGAGCACTCACAATCACCCATAAAGGGAGTTAAATACAAATTGGGAAAAGGATCACAAAAATCCGGATTAATAAACCCCAAAGAATACTCTTTTAACATTTTCAACTCAGTTTCCGAAAGTGCTGACCTCCATATAGCAAGAACTCTGGCAACCAAACGAGTAGATCTCACCCCCAGCTGTCCAGCCATTGAAATCACATCTTTAAAATCAGCTCCGGCTGTCCGTTGTACATGTCCAATAGTTGCAATTCCAGAGTTGAGAAGATTCTCTTTTGTCACAGCGTAACCCAGTTCATTGGACAGATCCAGACGTGAGCCAAAAATTAAAGGCTCTTGCAACAACCAATGCAAAGATTTTACAGTCCTTCTCTTTGGTACTTCAAACAAAGCCCAGACTTTAAAAAGATTTCGATAAAAAACCGGAAGCTTGGAGAGGTTTAACTTATGAGGATCCATCCAAAATAAGGCTTTGTCCAGCCCCAGTCCTTCAAACTCTCTCAATAAAGAGAAAGCTACAATCTTCCAGTTTGCATTCTCTGAGTCTTTTAAAAGTCTTTGTATGAATTGTATCCTGAAAGCTGCAATTCGACTCTGCAAATGTACTAGTCCATGACCTCCTTCATCCTTGGAAAGGTACAACACATGTTTTGGCACCCAATGCAGCTTGTCCCAGAAGAAGTCTATTAAAATCGACTGTAGCTTTCTCAGAAAGTCTGCTGGGGGGTCTACACACGTCAGACGATGCCAGAGAGCGGAGGCAATTAAATTGTTAATAATCAATATTCGCCCCTTATAAGACATTTTCGGAAGTAAAAACTTCCACTTATTTAGGCGCCCTTCTACTTTTTCAATAACATCGTCAAAATTTTTCCTAATAACATTCTCACTTCCCAAGAAAACTCCCAAATATTTAAAACCATCCCTGGTCCATTTCAGACCAGCTGGAAGAACGGGCTCACCACGTAACCAGCTCCCAACACTTATGGCTTCACTTTTTTGCCAATTTACCTTCGCAGAAGAAACACCTTTAAACTTTTCCAATAATCGAAACATCATGTTCACATCATTTTGATCTTTAATTAGAACCACCACATCATCAGTATAAGCTGATAGTTTAACAGTATAGGTGGAATTTGGCATATCCACACCTGACATCTCTATTCTTAACTTATTTAAAAGAGGTTCTAAGGCTAACGTGTAAAGCATGCCAGATAGTGCGCAGCCTTGTCTAACCCCTCTTAAAACCTTAAAAGGAGAGCATAAGTCACCATTTATTTTCAAAATACTCTCAACGTCACAATACAGAGCTTTAATCATCAATATAAAATTAGGACTAAAACCGAAAGCTTTAAAAACATTCCACAAATAACTGTGCTCGACTCTATCGAAAGCTTTTTCTTGATCGACTGAAATTAAACCAAAATCTGAAAACTTTTTGCCATTATCCAAAATATCTCTTATAAAATAAATATTATCACAGATTCTCCTACCAGGCACACAATATGTCTGGTCTGAATGAATGATTTGGTCTAAAACTTCTCCTAATCTTTTCGCCAAAGCTTTCGAAAGTATTTTGTAGTCGTTGCATAACAAGCTCACAGGCCTCCAGTTCCTAATCTCACTTAAATCCCCCTTTTTCGGGAGTAAAGTAATGATGGCTCTACGGCAACTTTTCGGCAACTGCCCATCAATTAAACTCTGATTAAGAACTTCCAGTAGATCTGGACCTACCTCTGCCCAAAAAACTTTATAAAAATCTACTGAAATGCCATCAATTCCAGGCGTTTTTCCGTTTTCCATACTTTTAAGAGCTCTTTCCAGTTCCTCCATCGACAGTGCTTTGTTAATTCCAGTATTTGCCTCTTCGGATACCTGCGGCATATTTTCAAGAAAAACATTATTCAGGTCTTGCGAACCCAGCAACTCACTCTTATCCTCATAAAAAGTTACCGCTCTCTTCCGAATCTCCAAAGGATTGAGCAAAAGGACTCCCGTTTCTGAGCGTAGAGCTGGAATAAATCTATTCTGACCATTTTTCCTCTCCATATTAAAAAAGAATTTTGAAGATGCATCCATAGATTCAATACTCAGAAAACGTGATCTTACGATAGCACCTTGTGTAGTTAAATCCAATAATTCAGTCAAAGAAGCTTTCTTTTTCTTAAAAGACTCTGAATAACTACTATCTTTTGTCAACTCAAAAAGCTCTTGAAGCTTAACTAAATCCTCTTCTAATTTTTTTATGGACTCAAATTTAACTCGTGTGACGTTGAGAGTATATTGTTGACAAAGTTGTTTAATTTGGGCTTTTACAAACTCCCACCACTGCTGTAAGGTTTGGAAAGAAGACTTCATGGATCGTACATTTACCCAAAAAAACTTAAAAACATCAATAAAATGTTTATCACATAACAAAGTATTATTAAAACACCAATAGGCACTTTTCGGTTTTACACAATCAACAAAAATCTCACATTTGACCAAACTGTGGTCAGAAAATCCAACTGGACATATTGAACAATCCTTAAAAAAATTCAATTGATGCTTGAAACTATAAAATCGATCTAATCTTGCCAATGATAACTTATTTTCATATGCATGTACCCAAGTATATTGCCTTTGTGTATAATGACAGTTCCTCCAGATATCAATAATATCATGGGATTTCATTAACTGAACTAACCTCCTTCGTGACTGCATATGTGGCTCCACATGATTCCTATCTAAAACATTTTCAGTACAATTAAAATCTCCCCCCAATAATAAAAAACTTTCTAAATCACAATCCTTTAAAACTTTGCACAGAGTATTTAAGAATAACATTCTTTCAATTGCAGCGTTTGGAGCATAAACACAAATTAGCTCAAAAGAAAAATTGTTCCCATAAGAAGCTTTGACTTTTAAAAGTCTACCTTTAATTATTTCATCGACTTTATAGGATAGCGGTATAAAACTTTTTGAAAACAAAATAGCAACCCCACCGCTAAGCGAGGTAGAATGACTTAAAACAGAAAACCCATCAAACTCCATCGCCCAATCTGAAGCATTTGATAAATCACTGTGGGTTTCTTGCGTAAATAAAACATCAATCTTCTTCTGTGTCATTATCTCAAACAACTGTGCTCTTTTCCTACTATCTCTTGCTCCATTCATATTTAAAGAAGCAAAATGTACCACTCCCATAAATAGAAAAAGAGACACATCCCACCATAACAAAGAAAATAAACACAAAGTAGAAAAACGACCCTTAACCATTTTGACTATTTTCACTAAATTCTGATTGAGCTTTTAGTCTGGTAAGTATCTTTTTTAACCGATAACCTTCTTGGTCGGTGAAACAGTTCTCACTCCTGAAAGTTTTTGCCTTCTCAATAAATTGCAATATATCAGGAAAAAACTCTCCAATTTTGACTCTCCTTACATTTTTCGTCACTTTTAAAAACTGTTTGATGTCGTCCACACTGTAAACTCGACTAGAGAATCCACTCTGCGGTAAGCTACCTGTGATGCTGCATACTGAGACTTCACTGTCACTTTCTGTATCTGTATTGCTCGCCTCCCGAACATCAAGTCTTTTAGTCGCTTTACTAATATGGCCTTTCTTCGACTTTCTTTTTTGAGGTGCTTTAAATGAATAATCCTCCATTTCAAACACAGAACCCTCAACATCCACATTCATCCCGCTCTGCTCGCCAGACTCAGCCTCACTACTTCTACCCTCCGAATCATTCCTTCGAGCAGCCGTTATCTGACCAATCTCTGCGAGACTTTCATTCTCCTGGTCTTCAGCGACCGCTACTTTTACACTTTCAAACGATTCAGCTGTTGTCGTCTTATTTGTATTTTCCCCCGCAACCAAAGCAGCGGGTGCACAAGCTGCACTTGTTCCCGGCTTTTCCGCATCCACAGCGGGAGTAACGGTCTGTACTTCACTAGCACTTGTACTCGTAGAGATTGTGTCAATTATCTCAGCACTTTTGTCATTTATTTTATCCCCTTTTCTTGGGCAATCGCGTGCAAGGTGTCCATTTTCTCCACAACCAAAACATTTCATTGTGTTCGTTGTGGCAAAAATAACATAATTAAAATCTTCGTAACGAAAATTTAAAGTTAAATCCACATCTTCGACATTATCTTTTAGAATCATATAGACATAACGTCTAAACGACACCACATGTTTTAATAGAGAAGACTTTCCCCCAATTGGGATCATCTTTATTGTTGACACCAATTTCCCATATCTGGAAAGCATCTCTACCAAAACCTCGTTCTTAATAAAGGGTGGCACGTTAGATAATGTTACCCTTTTCGAAGGTGTGGAGAGAGGAAGCACCTGCGCAAAAATGCCACGAATATCAACACCAGTCTCCACCAATTGATTCGCCAATTCAATTGTCTTAACGAAAACAACAACCGCACCATTCATCCGCGATGCCGACAAAATATTCTCACATCCAATTAACGTACCTATAGCTAAACCACATTCTTCGACACCAAAAACTGAATCAATTTTTACCGCATGCCGTCTCGTTAAAAACCCGAGACTCTGCACCCCTGGAGTCACCATGCTCCCAGTACAAACACTGGGAGCAGAGAGCCCAGCGAATAACCACCTCACCAACAAACACGAACACTAAGCACCACCAACCAAGAAAAACAAAACCATAACACACACAAAAGAAAGAAAAAAAAAAAAAAGAAAAAAGGAAAAGGAAGAGAAAGTAGAAATTAATCACTCGTATCTCACACCCTCCACGCTCAAACGCTCCAAACACTCACTCCGCACATGCGCACAAACACAGAGAGAGAGAGAGAGAGAGAGAGAGAGAGAGAGAGAGAGAGAGAGAAAAGATGATAAAAAAGGGGAAGGGAGGAATTAGCAGTTTGAACATTTATTGTTACACTTAAAAACCCACATTAGAGAGAGATAAAAAAGCTATCTAAATGGAGAAGGAAAGAAAAAGAAAGGAAGAGAGATACAGAAATAAGTGCTTGACTTTTCCCAGCTGTTTCCAGAGAGATAGAGGGATGATAGTTTCTCGTTCCGAATGTCTAATGCTTTTTGCCCAAATCCCATCATATTTTCATCAGGACACGAGGGGTCATTGCCTCAGGTCTCTTATATTCATGTGATGATATCTGCATTACTGCCTATTTCAATTCCATTAGGTGAAACTGTTTCTCAGGATTTAAAAAACACATACAAAACTGCTTCTGCCATTAATTTGACTTCAGAGATGTGAAGTGTTTCCTTCTTAAGCAGTAAACAATATTGAACGGGACTTGATCGTATCCATGATGAATATATGAAGACTTCAGATCCAAAAGCCTAAGTCCGTCTAAAGTTTTTGTTTAATATTGGCATTTTTATCAGGCTCCTATGTATAGGTTTCTACCCAAGTACCGTCATTTCTGAATGGGCTGGATTTAGTGAGTTTGAAGTGAAAGTATTTCATGAACGTATACTATGTGCGGAGACCATTCACTTAATATTATGTCATGTTTGACAGAGGTGGCTTTTAAAGGCTTTTGCATCAGAGGTCTTCATGCACACACACACACACACACACACACACACACACACACACACACACACACACACACACACACACACGTCTGGTTCGCTATCTTTGTGGGGACTCTCCATAGGCGTAATGGTTTTTATACTGTACAAACTATATATTCTGTCCCCTTACACTGCCCCTGTCCCTAAACCTACCCATCACAGGAGACATTCTGCATTTTTACATTTTCAAAAAACATTACTTAGTGTGATTTATACGCTGTTCTCCTCATGGGGACCGCTGACTGGTCCCCACAATGTAGGTGATTTCAGGTTTTACTATACTTGTGGGGACATTTGGTCCCCACAATGTAATATAAACACGAGCACACACACACACACACACAGGCCTACATATAGGTGTGTGTGTATATTCTTACACACATACATATTAAAAAAATAAAATATAGTAAAAATATTAAATAAAATATATAATTTAATTATTAGATACAAATATATTAAAAGATAATGGAAATATATATTTAATATATTTATATTTAAAGGAAAATGTGTATAAAAAATAGAACAAATAGAAACTTTATAAATTGAAAAATAACATTTCTTGAATTGAAAAATAACAGTATTATGTATCAATATACACTCACCTAAAGGATTATTAGGAACACCTGTTCAATTTCTCATTAATGCAATTATCTAATCAACCAATCACATGGCAGTTGCTTCAATGCATTTAGGGGTGTGGTCCTGGTCAAGACAATCTCCTGAACTCCAAACTGAATGTCAGAATGGGAAAGAAAGGTGATTTAAGCAATTTTGAGTGTGGCATGGTTGTTGGTGCCAGACGGGCTGGTCTGAGTATTTCACAAACTGCTCAGTTACTTGGATTTTCACGCACAACTATTTCTAGGGTTTACACAGAATGGTGTGAAAAGGGAAAAACATCCAGTATGCGGCAGTCCTGTGGGCGAAAATGCCTTGTTGATGCTAGAGGTAAGAGGAGAATGGGCCGACTGATTCAAGCTGATAGAAGAGCAACTTTGACTGAAATAACCACTCGTTACAACCGAGGTATGCAGCGTTTGTGAAGCCACAACACGCACAACCTTGATGCGGATGGGCTACAACAGCAGAAGACTCCAAATAGGGGTCTATTTCCAAATAGGAAAAAGAGGCTACAATTTGCAAGAGCTCACCAAAATTGGACAGTTGAAGACTGGAAAAATGTTGCCTGGTCTGATGAGTCTCAATTTCTGTTGAGACATTCAGATGGTAGAGTCAGAATTTGGCGTAAACAGAATGAGAACATGGTTCCATCATGCCTTGTTACCACTGTGCAGGCTGGTGGTGGTGGTGTAATGGTGTGGGGGATGTTTTCTTGGCACACTTTGGGCCCCTTAGTGCCAATTGGGCATCGTTTAAATGCCACGGCCTACCTGAGCATTGTTTCTGACCATGTCCATCCCTTTATGGCCACCATGTACCCATCCTCTGATGGCTACTTCCAGCAGGATAATGCACCATGTCACAAAGCTCGAATCATTTCAAATTAGTTTCTTGAACATGACAATGAGTTCACTGTACTAAAATGGCCCCCACAGTCACCAGATCTCAACCCAATAGAGCATCTTTGGGATGTGGTGGAACGGGAGCTTCGTGCCCTGGATGTGCATCCCACAAATCTCCATCAACTGCAAGATGCTATCCTATCAATATGGGCCAACATTTCTAAAGAATGCTTTCAGCACCTTGTTGAATCAATGCCACATAGAATTAAGGCAGTTCTGAAGGCGAAAGGTGGTCAAACACAGTATTAGTATGGTGTCCCTAATAATCCTTTAGGTGAGTGTGTATTTCTGGTTGAAATCTGAGATTTATACATGGGCATAAAATTAGCATCTTAATTTAGGATGGAATAGCGATTCTGTTGTTTAAAAACAAGTTTAAATCAATGCTAATTCAATGTCCCTTCCAAAATCATTAGTGTTTCTATAGTGTTAATATCTTAATATTCCACTCCACAAAAACATCAATAATATTATTCTTCGTACAGTAATAACAAAACTATGTTCACCCCTTCCTTTTTACCCTTTAAAAACTAGCTTAGCAGATTTAGCATTTTGTAATTTGCTTCCTGTCCTGGTGGATGGCAGTAATGTGATTTGTGTAGGCTACCACTTACATTTTGGTTTGGAAAGTGTCTGCAAAGTATTTCATTTGAATATAATTGGGTTCCTCAACAGGAAGCACAAAAACTAGCAATGCTCAGCAATGTTTTAGTTGATCTAGCCATCGCTACATTATGCCCCATGTAGGCTCAAGTATGTTGCAAAAACGTTGTTTTGTGAAAAGGACGTTCTAATGCTTGTCTTGGTATCTACATGTTAATACAACAAATATCAGATTTTTGCAAGTGCAATATGTAATTTTACAACGTTGCATAAATGTTATGATGTTGTTAGCACGTCCTTTTGCAATGTTTTATGAACCACAAACCAACCTAGAACTTTTTACTGCGTGTCTTTCAAAGTGAAATGTTAAAATAAAAGTATTAATGAAAGAAAATGAGTGACTGAGATAAAAAATTAGGCTTCAGTGTTGTCTTATATTTCTGTAATAATTTGCCATTGCCAATTATGTAAAGGATATATGAATTAAAGCTATGTAATTTCTGTAAATAGTATGAACAACTTTCATATTATCAGCGTTCTAGTTTAGATGTGGTTGCTAGGATTTAAAAAAAATGTTTTACTGTGATTGCAACCAAAATGCAACATTGTGAAAACGTTCTGTGCCTGCTGGGCTTCGACTGTGGTTTCTACTGTATGATAACAGAAATAGTCATTAATTTTTGTCAGACGGGCTTAAAATAGGACATAGAAAGCTGCTAACTTTGATCAGTCGTGTTAAGTGACTGAATAACATAGTAGCCTGTCCTCTGCATGTTTAATAGCAACACTCTGATGAAGCTAATCAACTAACATTATATTGCTGATAAAGCTGGTTAATCACGGTGGTTTAAGCTAGCTAAACAGCTAGTTTTAGTTCCTAGTTTCTTTCAACAGGGATGAAACCTTGACCCCATGATGAAACAAACTCAGAGATCAATACAAAATGATGACATCAGGACATAAATCCCATTTTATTGATAAGAATCATCGTATTGTGGGTACAACAGACATCCAGCTAAGCGCATAAAGAATAAAAACTGGAATTAGGTTTAGATAATTAGCTTTATAAGACCGTATGAGCCTTGTTAACATGATTACATTACATATTAGACTGCTCAAGGACGTCATAGTTTCATATTCATATTTGAGATGTCCTCTAAGTGACTTAGAGACATTTAACATTCTGATATCAATCTTTTTTGAGTTTTAGTGACAGAAATGTATAACACCATCAAACTAAAACAAAGACATTAAAGCATCAGCCAAGCAGACGGTACTATATTACAAAAAACATCAAACTGTAAATCTACAAAAATCAAGAATGGGCGTTAAGAAACAAGCCACTCGAAACAAACCAGATAAAAACAAGCATCTTTTTTTCTTAAGACTATAACCAACCCCAACCCATCATACAGGTAAACATTCCATTGAGCACACCTGCGCATGTAGAAACTGCTCATGCAAAACTAAAGAAGTCATTTTACAAGAATTCACCAGCACAGAGACTAATTTGGAGTAAGATTGTACCTGAACCATCTGCTAACAAAACCTGCACATCTGTTACATGGAGTTGTTGAATCATAGCAGCCATGATGTAGCTGACATCCATTTACAAGCACAACAAAGTGTGTATCGGTAGCCTGAATGGTGATATTCTCACCAGAGAAGGTTTAAAGTCAACATGAAGGGATGTTCGTAACCCAGTTTACTGATGTGATTAACAGAATGTTCAATGAGAAAAAAAATATTAGACAAGACTTGATTTTATCCATCAGGAATTGATTGCATTGTGAAAATGACTATGATGGATATGCTCAAATGTTCATACATGTTGCTCACATATTATTGTACAATGTAAAAAAAAAGTTGCTGCCTTAAATTTTTTGAGTACCATCAACTTGGATGTTTACGTTATTTCAACTTAAATGACATTAAACTGACTTAAAAAAATTAGTTGAATCTAGTAAAACTTGTAAAAAAGTTTAAAATTGCTTCATTTATTTGGATGAGTTAAAGCAATGTAAAAACATATGTTGTCATAACTTTTTTACAGTGTAGCAGACTTTGTTTCTGAATACAGACTTTAGCCATTAAAATGTTATAAGTAACTGAAATAAGCACAAATATCAGGGCATGTCAAAACATCTCCAGGGCCCAAAAACCCCCTAGACCCCTAGATGAATTTTGAATTCATGTTGACTTTAATAGCACACTTTGGTCTGTTCTCAGGTGCTACATACATGTAGGTCGTTACAAAATATCATGATATGGTCCACATCGAGAGAACTTAATCGCAGAGAAGTTCAAGTAAAATCTCACGAGAGTCCTCGACAACAGAGCTTTCAACAGTCAGCGCCTCCAGCCAATCACATTTTTTTCTGGATTATCTAAAGAAATGAGCTCTGCAAAGCACACAAGTTGGACTTATGATATTGCACAGACTGGTTGCCGACCGAGTTATTTTCCCGAGTGAAGCACCATCGGTTTTCCTGCACACACTCAGTTTATGAGGAAAGGGTTGGGTATTCCATGTGGGCTACTAGTCCGTAACTAAATCCCAATGCTCTCCATATTACGTGTGCAGAAAAACATGGACAAATGTCTTTTCGGTGCTCTTGGAAAACATCTGACCGGACACTGTCCTAAAATGAAAAGTTTTTTGTAAAAAAAAGGCGTGGCTTTATTTCATTTTTTTGGCATCTGTTCATCATTTTGTGTTTTATTTTCCATTCACATGTCTATTGTTCTTTAAATGGTTCAGTTTTCATTCAGCATAGCATTTTTTCACTGCAAAAATAATTTCTACTTGGTATGTTTGTCTTGTCTTGTCTTGTGTTCAGATATCTAAACATTCTTACTTCAAGATACTTTTACTTAAAGCTGCCGTCGGCAACTTTTTTTTTATCACATTCAGCGAATTCGACACTATATTCCGACAGAACAACATACATAACGTGGTTTTAGAAAAAAAACCGAGCTTCTAACTCCACCTGGAGCTTGTTATTTGTTTTGCAAAAATCCACCGCTCCCGGTTCATTGTGTCCAATCAGTGCAGGGGGGTGTGAGATATGACTGTCAATCACAAGTCGTGCACGCACACGTCAATCCCATGCGGAGTGATGGCGCACTGACGAGCACGAACTCTGTGGGAGGGTATTCGTTGATATTGGGGGAGGGGCATGAGAGTTTTTCTTAAGTCCACTCAATCAGAATTTTCAACATTTTTCTTAAGTCCACTCAATCAGCCAGAGTTGCAGACGGCAGCTTTAAGATGCAAAATGACACAAGATAAGAAGTCTTGTTTTCTGACAAAATGATCAAAATGAGTCTATGCTTAAAATCTTCCAGTGAGGTCAGAAAAAAAAAGTGCATTCATTTTCATCTGGAAGATGTAATTTTTAGTTTTTGCTCAGTTGGACTATGTCTCCTGAAACATTCCCTGTCGGATTTTAACTCGACATGCAGCAGATGTTTTTGAGTCAGAACGTACATGAATCTAATGTTTTTACATTAAACTTAATTCAAAGGGAAAACATGTTTGTTTCTTTACCCCATTGGCAGATATTTCCAGTGAAAACTTGACATTTTTTCAGAAAACACTTTATCTGCCAGTGTCATTTTGAATCTAAATGTATCTTGTATTAAGAGTGTTTAGATAATTAAACTAAAAAACAAAACAAGACAAAAATACTGACAAAGAATTTTTTTTTTTTTTTTTGCAGTGTTGTGACAATCTGTTGAAGAACATTCAAAAAGGATTGTTTTGGGTTCAGTTTTCTGTTCCTTTCAGATTCTCCAAACGAAATCCTCCATGGTTACAGCTGCTCCGAGCGGATGACATGGAAAAGAGTAACGTTGTACAGGACCTGATGTCCGTTATTCCAGGCGTATAGCGCTCGATCTCGTGGGTTGTAGTCCAGCATGGAGATATGCGAGTACTTGTTCTGCAGAACGATATCGATGTACTCGTACGTTGAGGAGTTGGTGTGGTAGGCGTAGTAGACTTTGGTCCCTCCTGAGTAGCCGTTGGTCACGTACAGCGTCCCGCAAATCATAAAGGACTCCCCGGCACTGCGCCTCGGGTGATTGGTTGTCCAGGACTGGATGATGTGCAGGGTCAGGGGGTGGAGCTTGCTGATGACGATGTTCCCCGCGTTCTGATTGGTGGCGTACACGGCCCAGAGCCCGCCCTCGTCCACCATGAGGTCGATGTCGGAGTGTCCTCCCCAGGCGTAATGGTAGGTGTTGCTGTAGCCTGCGTTGTCCAGACGCTGAGACCTACTAATGGTGGAGGTCTTGAAGTCAAACTTGATGATCATGTTACTCTGGAACTTGTTAAAATAGATGGAACCGTTGTAGACCACCTGACCCGTCCCGGACCAAGGGTGCGGGAGCCGGTGAGACGTGAAGTTATCCGACGTCATGAAGTCCACCATAGACTTGTACTCCCGCACGAAGCGGTTGTTGTGGTAACCGTCCATGTACCACACCTGAACAGAAGTGAGAGAGTACGTGATTCATTTACATAAATGACTAACAATACAAGCAGTTGAGTTAACGAGACACATCCCTGATAGAACCAGTATGCCGACCAGATGTGCATTAATTTTCATCTGGAAGATGCCATTTTTAGTATTTGCTCATCTGGACTGTGTCTCCTAAAACATTCCCTGTCGGATGTTAGCACGACATGTAGCAGATGTTTTTGAGTCAGAATGTACGTGGATCTAATGTTTGTACGATGTTCCTGCAGGGTTGTGAATCATTCTGAACTGAATTTGAATTAAATATGAGATAGTTAACAGGAACTATGGATCTGAATGCCTATCAAGACACACTTTGAATGTTGGCTTGACAAAGTCTTGTTTGAAAAGTGTTGTTGCTTAAAAAGCCTTTAAGTTTGACAGACAGACAGACAGATCGATGGATAAATATATATATATATATATATATAGGTAGACTAGTTAGATGACAAACTGGTAGACTAGTTAGTTCTCTGATGACTAACTTATGTTTTATGAGTGGGAAACATAAATAGTTTATGACTGTTATGGGAGTCATAAACATATCCTTATATTGCCTGATGTTATCCAGCCAATCAATATAAATGTATCTTTGCCTAGCATTAGTAATAAATGGTTACAAAGCTTGGTCTAACAGAGTATAAAATGGTCAAATTTCTGGCTTGACGTTCACAGAATCAAAATTCAAGTATAGTTTAAACTACAGTCTATTTAATCGAAGTGGGTCAAGTTGTTCTTTATTCTGTCTGTGCTTGCATTGGATTTTTTTGTTCTGGCATAATTCGCCAGCACAGCAGGACGTGTTCAGCGAGGTCTTAATTAAATTCCAGACTGAAGGTGTCCATCCTTCCCCTGGCTGTGGCAGAACGCAGGCCGTGAAAATTGACAGCCAAGAAGTTACTGTGTGCCAGGCATTACGAACCCTATGGGGATAATTCCAGATCATTCCGGATAAAAGCCGACTCTCCGTGGAGAATTCCCAGCATGACTGGGGCTTCTGTCTCTCGTGAGCGAATGGAAAGGTAGCAGTCACGCTTATGGAATATTCCAGAGCCTCGTGGCCCAGCAGGACGTCTGTATGCTCTCTATAGGAGGCACGAGGCAGTCAACAACATCTACTGTATAAATCAACATACACACTCTCTTCTGCATGTTGGAACACACTGCAAACCCTTTCTTTTGAAATCCACCCACAGTTGTTCACTGTATTACTCCATTAGTAACATTTTATTCGATTTTATTGTTTTAACAACATTTTTCACGATATAAACTGTTCCAAAGCTTTACAAAGAACATACTCTCTGTGAGCGAGTCTTCAGGGCGAAGTGGCGATTATAAACCCCCAAGATAGACGTAAGAGTGGAAAGAAGTGCCAAGAATCAGCTGAGGACATTCATCCTTTGTCTATCACCAAAATAACACCATAAAACATATTTTTTACAGGTATAAAATGCTCTGCCAGCTCTGAACTAGAATCAGAGGTCTCCAACAGAACTTGTGAACAGATTTTTGGGCTAGGTTCTGCTCAGTTTTCCATGTAAAACTTTAGGTTTGGATGTAGTTGGCAATGGGTGAGCAACACAAGGAATATTATTAGTTATTTCTGTTCATCAATTCGGTCGGGGTTTCTGTATTTATATGTGCTGTTATATAAATACATTTACTAACTCACTTACAGTCAATAGTTATATTTATTAGAGATTAATATTGGGTATCCCTTGAATTTTGACGATTCCGATAGTGTATCGATTCCTAATTTCGATTCCAATAAGGTAAAAAAAAAAAAAACAACTTTTACTTAAATTAAAAAAACACATTTATATTAAGTCTTATTGCAAACCATTTCATTGTAGCTGAATACCATGACCAAAAATCAACAGGCTAAAAAACACTTACACAAGGAACTTTTGCCTATGGTTAAAAAATACCATAGCAAAAACAACTAGCCTAACTAATATACATTTCAAGCATTATTGAAGATAAGTAATTATCTTAAGATAACTCAGTAATTAAAAAAGAACAAATAAATAAATAGCAATCAATCACACAAGATACGGTTGAAATAAACAAATAAACAGTGTTTCAACCAAGTACAGAAACTGTAATCAAATAATCAAATGCACTGATACTAAATTTCTCCTCCGATACCGATAGCCAATAATTCAGGATGATAACGATTATTGTCCGATATATCAGTGCGCCTCTAAAATATATATATACATTTAATGATAATAAAAGTAAACATTTGGATTTGTAAAACATGGTATATATAATCCTCTCTGATGGTAATAGTATATTTGCAGAGTAAATGTTAGTATTGCTGAACATGTGATGCTAGGACACTTTTTGTGGATTTGTCAAGCTTCTGGTAGCATTGCTTCTGTATAAATCAGCTTTTGAGTATCGAGCCACAGAATACCTTTATGGTCAAAAGGTGGAGATATCAAACAGTAATATGTTCAGAAAAATGGAGTGCAGCATTAATGTGACCGTACTGGTCGGTCACAGGGTGTTTGTTCGGGCTTTAACTCGATGCTCATGCAGACATTGAATGCTGATCCATCTCTGCTTGATATCTCTGACAGCAACACAGTGCTGTGCCAAAGCTTTTTATCTTTGAAGAGTCAAAAAACTGCTCTGAGATATTGCTTATTGTTCACTCCCACACACACACACGTTTCTCTCTCTCCACGCTCTGTCTGTCTCACACATACAGCCTACGGTCTCATCAATCTTTGAGAACAAGAGCCTCCAACCCAAAAGTGTGAGAAGAACAAGAGGGGGAGGGGGGAAACACTAAAACCGGGTCTGTGGGTGTGAAGGAAGGTTATATATTCACTAGCCTGATTTATAATTGCGTTTATGGGTTTCAGAGGAACTAGCTTGTGCAAGGCATCACTTTAATAGCATTTTGGGTCTGTAATTGTGTATTCTTGGGTGAATACGCGTTGTTTCTAAATCAAATATCTGGTATGAGCTTTTGCAATGGGCATTTTATTTTATTTGCTTGTGTAGTTTTATATTAGACTATTTGTTATTCTTTTATGTTTTCCAGTCTGCTGTACCATTATAATTCTTTGCAAAATGTCAGACAGTATCAGATGTGTTTTCCTTCCACAATTGGCACTATTAAAGCACTACTTTATGAGAACTAAACTATAATGTGAATACAGTCTCAGCTAAAGGTTGCTGCATGACACACGAGCTCTATGAAATTGGATGTGTACGTTTGTCCAGCTTTACTGTCCAGCATACATACATTATGCTTTGGGTAATATCTGCTATGTAACAAATCTCAAATGAATGATTGCTTGTAAATCTAAACTATAGCTAACTATAACTACACCAGCTCTAATATGCTTAATGCAACTATGACATAAAGATATTATAAACATGAACCACAATTTTCTTTAAAGCTGCTTTCAAACAATGTGTTTTCTGAAAAGCACTATTCAAATAAATTTGACTTGACCATATTCATAATATAAGATGGCCTTCGAAAATAAAGTTGTAAAATTGAATAACAAATAGTCATTAAGTTGTTATTTTATAAAGCAGATTCATTGAAGTACTACACTTTCTGGTACCAGTTATGGGTTATTTGTTACATATTTTTTATTCAGGTGATATTGTTAATTATATTCCTTTCGCCTGTTTTAACATTTAGATTACTGTTGTTAATCTTTAAAACCAATAATACTTTTCTAACACAGTCTTTTGCGAGTCTCAAAATGAATAAAAATGTTCATGCTGTACATTTATTGCCTAAATGCACTGGTAGCATATTTCAAATAAATATTTTAGTTTGTTTCGTTTTTAATGCATTTATACAAAATACTAATACATTTCATTGTCGGCTATATAGCAATAATGGTAAATTGAAATTCTTCCACATGAAGATCTAGACATGTAAACTAAAATTAATAGTATATGAACACTGAATAGGTTTTTCACATCATAGATGTAATTCTATTCATGTTTTAATTGCCTGTTTAAGCATGAACTCTGTATTCACCATCCAGCTATCCAAATTTTCATTAATGGCCAAATAAAAGCCAATGGGTGGAGCTTGAGGGTCTAGCCACACCCTAACCCTACTATAACCCTATCCCTAAACATAATTAGGTCAAGCCCCGCCCATTACCTCCACAGAGGTGCAGCTCCACCCATTACATCCAGAGACGGAGAGCTGGATGTCATTTGGCTCCTCTTGAAACAAAAGAGATGCTTGTGAAACTAAGGACTAGTGATTTGGAACCGGCAAAGCTATTTGCTGAGAAACTTCTTATAAAAACTTCCTTCACCAGTTAAAGCATATGCAGCATGCAGCTCTGGGATGCCAACTGCTAATTGCCAATTTGTCATTTAGCCCACACTTTAATGCAAAACCGCTTGCAGGATATTTATTACAGGAACAGTCTCCTGCAACCTGGGGTTACGTTTCTGGCCACGGGAGCTCATATAACATTTGTAACCGGCCCAGATCTTTAAACACAATGCCATGTAACCCGATACCTAAACAGGTAAAAAATTATAGCACACTTCTGCAATGCCAATCGAAAGCCTTGCATGAGCCACACATCACCAAACACGATTTTCACACTAACAAATGCCTGAGAAACGATTAGGCTTGGAGTCGGCGCACAGCCCATCATCAGGAACATCTCACACTCATTTCCAGCTGCCCTCATTCATCCAGCACAGTCTGCAGTGTTTTAACCTCCACCCGTGATCAGAAGCCCCCCCGCGCCCTCCATCACGAGCCCCGCCGGAGCACTTCATGTCTGGATGAGTGGGAAATTATTTGGCCTCGCTTATCTTCCCCTTGTGCCGCTGCGAGTGTTAGTGACCTGGCTTCAACTCCACAGATGTCCGACTAGTAAATGAATGCTTGGTATGAACTGGTTCTTTATATATATATATATATATATATATATATATATATATATATATATATATATACTACTATGTACAGTAAAAGGAAGTGTTTTGTCTTTATTCAAATATATTTGTAGATTTAATTAGTTGAAGCTGAATTCGAATGAAAGACTGATCCCGATGATGGACTAAATATTTAGATGAAGTATTTTCTGCAAATGCATAAGGATGAAGAATTTCATTGTGCCGTTTAACTTCTTTCTGTGTACACGGAAATAGGACGCGAGTTTTTTTCTCAAGCGGTGTATATTTGCATTTGTGTGTGACGGCTCGGCCTTGAGGTTTGTTTTTCTGTGTTTTTTCTTGATGGTTCTAAAGCAACATGGTTATAAAGCGGTTGCCTGCAGCTAGTGCTCGTGGGTTTTTACTGCAGGCATAAATTAACCAGATATCCTCCACTATCTGCATTCTAAAGAATACCAGAAATTAATCCTGTATGTCCTATAGAAGGAAGTTACACTTGTTTTCATTATCAAATACTGAGAAAAGCAAAATATACATGGAAATGTTTCAGTTCAACTTTTCCCATAGGAAAATGAAACATTTAAGTGCTATATCTTTCTTTCTTTATATGCTCACCAGCCACTTTATTAGTTACACCGGCTTAACACAAATATGTAATCAGCCAATCACATGGCAGCAACTCAATGCATTTAGGCATGTAGACATGATCAAGATGATCTGCTGAAGTCAAACTGAGCATCAGAATGGGAAAGAAAGGTGATTTAAGTGACTTTGAATGTGACATGGTTGTTGGTGATAGACGGGCTGGTCTGAGTATTTCAGAAACTGCTGATCTACTGGGATTATGGAGTTCTAGAGTTTAAAGAGAATGATCCGAAAAAGAGAAAATATCCAGTGAGCGTCAGTTCTGTGTGTGAAAATGCCTTGATGTCAGAGGAGAATGGCCAGACTGGTTCAGCTGAAGGCAACAGTAACTCATATAAGTACAATTGTATATGTAGCCATAATCGTTTTTACTCACCCTAGTGTCTCCTTCAGGAGCGAGGGGGTCCGTCATCCAGGATCCGAACCGAGACCCGGATGTTCTAATAGTGTTTGCATCACTAATGCCGGTCAGCTTGCCACAAGCTGCAATACACATAACACACACACATTTCATTTCACGCATACACTCACACACACTTTCTAACCAGAAGCCTACAGTCACACACATGTTTGAGTTTAGTGATGATGAGTCTGATACAGTCATAATTACTGCGGTAATCTTATATCTTGGAGTGAAGGTTCTGGTTAAATGACTTTAATTGAGTCACACTGAGCTTCATTATGATCTTTCACGACGAAGAGTGTGAGAAACATTCGCTTGTGTTTTTCTACCTCTCTTTCACCTCAGTGTTTTATTTCTTTAAGTCAACATGAAATGGCAATCCCAACCCATATACATTTGTGTGAAACATTATAAAGACAAACTTGCTTTAGAACGACTTACAACGTTTAGTTGCTCACAATAAGATCCGTGTATTAAGAAAGCGAATAGTCTTTTTTTGCTGTTCATGTTGACATACAGTAACACAAAGGGGGTTGAGCTGGTGAATGTATACCTTCATAGAAAATATATGAATAGATTATGTTTTTTGTTTCTGTGACAGAGAGAGAGAATAATGTACAGGTAAAACGTAAGATAAAATGTCAAACATTATGGTGTTTGAAATCCTGTGTTGTTGATAGTGCAGTGTATTAATCATTGTGTATTTTCCTGCTCAGCCTCTCCCATTCAACACACACACACACACACACACACACACACACACACACGCTTGAGATTAACACACTGAGCTGTAATCTGTTGTCTAGAGGGACACACAGGCCTAAATTATTACGCTACTATCTTTAGAATAAAGCCCTGATTCACTCCAAAAGCAGAAAAATACACAATCGTCTTACGCAATCTTCTTACACAATGTAATGGAACAATGTGCATGATTATTGATTCATTTTTGTCGAATGGAAAACACAGGCATTTCACGTGTGAGCACATGTGGGAGTGTTTTATAAATGTATGTTTTTGATTTATTCTCATGTGATTGCATCAAAATGGAATTTGAGGATTTATATTTGAACATGTGACATCAGATATGAACTAGATTTTTACATTTCTGATGTAAATGTTAGTGATTGCGTTCACTTAAAGAAACAGTAATGCATCTCTCCTCTACCAAATACAAGTTCGGTCACATGTAGGATGAAATTTTACATGGGAAAATGTGAAATTCCTTTGGTTTCCCTGTAAATGTTTTATATTCATCAGAAGCGATACACATGGATGAAGCTAAAGTGTGTGTGAAACCGAGAAATAAATCAGAGTTGTTTTAAGGCCATATTGATCATACAGTGAAACTGGCCCAGATTTCTCTTCCAGAAACTCGGCGTGAAGAAGAGAGAAAGATGATACACACCAGAGAAAAGATGCCGATGTGTGTGTATGCTGGGAAGTGGAAGCTGTGATGGTGAATGCATAATTTCACTCTTTTATAGCTCAAGAGACTTGCCAATAGAGCTCTCTGTTGTGCTTAATTTAAGTATCCGCTATGTCTCTGACTCAAATGAGAGAATAGATGACATACAGTAAGAGACAAAAATATGTTCTAAGAATAGCGTTAGCATTAAGTTATAAAACGTTATTTCTGAATGTTCTCAGAAATGAATGTTGAATGTTTTTAAATGTTTTCAAAACTTTTTTTTTCTTTCTTGGTTTTACAAATGTTAAGTGAACATTCTGTTTTATCACTCTACAAACATTATGTGGTAACGTTAGTTTTGAACGTTTAAACATTCTCAAACAAGTAGTAACATTTAAAAACGTTAGACGAACAAATACAATTGTAAGTTAATTGAGCTGTAAACCAGTTGAAATCCAAATTTTTTACAGTTGTTGTGTTGTCGTGTAAAATTGGATTTAACTTTACACAGAAATGGTTAGTCAGACATTTTTTCCAACTAAAATCATGTCAACATGTCTATAGTTTACATCGTGGTTATAATATTAAAACAATGAATGAATTTCACAAGGTGGTAATTTGGTGGTATGGTGGTAATTTTAAATCATCAAAAACAAAGTATGCATAAAGGTTCACCCTTAAACATAAACATTACCCGTAAACACGTACAAATTAGCTGTGTAACTGGTGTAACTCATTTTTACATGTCTATTTTTTTTTTTTTTCATTTTTGATCATTTTTAAAACACGTTCGGTCCCACTTTATATTAAGTGGCTTTAAGTACTATGTACTTACATCGAAAAATAAGTACAGTGTATTAATTGTGTTCATGTTGTATTGTCAAACACTTTTGCTGCTATTGAGGTATGATACGGGTAAGGTTAGGGACAGGTGTGCTGGTATGGGTCAACTGTGTAATAACAAATGTAATTACATCAATTAATTACAGCTGTAATTACATGATGGTATTTTTTAAAATATAAGTACTATGTAAAAACATGTATGTACATTGTATCAAATTATTAATTTCAATGTAAGTACATAATATAAAGTGGGACCAAACTTTCATGGTCCTCAGAATATTTTGTTGTATGAATATCTGAACATGCAATATATATGGAGTCCATCAACACCCCCAAAGCTTTTTACTCAATAGCTTTGTTCTACGTGACGTGGGTGTCCCGGGGCTCGAGATTCGCAGGCTAGAAAAGGCCAGTGATGCTGGGTGCAGCTAAAAAGGTCCCATTGTCTGGTAAGATCTGGTTGGGGAATTACAGACGGCCCGGCTCGGCGATCTCACTCCGTATTATTATTAAATGCTTATCTCCTGAAGTGCCATTTTCTTTAGCGTGCTATTCAGCCTAAATCCTGCCCTGCAGTCAATTTCACTGGTTAAGGTTAGAGTGTGTGTCTGTAGGTCTGTCTGTCAGTCAATAGTTGGAAGCCACACACACACCCTACTTTGAGCTCTCCCCCCGTTTTGGTTATGGGGGTTAAATTAAAGTAAATCATTTTGTGATGATCAACATTATGCCACACATGTTGTTGATCTAGCTTATTGTTTACACTCATAATTCCAGAACGAATAAACAATGTTAATCCAGGATCATGTCCTGCTTGCTTAAACCATGTTGAGAAAACATCAGTATGTGCGTGTCTTACCGAGCTTCTGCATGCATGCGCGTAGCCGCTCCTCCAGACTGACCACGCGGGAGTGCAGGTCATCGTAGTCGTAGGCTCCCATCTCCTGCTGGAGGAGGCCGAGGCTGGCCGTCAAGTTCTGCACCTCCTCCTTAAACTGCTGAACCAGCCGGGCGTCAGCCTTGTACTCCTCCAGCACGGGGATTAGCGGACGCAGCTCCGCCATTTTTGCCTTTATGGCCTGCAAATATGTAATGTGGGAAAGTTGGAAAGTCTGGCTTGCTTGTACACTGTGAAGCCTGTCTGAACCCTTGCTGTCTACAGTGGTTTCAACTGTCTTGATGTTGAACGTGAAGGTGTATGTGTTCGTTCATATGGAAACTCTTAATAGTAAATGTTTACAGCAAATTATTTTTTTATATATGCCCCAAAGCATATGGACAACTACACACCACATCAATATGTGTTTTAATTTCAGAACCATTAGCATTTATTAGCAGTTAGTCATTTTGTTGCATGTATAACAGCTTTGAATCAATCCTCTGGGAAGGAATCTTTTCTAGATTGTGGGATGTGGATGTGGTGATTTGCTCCTGAGCATCAGTGAGGTCAGGTACTGTTGGGTGAACGCGAAAGATCTTCTTTGTGCAGGTGACGTGCAAGTTTCGTCCATGTCAGACAAATAGATCAATTAAAAACATTGAACCTCGCTAGAGCAAAAACGGATCCCTTCTATAGATGCTTGTAAAAATAATAATATTTTTTTAAGATACTGATATTGCAGATATGTTTTAACACACTTTGCACTTTGTGATACTGTCAAAAGTTTTACTTTTTAAATTTGACTTTTTAAATTATTCTGTTTTAATAATCTTTTGTTGCGCTTTAAAGAAGCACTTGTTTTGATGTGTTGCATACTAAAGCACATGTAAAGTACTTGATTACTGATAACGTGTTATTTGAAATTACTCTTAAGGTGAATATTATGTACAAAATTGCTATTTCCTCATTACATATGTGCAATAATTACAAGTATACATGACTTACAAGATTCAATAGAGATTTCAGTAAAGTATCTTTTAGTTTACCAGTGCTTGTTAGTACATTTGGCAGAATTCTTTAAGCATATTTCAAATCCTATAGAAATAATTATGAAATTACATATAAAGATGTACTTTGGGTTTGGGTTTAAATTTAAACGTGTTAATACATTTTAATTTAATTGCAATTAACATGTAATTCAGTCTCCAAACACATTACGTTCAGTCCGCACCTAAATATATTCTTTAAAGGTGTATTATTTCCATAATATACTCTTTGTAAAAGTATGCTAAAGTATTCTTTTTTGTAGATGAAAATCTTTTAACCAGATGTCCACATACTTTAGGCCATGTACTGGTGCTTCAAAAAAAAAGTGTAACCAATATGTTGATCTGTAGAACTTCTAATGTATGACAAACTTTTTAAAACGTTCTTATAGCAATAAACCATTAAAAAAATTTATTTTTAGGAGCGTGTGTGGTCCTAGTAAACCCTACGTTATGAAGACAAAATGTCCCCACAGAGATCTGAAAATCCTTGTCCTTGCGGGGACATTTTTTTAGTCCTCATGAGGAAAACAGCTTATAAATCACACTAAGTGATGTTTTTTGAAAATGTAAAAATGCAGACAGTTTTCTGTGATGGATAGGTTTAGGAATAAAGTTAGGGTTAGGGGACAGAATATACAGTTTGTACAGTATAAGAATCATTATGTCTATGGAAAGTCCCCATAAAACGTGCGTATGTGTGCGTGTGCGTGTGTGCTTGTAGAGCCAGTGAGAGACCAGAGGCCGAGCTGCAGTAAAACTATTGATATTCGTATAAAACTGATAGATCTACAAACATTTATCGACGAAATGAAGCGCTCTGAACACGGTAAACAATTGGGAAAAGACTTTATTAGTTATCGTTTAGAATGCAACAGCAGAAAGGGACACATGCTGAAATTACAACTCACATACAACAATGTGATGTTAAGATTAAATTCCTTACTTCAAAAAACGCATATTACTTCAAAAACCAAAGATTCATAGTGACAAATAATAAGAGGAATAATAAAAAAAACTTAAGCAATACTAGCAAAGATGAGATAATAATGGCAATAGTAGTAGTAGTAATAATAATAATAATAATAGCAATATATCAATCAAACTAAATAATGTAGATCATATAAATAAAACGTAACAATTTTTTAGAGTAGCATGCAGGAGGAGATCTGATTGGTGGTTGGATAAGGGAGGGGGAGAAGTGTTTCTTACAGCTAATGTCGTATAGAATATGAGAATCGTGACATAAACAGCATGATTGACGCCCACTTCAGCCAATCGTGGGTTAGACCTGCCTCTTCTGGCCTCTGGCTCTCCTATCATGTCTTTATAGTTAGCCCTGCAAGCAAGAAACAACACACTCAGCACAGGGAGCTAACTCGCTAACCTATCTATCACATTCACGTGCTCTCGCAGTCACACACGCACACGCTCATGTACTTGCACACGCACGCTTGTGTTACAGAGTGCAAACAATATTACATTGCATGCATGTGTCACGATTCAAGTGTGTGTCACGGGACGTTTTGATTATGGTACATTATAGAAACTGAAATGTGCAGATCCATTGTTATTGTTTAATTATAGTTTTACTTGCTTAACTTTTATTATTTTCTATTATAATTATTCATGTGATTACATTTTGATGGTAGCAAATGTACAAATGAATCTACAAAAAATTGCAAATATTACATTTGCACAAAAGTTCACTAATTGTTTGGATGGAATCAGACAGGTCTGCACATTTCACAAAAATCATAAAAGCATTTAAGGTGTGCATGCAGTCTGTAGTGTGTGTGTGAGTGTGTGTGCGTGCTGTATCCATATGGGCTGATGTGTGGATTCATGTGAAATATGTGCATTGCTTGCTTATAATTGTGTTTACCTTGTATTGCTTGGCGATGTTTTGTTTGTGGTTCTCTTCCACCTGCCTGAATTTGGTCTCCAGGCCGCGGAGTTGATCTTCCATCTTCACCACGTACTGAAGGTCCCTCTGGGTCCGCTGGTCCAATACTTGGATTGATTGTGTCATGTTTTGCACCTAAAAACACACACACACACACACACACTCAGTTATTAGAGGTATATTTAAAAAAAAATTAATTATATATACATATGTCTGTGTGTATTAGAGCTGTTAAAATGATTAATCGCGATTAATCGCATCTAACATAAAAGTTAGTGTTTATATAATATATATGTGTGTATATATTTATATATATATATGTGTGTGTATATGCATGTGTGTATATGTATGTAATATATATTATATAAACACAAATGTTTACGTTACATGCGATTAATCGCAATTAATCGATTTGACAGCACTAATAGACACGAATCTAGTGATATATTACTGCAATATATATCTTACCATTTAAAAAAAAAATCCCCCATAATTTAACACAAGGTGCTATTTGGACCATTAATAAAATCATGTTTGCGATCATGATAATCTTGTTTTCAAGAAACATCTAAATATAAGTACTCTAAAAACATCCATATATAATGAATCTAGTGACCTTCAGAAAGCTAGCGAGTTCTGCAGCAACTCCACGTCTGCTAATCATCTGATGTGTCCGAGGAGTTCCATTGTTGTCTTTCTGAGAAAAGGCTGTTTGCCTCTGCTCCAGCCGTGTTCCAGAGGAACTCATTAACTCTGTGTGTTTGTTTGTGAATGATACTGTTGTCTATGAGTTGTTAGGCTCATGCCTCTAGGTCACTTTGATCTCTGGAGGAAAACTCTGGTTGTCATAGATTAGGTGTCTGTGGCAACTTTGCATTAAAGGTAACGTGATGCCCAAGGGCAACGCAGTAGAGCATTATGGGTTGGGGGGTCACCTTCTCCAGTAGTTGGCGTAGTTGTTTGGTGCGGGCGTCTCTCGAGCACATGGTCTGCTGAGGTGCAACGACCGTACACACACACCTGCCCTCGCTGTCCTGAGCTGAGCTGTACACCTGCCATGACTCCTCTGGGTTAGCGGGTAAAACCTGTGAGAGGAGAGAGAAAGAGAAAGGTGATTTTACAAGTAAAACAACATCTAAAGGTTATAGTTTAATTTGCAATACCATACTCATTGGCATTACAATCACTTGACACAAGATTACACAAAACCCCATCTGCTCATGCCACATTAGATAAGACCACGCCCATATCCACACCCACCAATCAGAATGCAGCAGCAATACATCTACTACCAGGAAGACAAACCTCAGTCTCATTCACACACACAGTTTTATGGTTGTATTTGACTGACAGCTGTTAGAGTGAAGGGATCTTATCCCGTTCAGCTGTGCCATTCTTGAACTCGTGTTACAGATCCAGATCCGATCACAGTGTGTGTGGAGCTGGTGAGAGTGAGGAACAGATGGAGGAATGATGAACATCCGCTGATGCGGGTCTGGAGAGTCCTAAATCTCCAAACCAATGGTGCACTTATGGAATATTACCACACTGCAAATAGACTGATTTTATCCGCTTTGCAGTCGTTTCATGTTATATTTGTTAATATTAGAAGTTATAGTTATATTAAAATTGTCCATTTAAACTGTATTACAATTGTGAAAGTGAAAATGACTATGGATGAACTACACAACTGCGTTTTTAAATGTTTGAAAGGTGATATACTTTGTTCCATTCAGCTATGCTGTTTTTGAACACAAGAACGTTCTCACACAAGACACGTACTTGCGTTCTTGAACGCAACAGAGACTCGAGATAGCTATATGACGTTGTCAAGTTTGACTTTTTAAAGCTTGCTTCAGACCTCTTTTACTCTTTGAGTGCACTGCATCTCATTCTAGTGAAATCGCAACAAAAAAAATTGTTTTGGTTCATTAAAATAAATAAAAAAGTTAAATAGGGTGAAATAGAACACTCATATTCGAAACGACAACATTACAAATTTGAATATGTACAGTATGAGCAAAGCGTTCGAAATTCCAGGACATCACAAGCAGCATGTCTGTGGACGCCACTTTCTGAAAAAGAGAAAGAACGCATAAGAACGCGCGAACACAAGACGCGTTCCATTCGAAAATTAAAATAAAAGAATACTAGAATAGAACAAGACTAGAATACAACTAGAATACAAGAATAACGCCCCCGTGTGAACGCCCCCTTAAATGTCGACAAAAACGCGGAGTTGATTCGCGCTGCTGTATGCGCGAATGGATTTTTTCTTCAAATGTTGGGTTAATTGCTTAATATCTGAACTTTTCATTTGAAATTTCATGGAAAATAACCCGACACTTACTCCTATACTCCGGTCCGGATAGCCGCCCTGCGCCGCGGTCAGCTTGGTGGTGTTGAGCCCTACCAGCGATGGCAGAGTCTGGGACATCCAGTTGGTGATCATGGCCATGGTGCTGAGCACCACACCGATCTTCAGCAAAGGCACCGGCATCTCTGTGCGCACAGACCCAAACTCTCATTCTACACAAGCCACTCGGGAACCATAACGGCGAGCATCGCTGCCCGTGAGCGCCTCGTACATCACCATCATCCGCATCATCTCCTCTAACGGTCCCGGTTCGGACGGTCTCATGGTGCTCATCTTGATTTATGCCGTTGGTTAAGTCGGAGTCCGGTGTGGTTAAAGTAATGGAAACCGAGCAGTGGTGACCCTCTTCTCCGCGCTGGTCCCGTCTGGTGTCTTTTCTGTTATCCAAGCCTCTTTTGTGTGCGTTCACGCCCTTGTTGGTCCGCCTTCCCAACGCAAGTGAATTACTATGGATGGATTACAACTGCACACGCCGACGCTCTCCGTTGATGAGAAAGGAGGCGGCGCCACGCGCTCCTATAGGCTATAAGCCCCTGTGCTCATGAGACGCGCCACCAGGGATTTGCACTTGGCACCGTATCCCGTTAATGGCCCGATATTGTCATAGCCACGCGCACAAGAAGGTTGTAAACGAAACATCCCAATGTCACGCTCCACTCCGGGTCAACGGGAGTGAATAATGATCACATTTCTCTCGCGCTCTCCCTTTTACTATTCTCCCATTATAACCCTTAACTGTCACCAGTGTGCAAATGATACAAATACATCATTTTCGCGGCACAGTCTTGAGGTTCTTTTCGTTCTCGCGCCACCAAAGTATAAGCGTCAACTTAAAAAAAAAAAAAACTTAATAGGCTACTAATGTTTTTCTGTGTGATATATTTAAATCTGGTAGCTATTTAAACGCTACTTCTGTTCGCGAGCGTCTATTTTGTAACGTCACATGTTACTGAAACCTTTGAAATTTAAACACAGCTAAAGGGTTATTTTAAAAAGCACCCTGCAAAAGTTAATTTTATCAGTGGTTTATTCAGAAATATTACCGTTAAACAACTGAAAAGAAGTGTCACGAGACATCAGAGACATATTTCTTATATAAACGACTGGGAAATAAAACATATGGAGCATATGTGGTTGGAATATCTTTATTGCAGCCTTAAACATATGTTAATATCTGTCATGCACATGCGTAGACGGATTGTTAGTGAAAACGTATATAGAGACACACGATGCTCTCGTCTTACACATCCAGTGCCGCAAGTGTATTATCTCAGTTCCCATTAGAATGACTCTAGCGCCCCCGTGTTGTGATCGGCGGAACTTTGATGCAATTATACCGACTACTATCTGGCAGTATGACAGGACGAGCAGTGTGCAGTCTCATGCATCGCTTGGTTAACACCTATTGTTCACAGACCTAGACATGCCACGGCAGTGAGTAGTCGTGACACTGCAAGAAGTGCAAAACGCGTCATTGTTAGATGTGCATGAATCCTGATACCAAAAATAATCACATTATATAATTAAGCAGAGGAGACCTGGACTGTTTCACGCCTCTTACTCCTCAGGGGTAGTTTTGTGTGTGTGTGTGTGTGTGTGTGTGTTGTGGGTACAAGCAGGCCTAATATAATTTATTTTTTTACTCTTTTCCCTGGAAAAGAGATACAGTTCAGTGTGTATCAGTTGGGCATTTAGTCAAACTATTAGGGGTAAGATGTCACAACAGGAACCTGCTGTTTAAAACGAATTTAAGGATTTTATTTCTTTGAAATATGAAATAAGTATTGCTGAACAATGTAGAAGAAAGCATTTCAATTGAGTTTAAAATGACAAAATAAAAACATACTTAAACCTATCACACACACACACACACACATACATACATATATAGGCTATATATATACACACCAATGTCCTGAGAATAGCCTAGTTCAGGATAGTTTTTATTGTGTTCACTTAAAAAGTATTTGTATAAAAGTATAAAAAGTAAATCTTATTTGTCTTTTAGTTTTTAAATATACCTAAAAGTTTTTAAATATAGATTCTTGGTTGTTTAATAAATAAACCAGATTTTTAGTCTAAAATAAACTGCTATTTTGGATAAAAACATGAATATGTTAAAGGGACGGCACTTTACACAGACTGACCTTTGAGAGAAAGAGAGAGAGAGTGAGAGAGATTCAGGAAGTGTCAGGCATCCAGTTGTGTCTCTGTCAGCATATCCAACCTCACTTTAATAAAACATCACACAGAAAACATCTAAAACACTGAATCTAGGGCAGATATTCTTTCCGGGCCTGTCACTGTCTATTACACACTCACACACACACACACACACACACATTTTAGTTTGCTTGTGGATCCGAAATAATCCGATCTTTCTGTACTGGTCTTAAAGCACCAGATCTGCCATCATTTATTCACTCTCACCTGTGTGATTTCCGGTTTCCAGCAGAACACAAAAAGAGTTATTTGTAACAGAACATCCAATTTACATACAATGAAATTGAATGGTGACTAGGGAAGTTTAGAAATTCAGACTGAAATTTAGTGCACAAGTGGAATGGGCTACCTTTATGATGTTTCTTTCATCCTTTTTTTAGAGCTCAACAGTCCAAGTCCCATCTGCTGTATCGTACGGAAGCGAGCAGCTCATGGTGCTCCACGAAAGAAAGCAGAGGTTTGGAGCAACACGAATGTGAGTAATCGATGACAGTTAAATATCTTCTGGACATGGCCTCCCAGATAACACGGTTACAACACTGGGTGCATTTTGTGTGTGAGGAGATGGAGAGAGACATAAAAGAGATGGAGTGAATGAATGATAGAGCCATAGAAACAGAAGGTCACTTCAGCACAAATCGCTTTGGGCTTGAATTTGTTTGGCCTTGAGATATCTCTCTGTGTGTGCCAATGAACAATGCAACTTCAATCACATTGGCTTGTTCTTATTTCAGATTAATGAGAAACATATCCAACGCACATAGTAGGATGATGTTTTGCATAGAAATATTCAGCATAGCCTATTAGAACGCTCTCAATGTTTCGCTGACCTTGTGTCACGGCCTCGGTCTTGTAACTGGCAAATAGACACTTTATTTTACAAATTAGTGACCTCGAGAGGTTTTTCATATTTGATGTAACATTTGGTCTCGTTAGTTCTCTGTAAACTCTGTGAACTTGACCATGTTAATTAAATACTTATTTCCAACATAGCTTTCTTTCTGGCTCTTGATAAAAGCTGACACTTTTTTTAATTACGCAACTGTGCTAAATAATAATTTTCAATAAAGCAATTTTGGGCTAATGAATCAAACAATCAAAAGTAATGCCAAATGTCTATGTTGATTAATTTATCAACATCATGAATTTAAATGGGATTTTTGGCTATTTTTCTCAACACACTAAGACTAGAATATAAATGACAACACAAGTTTTTCTATAAAAATATGAGTTAAGACATCAAATAGATTGTGCTTGGATTGTGGTATTAAGCAGAGATATGTAGTGTGGTAATGCGGTTAAAGCTAAACCTAAAAGAGATAGTTCGTCCAAAAATGTTAATTATACCACAATTTTCTCACTCTCATGTTGTTAGTTTTTGAGATATTTGACAGCATCTGTTAACATTACATGCAGTTTAATTGGAAATGAGCAGCGTGAACATTCTGGCAAACATCTGCTTTTGTGTACAACAGAATAAAGTCAGTCACATGGGTTTGGAACGACATGAGGGTGAGTAGAGTACATAATTGTTTTATATGTTGGTGAACAGCTTCTTTAATCTGTATGTTCTTTACAAAAACATAGATTAGTTTGACAAGAGCACTCATCTGTTGGGTCAGGTACATATTGCTATTAATTCCGAAACAAGATGTGCAGTAAACGTCTAATATGAATGTTTTATGGCTGCGTTCTCTAAGGCAACAGCAATCAATTTTACTTAGAAGCAAGACCGTAATCTCAAATTGGGATTCCCTTTAACACTGTTCTTTTTATCATCTTTAATAATTCATGTGCAGGCTGTGCAATTTCTGCAGCCCCCAGTAAAACGATAATATCCTGTAGATCAGGAGCGCTAGATGATGGTTGGTTCAGCGTGTAGCAGCAGAAACCATCTGAGCTGTTGGACAGAAGGAGAGTGTGGCAGCAGTAACTCATCTGTAATGGTCTACAGTAAAGCCTTCAGCTTCAGGCTGCATGTAAAAAAACAGTCCAGCATGATATAAGTGATTTATCAATATGTCTGAACAAGAGTGCTGGAGACCTCCCGAACGGTTCTGCAGTGTAGAGAGGAGGAGGAGGAGGAGGAGGAGGAGGAGAAGTCCATGTTTTCTGAAGTTTTGTTCTGCAGAAACTTCAGATGCTCTGGCTGACTCTGGGCCCTGGTGCCCGTGGTACTGCAGAGGTGTTTGGAACGGAGCCCTGCTGTTTGAACATTTACTCTCCCCTTCCCCTGTGCTCTCCAAGCAGTCTGTTCTTCCTGCTGTTTTCAGTGCTAGTTCATAGAATATCCGTCTATAACTTCTTCAAAACATAGGGATTTATTTTGTGATTTAGAAAAAAAATTATATCTTGGTAAATGGAAGGAGAGTGCTGTGTGTGTGAACAGATGGTGGATTTTTGAAATTTTCTTGAAGAAAAATATGAAGTGGTGTTTGACTGTGTAAAATTCACAGGCAAGATGCAAGGGTGTTTTGGGTGTTGCAATGCCTAATTACATTACTTGCCCACCGCGACACCGCCCCCACTGCCGTTTTGCCTTTTCTTACACACATAAAAACCATTTCGTTCAGTTGGACAACGGACACTATAATTATAAACTGAAAGCGTCTTCTCTGCTGCTGAATCGCAACAGAGCAGCAGGAGTCAGATTTCACTGATCAATGACTAGAGTACAGAGAGATGACTGACAGGACCTGATGGTGCAGGATTTGGTGCGCACCAATGGGGATAGAATTGTTGCATTTATTCCAAAATTAATACACTGAGAATCACAATTAAATGTAAAGAGATTCACAAAAATTTATCAAATTCCCAAATAAATAGATTAAGATCCACAAATAAATGTTAAGAGTTTCACAAAAATTATTAAAACTCACAAATAATTTTTTTACAAATGTTTTTTATGCAGTTTTATGTCACAAACACAACTCTGCCTGGCATTCATTTGTGAATCGTTTTCTGTCCATTTGTGAGTCGTTTTCTGTGCGTTTGTGAATTGCTTCCAGTGCTTTGTGATTCGCTAATCGCTTCCTGTGCGTTTGTGAATCGCTAATCGTTTCCTGTGCGTTTGTGAATCGCTAATCGCTTCCAGTGCATTTGTGAATCGCTAATCGCTTCCTGTGCGTTTGTGAATCGCTAATCGCTTCCTGTGCATTTGTGAATCGCTTCCTGTGCTTTGTGAATCGCTAATCGCTTCCTGTGCATTTGTGAATCGCTTCCTGTGCTTTGTGAATCGCTAATCGCTTCCTGTGCATTTGTGAATCGCTTCCTGTGCTTTGTGAATCGCTAATCGCTTCCTGTGCGTTTGTGAATCGCTTCCTGTGCGTTTGTGAATCGCTTCCTGTGCGTTTGTGAATCGCTAATCGCTTCCTGTGCGTTTGTGAATCGCTTCCTGTGCGTTTGTGATCCCTGCACACATTTGTGGATTTTGAAACATTTCTAGCATCAAGACGTGCAGACAAATCCACAAATAAGTGGACTCCACCCACCTCTACTTAAGCCAGTCAGATAACAACCATTTGCGCAGACCAATCATAGCATATTTATTTGTGGATCTTAATCTATTTATATGTGAATTTGATCAATTTTTGTGAATCTCTTTACATTTATTTGTAAATATCAATCTATTTATTTGGAATAATGCAACAATCATATCCTGATACACCACAGATCCAGATCGTCATTGACAAATAGCTTATCTTGTAAAACGTGTGGTCAGTACCACCGCTCCCTATACACACTATGCTTGATCACGAATTCGAAAATGAAAGTAAATAGCGAGCGTGCATTCAAAAGCGTTTTAATATTACATACAGATGCCTGCAAATAATATATAATACCCCAGGGTGTTCTGAATGGATGTTAGTGTATGGTGTGTATTTGGTGTATTGGGTGGCTGCCAGTGTTGTTGCTATGCTGCTAAAGAGTACTTAGTGATTGTTAGTGTGTTTCTAGGGTGTTCTGAATGGCTGTAATTGTATTGCTTTTTGGTTGGCTGTTTGGTGATGTATTGCTATGTTGTTACTGAAGACTACAGTATTCTAGTTGGTTGCGAGGTGGTTTCTATGTGGCCTAGGTTAAAACACCCTACCCAAGTGTCTACAAGACTCTATAATATCCTGGTCCCTATGTTTACAGAGAAAAACAATGGAAAAGTAGAGCAGTGGAATGGAAATAACATGTTCTGTGTGAATCGACCCTTATGCATCTCTTTTTCTAAAACAATGAACACACACACACACACACACACACACTTGCCCTTTCACAGTTCAGATGCTACAGATTATATGATGGACAACACAGTGTAAAGATTGAGTGCATGCTGATGATAGATCTGTCTAGTGATCGATTGGAGAATTCAAGAAGTGTGTGTGTGTGCGTGATTGGATTGTTTGAGAGAAACAATGAGTGTCAGGGGTGGTCAAATGCCATCATATAAACAACAGCTTGTGTTTCCTTTTCAAACGCACACATCTCCCTTTCATACTCAAAACCAGACACAATTCATAAACGGCAGAACCATTACTAATATGATAATTCTCCTTATCCACAGGCTAGATTATTCTCTTCTGTGAGACCATGGTGATGACCTTTATCTCCATGAAGGTGATAAGACCATAGAAGACACGTATCTGAACCGTGGTAATCAAGAACAAATCTCGTCCATTCTATAGCTGGGGGAACTGAGCATTTAGAATGTGGATACATTATCTATTTCTCTCTCTCACTCTCACTCTCAATCTCTCTCTTGTTAATGGAAGTTTGAATGGATTCTGCATTTGGACTTGGGCTACATACTGAAATACGATTAGGACATTAACACAAATTGAAAAGACAGCATATGCAGCACTGGGAGCAGAAGCATCAGGCCCACTGAAACCCAAGGAACACGTGACATGAGTCCAGAGTTATGAGCTAAGTGGTTAATGCAAGAAAAAAAAAACATATTATTTACATTCCAATAATGTATTTAATATTGGGAATATTCCAACTTGCATTCTGACTTAAATTATGGTACTGACTTTTAAAATAAGATAATTTTAGACCTATATATATATATATACGTAAAGTGTTAGGTAATTTACTTTAAAAAAGGTAAATTATTACTAATTACTTTCTAAATCCCATATCAACCTCGATCAGTTGAACAATACAAGGATAGACACGGAACTGCACTTTTAATTCTCTCAAATTAATAATATAAAATTGCATAAACTGTTGCATAAACATAACTGACCAAAGTATTTTAAGGAAGATGGTTACATTAAAAACATACATTTTAACATTAGATGTTGCATTTTACATTTAGTATTTTATATAAAATTGTCCCTAACCCTAAGTATGCAATTACATCAGAAATAATGTAACTTTACTTTTTCAAGGGAAAGCTAATTAAATGACAGTAATTACTTAATAATGTATTACACCAAACACTGATATATATATATATATATATATATATATATATATATATATATATATATATCCAATCAGTGTTGCTTTACATGATCACACGATGAGGGGTCAGCTTGGGTAGCCTAATATTATCTACTCAATGCTTTTATATATATTTTAGATATATTATGCCCTCTAGAAAAACTGCTGGTTGGATCAATTTGAATCTAATCAATGGTTGGCGCATAACTTTGACAGGGGGAAATATGATGTTCCAACTTGCTTCTGACCTAAATTATGTTACTGTCTTTTTAAATGAGATCACTTTAGACCTCATTCTGTCAAACCGTTTCAGTTTTAGAACTAGTGAAGTGGGTGAACTGATGGTGTTTAGGAAATCTGTAGTATACCAGCTGTTCTGTGGGTGGTGTAATGGGCTTTTTTATTGGTGGTGTTCAGTTTAGTAGATGTTCAGAGAGTGGTATTTCCATTAAGGAGATGTTTTGTGGGCAGCAAGGGTATTTTTGGAGGTGTTTCATGATGGCGGGTGGTGTTTAGTATGTGTACTGTGGGGGAATTGTTCAGCAGCTGTTACCGTTTAAGCATTCTCTAAGGGGTATTTACATTGAAGTTATTCGGGTGGTGTTCAGTAAGTCGTGTTTTATGAACGGAGCAAGTGTTTGTTGGTGTTCAGGTGTGTTCTGCAAGTTCTTCAACAGGTTCTTCTTATCAACTTTTCTCTCATGGGCTCTTGAGTTCTTATTATCGTTCTTTAAGATCAAATAAAAGATCTTGAAGTCACATTATATAGTATATTGATGCGTGGTCCATTAAAGCATCACTACAGATCGTTTTCTAAAGAGTCACATAGATTCTCCTTTGACATTAGACTTTTTTCCGTTCTAATTGAAACCTTTATTTTTATGAGTGTTGGGGTTATGTCCATTAACAAACCTGGAGGCCGTAACAGAACAGAAAAAGAACTCAAATGACTAACTCTCAACTCTGAAAGCCAGTTCACTTCCATTCCACAACACAATTATCAAATCATGACAATTTCCTGAAAGTTTGAAACTAGATCACATTTATGCAAGTTCCAGCATGCATTTGCTCACACCTGTGCTCCTAAAGTACTTCATGTGTTTAATTAAACACTGACAGCAGAGCCAACTTGTATCACAGAATGCTGTTCTACTGTGAAGAAACACTACTTTTCTATGTGTAGCTATGGGAAAAGATTTTTGGATATGGGCTACCATGTGCATGTGTACTGTATATGTTCTTGTGTGAAGTCTTCTTCTCTAACCCGGGTAAAACTGAGCAAAATGGCAAATTGTCGCAGATTCAATGGGCCGTAAATCTCTGAGATGAGAAGATGACCGAGCCACGCGACAGTAATTTATGGGTTTGGCAGAGGCCGTTGAGATTTACTTGCGCGCCGCACATGCCGAGTAAGCATGCTGCCCCGCTGCGAGCCTAATGCAACATTTACACACGTTCACATGCTCATCCTTTCTGATCAATATGAAAATACATTCTACAGTGAGACGCTGGTTAAAGTAATAACTGAAGCGTGAAGAGCACTGTTTGCATATGTAGAAGCCAAGAACATTGCGCACTGGGGAATGTTAGTAAGAGCGGCCAAGTGCTCTCGAATTCTCTAGTGCAAAGCTCCAGTTTCTTTTTGTAACACTTTACCATATTAGTGTCCATTTTAACAGGAGCGTACACAAGGGGTGATGCCATATTTAATTTGACGCAAATGAAAGTAGATAGAAAGTAGATTTGACACGTTTAATTTTCGGGGGTTTTTTCAGTGTTGCATTGGCTGAACAATTAAAATCAAGGAAGAGGTATAATTTAACCCATTAAACACAACATATAAAATCTTTTCATTAATGTAAAATTAAACATCACATCTATCCTAAGGTATATAGAAACAATTATGACAGGTGGTGACATATTTGCCCCAATTTGAAAAAAATTTATAATCATAATTATGCACTATATGTAGACTTTTTCAAATCATTCCAACACTCTTTCATGTAAATGGTGTGGTGCTGATAATGTCCTTATATCAGGTTGGTACTTCATGAAATGTACTAGTAATATGTTTGAACTTTAGGGTCTCAAGAGACACCAGTTATAAAAAATACATGCAATGAAATGCAACATAAGATATCTCTAGAGATACATTTTTGCTATATTTATTTTGTGTTTTTCTGCAATGTCTATTTTCCATGATCGATCTGACCCCAAACAGAAGCAACATGATTGTATTGGATATAATTTTAGTCACATTTCTGAAAAGTGCATTTCTAATTTTTTGGTAAGATCTGCTGGATGGGGTTTGATTCAATTATAAGAACACATTAAAAGCTTCCATTATTGTTATTTTTACACATACAGTGCTGCATGTGGAGATCCAAAACAAAGAATACAAAGACAATCTCAACAGTAAATTATGATTAAATATACAGTAGCATGAATCCTAATATGTTATAATGAATGTTTCCTTTAATTTGGCTTTTATGGGGCACAAATATGTAAATCGTGCGCTTTTCTTGCAACTTGCTCGCGTGCAGATTGTTTCTCGTGTTTGCTGTGAGCTAATGAGTATAACCGTGGACTCTTCATATCTCTCCGCTTGTAATCCCGTTTATTAATCTCTTTTTTACAGTAATCTGGCTAATTCACCGCAGTCTGATCTGTGTTCGATGTGTGTGTGTGTGTGTGGGAGGTAAAGATGGCGATAGACCTACTTGCGTGAGTTCCGTACCCATCAGCACCAGCACGATGAGACTCAAGAGCTTGTTCACGCGCTGCATCTCGCGCCTCCGCTCGCACGGACTCGCTCTCGCATGCAGATCCGGTCTGGTGCCTCGTTACGACCCGCTCGATGATGCTCTCTCCTCGCTCCTCTGTCCCCGGTCTCTCGCTTCTCTCTCTTTCTCTCTCTTCTCAGCAACAGAATGACAGAGAAACAGAACTCGGTCTCGCGCAGCCGTCTCTGGGCATCTCGCGCGCGGAGCGTCGTCTCACGCCTCCCGTTTTCTCCCGTGTGTCTTTCTGCCTCCCCGACAGTCGACTCCTGTCCCCGTTAGATTAGCGGCTCTGGAGGTTTAGCGTCACGCAGGGTGGTATGGTTAGCCCAAAACTTTGTGTGTATCTCGATGTGTGAGGCAGAAAGATTGGGGAGTGCGAGCGCGAGCTGTCCGAGGTGCTGAAACCGGATGTGACATGCTGCGCGCGTGGGAAATTCAACGGGGATGCGCGAGAGGAAGAGCGAGACTGAGTTAATTGGTAGAACCTTGCGTGGCGTCAAAACAGTCCGACTTGTGAGAAATGTTATTTTTTTCTGAAAATGGTGTTTAAAATGAAGGATACAACGTATTTCAGACGAAATTAGATGTGTATGTTTTCTGAAGAAACTCTATGGGTTTGCTAAGATGTTCTTTGTGGTTTCGTTGTGTTTAAGAGGATACGATCTTATTCTTTTTAAATTAATATTTAGCAAGGATTCCTTAGGTTTCTATTCATCGAAGAACCCTGGGGAAAGTATTGTAGTTTGTACAAAAAAATATTAAGCGAGACAGCTGTTTTCAACATTGATAATAATAGTAAATGTTTATTGAGCAGCAAATCAGCAGATTAGAGTGATTTTTGAAGGATTATGTGACACTGAAGACTTTAGCAATGATGCTGAAAATTCAGCTTTACATCACAGGAATAAATTACTGAAAATATGTTAACATAGAAAATAATTAGTTAAAATGTAATAATATTTAACAATAATACTTTATTTTTTGTCAAATAAATGCAGACTTGGTAAGCTGAAGAGACCTAAATATATATTAGAAACATAAAAAAAAGTGTACCGACCCCAAAAAGTCTAAGTTTTTAAATGATAAAACATCAGATATACTGTTCCACTAAACACTAAAGTTACAAGTCATTGAGCAAAAATGAAGAAAATTAAAGTCATTTCTGAGAAAAGATGCTGCAACATTTGTCAAGATGCCACTTGAATTGATGTTTTATCATCTTTGCAATAACATTCAGACATTTTAAGTGTCCAATATATTTTGGGGCCACTCTAGGTGTGAGGAGACATGCAGGAGTAAGTTGTGGTCAGTTAGGCTTGGAAGATTTATATTATCAATAGCCAGTCCTATGCATTATTGATTGGTGTGTGGAAGCCATTATAGCAAATTTATATGCCTTTTCTTCCACTGCAGAAACCACGAGTAATGTGTTTCAGACATTCAGACTAACAACAGTGTAGATAATATATTGAGGTGTTTAAAAATATGGTTAAATATTCATATGATTCATATCAGGAGCACAGTGTTCAATATAATTATGAGAAGCCTGCGTTTTATGATTATAGGATAAGCATTAATGATTCAGTTGTTTCAATGCCTGTTACTGCTTACAATAACAGCAGGTGCTTTTCTGATGGCTCTGACTAAATCTGTTCATGTCTTTGTGACCAACAAAAAGATTTGTGGAGCGTAAAATCTGTATTGATCTATTTATGGCCTGAGAAAACACATTTACATGTAAATGTATACATTTTTAATATGAAAATTGTGCAAACAGATTAATTTTGCCTTTAATCTTCAACTGAGGATTTCTGTATAGCTGCATTTTACAACATTACCGCCTCTCTGTGAAAAGGAAGTTTTACTCCAGTAATTAGACAATTAGACAGGTCTGGCTATCCACTTTATTTGCCTGAGCCGGTTAGATGACTTCATGCCAAAACGTTGAGTGACGTCACCATTCAGACATTTGGCAGTACATTGATTCATTTAATTAATGCATTTATTTCAGGTTCTGTTGCTGAGCAACACACCCGCGTGCTCACTGGATCATCTATTGATATTGGTTGTCCAATAAGAAAATTAACATGTCATACCAGTGACGAATATATACTTCAATTTACGGTGAGGATGATGCATGAAAAATAATGTACTTGTTAGATCTCCTCTGGTGCACATTGAAATCATATTATTTTTTACATGGCTCATTATGATAACACAATGTATAAGGAGCATGATGTCTGATAATCTGCATAAATTCTGGTCCAATATCTAGATTATTCTGTTAGTCACCACAAGTGGCTCTGCTCTAGTTTGCATCCTACAAAGTGCTCCTTTTAAAGATTTTATGCTGAAACCATCAATACAATGATTGGTTCTTCCACAGAAACGCTTTATAATTTCACTCTGGTGTCTTTTAAAAAGATTTAGTTTCCTTGTGGACTGATTAAAAACCCGTTGACCTTCCAGACGTTCCAGACTGTCTTTATGTTGCATTAGTAACTCTGGTACCATATCCAGTGTAATTCATAGACCTTTCACATGAATTATCAATGATTCACTGTGAAGGTGTAAACAGTTTCACATTTGGAGGTGCAAAGAGATTCAATTTCTGCTTGTAACACCAGCTGAAATTCTTCTGCAATGCAACCTCATGTCACAGAAGAGTTGGGTTTGGTTAGACCTTTCACCTTATTCGTAAAATAATCCCTTGTTTTATTCATGCAATCTAACATTTAGAGCAGTTATAAGGCTGGGAAGTGTAAGACTGGAAAAACTGGTTGAAGAGATCGACCTGTCCACTGGTCGATGAAACAAAGGACCTTGTTGGAAATTAACATTTGACTTCCCCCCTCCTAGGGACATCTAAAACTCACAGAAGAATATATATGGTTTAATGTGAATGATTTTCATTGAGTATTATGTTTAGGATCATTTCAAATGTCTCAGAGTGGGTGGTACAAATGTCTCATTTCCAAATAAGTAAAACTAAAGGAAATAAGGTTTTTAGAAGTTTAGAGAAACTGACACACAAAGGAAGATGTGCTTCACAAATGCTTTGCTGCATACCTCGGTTGTAACGAGTGGTTATTTCAGTCAAAGTTACTCTTCTATCAGCTTGAATCAGTCGGCCCATTCTCCTCTTACCTCTAGCATCAACAAGGCATTTTCGCCCACAGGACTGCCACATACTGGATGTTTTTCCCTTTTCACACCATTCTGTGTAAACCCTAGAAATGGTTGTGTGTGAAAATCCAAGTAATTGAGCAGATTGTGAAATACTCAGACCAGCCCGTCTGGCACCAACAACCATGCCACACTCAAAATTGCTTAAATCACCTTTCTTTCCCATTCTGACATTCAGTTTGGAGTTCAGGAGATTGTCTTGACCAGGACCACACCCCTAAATGCATTGAAGCAACTGCCATGTGATTGGTTGATTAGATAATTGCATTAATGAGAAATTGAACAGGTGTTCCTAATAATCCTTTAGGTGAGTGTATTTCCTAATGTTGGGTTTGCATCTCTTTCTCTTTATTCTAGAGCATTCGATGTTATTGTATTGATCATCTTTGAACTGATTATGAAATTGGCATGATACATTTACCTGACATAAATTGAGTTAAAAAGAATAGTCAAACTTTCGCTCACATTGATGCACATAATGCATCACATCGCATGCACAGATATCATTAAAACCTTTTCATTTATGAAGTCAAATGAAATAGCGAGTTAATACATGAGAAAATGTATTGCATTTAATCAAAAATCCCTTTGCCATGAGAAAAGACAGAACACGCGTGAGACCTTCCCCGCTAATCGAATGCCGCCATTGGATCGATATAGACGGGCCTTACAGAAGCATGACTCCGGGCCACTAAATTGGCGTGTTAACTTGGATGCTTTCATTCTTTTACCTGTTCTGACCCCCGATGTCTTGCCGTGATGCAGAAAAACTGTAATGATCTCTCTCTGTGGCTTTGAAAGATTTACTAAAACCGATTTTTCCCTGTAGAAATGTCAATACGAGCACTGTGTACAGAACATCTCAGATCATCCTGCGTCTCTGCAGTTTATTTTGTCCTGGCAGAAAACTAGACACAGGGAACAGAGCTTGTCTCACTGCTTTTATATTTATACGGCTCTCTGCGTGTACGGGGCGATCTCCTCGCTGGGAATGTTTCTCGGGGGAACACAACCTAATTGGTTTCATCTCAGCCGGCTGTTTTATGAACATTAGCGCTCGTAAAATATCTTTATGCGTGTGTGTTTTTGCACGGTGTGTTAGGAGCATTGATCAAGCTGAGAAACTGCATATAGGATTCTTTACTGGAGTGAAATAAAGGTGGCTGAATTGTATTTCTCCCGTGCACAAATTCGTGTTTTCTCTCACATCTATGAGTCCATGTGTGTTAGTGAATGCTGTCATTAAAATAGGTCATGACATGAGAAATCAAATTTGCCTTGATCTTTTGACATATAAGAGGTCTTTGTACCATTGAAATATCCTGCAAGTTTTATAGTTTAAAACTTCTTCCTCATTATGAACAAAGCATTTATTTATTCAAGCTCCAAAAAGGCACCTGAACAAAAGCACCAATCTCATTGGTCGGCCAGTTTCTAATGCTGCTCGTCAAACCAAAAAAAATTCGCTTTTATGCCTGGCGGTGTGCATAGTCACATTGGTGCCCTTTGTTTAGTCACGAGGCGTAAAACGTTGGCGAAAAGCGTGTGCGATAATCATCTCGGTGTGCACGGCCTTAAGTCTGTCAACATCAGGACAAATGGAAAAGTGAAAGAAATTTTTTGACGCGCAGTTTAAACGGCTCGTTTGCATCTCTGTGCAGACTTCAGAAGGATCCCAGCGTCAGAAACAAGTGGATGCTTTTTTAATTGTATTTTAATGGCGTCCTGGATCACATCAGAGGATTATATTGTTCGGAGCATTTTTTTTTTGAGAGTTTGCAAATAAACTTTTTTTGATGGATGAAGCTTCATTGGATCTGACCGCAGCTGCATCACAAACCTTAAGTTAATTATTTCATAATGTTTTATATGGATAATGTTTTCAAAATACTAACTCGCGTGAAATAACGAGTGAGCGTTGATGCGGTTTCCTATGCAATGACATTAGCCAATCATAAGAGTGGCCGTTTACTAACAAGCCGACCCTTAAAAAGAGATAATTTCAGACAGAGAAAAAAAAAATTCATTATAAATTAACCTCAAGGAACATATTAAAATAAAAATAAAAATATCCATGTCATGACCCCTTTAAGTTACAATGTGTGAATGTGTGTTCGCAATTCGCATGCATGCTTACATGCACTTATGTGTGTGCATGCTCTATTTCACATATGGTTTATATGCTTTCGGCTCCTCTCTCTCATTCTTATTCAGAATCACTGTGATTTGCTTGGACTGTAACTGCCAGGCATTATGTAACTTGGATGTTTTGATGCCATCCTGAATTGGTCACAAAGACCGACAGACAGTCATCCACCCACAAACTGTGTCACTCCGCTTCTTCCCAAAGAGGTCTGAAGAGTCATTTACTGCAGCCCGAGGCAAAAAGAGAGAGAGAGAGATAGAGGGAAAATCTGCTCCAAAAACTGGAGCTTATGTGATGTTTGCATAGGCAGGCTTTCTCAGGCTTGGCTAATTTGTCAGGATTTTTATGGGATTTCTCTGCTTCGTAGTTACCAAGTTCAGCCACCATAAACTGTTGTCATGGCAGTCAGTGTGCATCTTGTTTATTATGAGCTTCTGTGCAAAAATGTGGGGCCAAATCTCCACTCATGCTATTTTCTGAGGAATGGTCTGAAATATAATCTCATTGGACAGTCTATAATTTACATATAATTTATAATTGTTTATTTTTTAAATGTTTGAATTACATTACGAGTTTGGGGTCAGAAATATTTTTCTTTTTGTTTCAGGTGAATGCCAATGGAGTTCAAAACCACCCAATTGACTTTTATGGACAATATTTATTTATTTGTTTATTTGCTTCCAATGAATGGATTGACATGAGGGTGAGTAAATGATGATGACAGACTCAATTTCTGGGTGAACTATCCCTTTTAATTATTAAATTTGGTCCCTCAGTCCTGAATATATGGTTACAGCAGTGCTAGAGATCAAAAGTTTTTTGTGCATGTGGGAAGCGTTTTCCCCATAGAGATCCATTACGGATTCAGTGGTGTCTGTCAGGGGCTTAATTTACTTCCTCAGATTTAAAAATATCTCTAATTATGGTTTGACAGACATCATGAGATGAGGTGACCTAGTTAGTGTTAACATCTGCATGTTAAACGAGCAGCAACGGGGGTGGAAATCTGTTTCGGAAGAGCTGGACAGAACGAGGAAGAGAAGTGTAAGAGGAAAAATGTTTTCTCACTCATGGAAGAGAATGGAAAAAAGATCAAGTGTGCACTGGGCTTTGAGTCCTGACCTTTTCAAGAGGATCAGTCCTGCCTATTAAAACTAATCTCACACACACACACACACACACACACACACGCGCGCACACACACGCACACACACACACACACACACACACACACACACACACACACACACACACACACACACACACACACACACACACACACACCCCCCAGAGCTCATCACTCACAATAAGTAGATCAATACAGAGATCAATATACAAACATTCAGACACAAGTGAACAAACACTCCCACACACAGGGCAGTGTCTGTATGACAAATAAAACACAGGCCTGATGACATCCAGAAGTCTGCTCAGATACTAGCATGAGAGCTCAGCCCAGACTGGCCTGTTGTGGCGTCACTGGTGTTGGCGAGTAACCAGCTGAAACTAGCAATGCTACTAACTTTACATTTTTCAGCATGACTGCAGATCAGCTGTTTTCATAATAGCTCTCTAGTAACAGCTATATATACGTTTTTCGTGTGACAAACACTGATGTGACTTATACGTGTGACAAACACTGATTTTAATGTTGTAATGTATTGCAACAGAACATTTAATAATTATTATTATGTAATCTAATATATTAATATTTAAATTATTAGTGTTTTCTAGAATAATGAAATGCTTCTAAAATGTCATCTCTATGGCATTTGTAATTATTAATCCATTAAGCTCATGATTACTTTGTAGGCTATTATTCATTATTAATATTATATTTCTTAAATAATGAAATGTCTCCTAAAAGGTCATCTGTTAATTGTAGAACACAGCTTTAATAATTACTACCAATTAAGTCCCCCTGTGGTGAAAATCAAGCTTTTAATGTTGTTCATATGTCTACGTATGTGGTGATTTTAATATGCTTTAAGACAAATGTACAAATTCATAAATCAGGACCATTGCTGAGTATTTTCTCCTTAAAACTGCAGTGAACCAAAGACAGTCTCAAAAACGCGGGTTGAAATCGCTGGTGTTTAGATTTGTTTTAATGAATCAGTTTGTGTAGACGATATGTAAATGAACCAGTTCAAAAAGAAATGAATCACAGATTCTCCACAGAAGTGTCTTTTCATGGCAAAATATTTAGTAAACGCTGCTGTTCATCACTGTTTTCAATTCAATTATATACTACTTTTTTCTATTCAGTGTAAATGTATGTCAAATTTAATGCATAATCAAGAAAAAATCATAATTTTTTATACTGTTCTGATTAAATTACAAGTTATATCATCAAAAGATCATACATTGCTCCAATTTTTGTTAGTTGCTTCTATTGCAGCTTTTTTATTCGAATTGTACTGTATTGTGTTAGTATTGCAGTATAGTGCTGCTTTTATGTTAAATAATGAGCCGTATATTCATCTTGGCAAACTACAGTTAAAAAGTAGTTTCTCCAGCACTGGACATCACAAATGGCAAAAATGTCCATATATTTTGATACCCATCATGCAACAGGACAGTCAGGAGTGGAGATGGTCTGTGATTTAGTTGTTCAATCCATTATTGTGTAATTCTCAGCCTTACAGTGTGATTAAGAGCCCTCGGCAGACAGGCAGCGCTCTGACATTTACATTACCTTTACGAGTCCTGAAATTCTTGTCCAAACCAGTGAAACACGGAGGTGTAGATAATAATTCAACTAAAAGTTGGTTTGCTTTGAACTTAGAAAAGATTTGTGCTGAGCTTTACTGATTCACAGCCTGTCAGGGAGCGTTGATCATTTTAATCGTTTCATACAGGCTCCTCCCGGCTTCCAAGGCCAGGATCACGGTTTCTATTGCTCATACTTATGGTTAGTGATTTGAACAAACCCCTAACTCTAAGTATTAAACTTAGGTGCTCCATCTCTGCTACAGATATGAATTATACCTTGAGGAGAGTGTTTTTTTTATATTACTTTCTATTACTACACTCTTAGAAGACTCTTTACATATAGACCTTATGTGCCAGATAAACAAGCGCGCAGCCATTTCAGAATTTACATTTACATTTATTCCTTTAGCAGACGCTTTTATCCAAAGTGACTTACAAATGAGGAATGCACTAAGCAATTCATCGTGAAAAGGCAAACAAGCACAAGAAGTGCTCAAAGTTTACATTGCTTAGAGTAGCATAAGCTAGAACAGGGAATTGTGTGTATGAACTTCAGTTTTTGAGATAGCTCTATGCATCGCTGTTGAAGAGCAGAATCAGGGCCAGATTCATGGCAATTAGTGACTATTTTATGTTTTGGCAAAATGGTGATGAATTTGGATGCTTTTGCATGATCTGTAGTGAGCCTTAATGCAATTCAACTTGTCTTAAATCCCCCAAATGTGTAAAGCCTATCATTTTATTTCTAAGAAAAAAAATATCTGAGAACTTCTGTACTTCTTACAAACTAGTATTTATCCTAAAGTCGGATTGAAATGGAAGTTCATAATCTTTCTTCGGTATAGTGATGTACATCCGAGTGAAACGGCTTCTCAAACAAGAATAATTGTCGGGCGGGACTTGATTTTGTCCATGGGGAATTGATTGAATGGTTGTGGTTTGCTATTGGTGGATCTCATGTGATTGACAGCTTGCCCCGCCCTCACGCCAGTAAACACATCATCAGAGAAGAGATGAGCTGCAAGAGGGAGGGAAAGATATTTTGATTAAAGATTACAAGGCACATGAATTAAAAATAAAAATAATGATGTGCATAGATACATGGTTAATAATTAGACACTGCAATATTCCATAAAAAATAATAATTGTCGATTTTGATTTCATGGTGACTTTAAGAACTTTCTTAAGATGATTTTTGTAAATCCAACCACCTAACAACACAGAAATGCCATATAAATCATCCACAACACTAGAATCGCAGCTGCAAGTTTTGCACGACAAACACCATCCACATTTTCACCAGAATCCAGTTGTATTTATGATTTATCGGATGATCCATATTACAGCGTATACCGCTGGAGCTGTCAGTCACAGATCGGTCCGGTGGGCAGGAGCTTATGTGCTTCAGAGTGCCCAACACTCCAGAGCTGTCAATCATCAGCAGACATTACACACTCGGAGCAGTGTACTTGACCTTGCTGATTAGAAGAGGCTGTGTCTGTATCACGTCAGTTTAACACATCTGACGAGATCTTAATGAGGCCGTTCACCTTGTCAGGATCCCTGTAATGTGAACCCTGACAGCGCTGGGAAAACTCAGACACACACGCACGCACGCAGTCTGTATGATACGTTATTTAAGGACGGGAAAAGGGCCAGTCACTGGCGGCTGTATGTCGACACCCACGTCCTGATGTCATGTGGTCCTCCTGCATATTCTAGAATGTTCCAAGACTATTTTTGCCCACCGGTACCTTCAACTATTGCTGTCAGCCCCTCGTCAAGCGAGACGAGTGCAGACCAAAACTTTCCTTCAAAATAATACGCCTGTGTTTCACAACTATATAGGCCTATTGCATCACGTATGAATATGCAGAAGAAATCGTAAATATGAGTTCAAGGATGAGATCGGGGATCTCGAATTATCCTTCTGGAATTCTGGATCTTCTTTATCTCTCTCATTTTCAATTGTCAGTCTTGTCTTACTTACCAGACTCTCTTTCCTTTTTTCTCCATCTATTTTTAGCTGTTCTCGTCTCCATGTTACTCCCAATTTTTCCTCCCCATTTTTCACCGTTCCTCTTTCCACCAGAGTTTCCTCCCCCTTATATTCACTGTCTTTTTCAATTTCCTTTCTCTGCCATTTGTCTTTCCTTCCTTCCTTCCTTACTTTCTTACACGCCAAATGGAAACCAAAAATAAAACCTACTTTACATAATTTATTTATGCAAAGATGCATTAAATGGACATTTCTAATGTTACAAAAGATTTCTGTTTCAAATGAAGGCTACTCATTATAACTTTCTATTCATCAAAGAAAAGTCAGTTTCCATAACAATATAATGTGATATTAACAAAATAAATGTTTCTTGAGCATCAATAAAGAATATTAGAATGATTTCTGAAGGATCATGTGACACTAAAAACTGGAGGAATGATGCTGAAAATTCAGCTTTGATCACAGGAATAAATTACATTTTAAAATATATTCAAATAGAAAACAATTCTTTTAAATTGTAATAATATTTCACAATATTGAATTGGTGAGCAGAAGAGACTTCTAACCATTTGGTGCTCCTCGTGTGGCGGTCAAAGATGACAGATGTTTAAAATGTATTTATTTCAACAAAATGATTGTACTTATATTTTAGTTCGATATTGGGTTTTATTTAATATTTTTTATTTTTAGGGGCTTTTATGGTACTACATTGTGTTTATGCAGTAGTTATAATCTATTTATTACCTTTTTATTACTCTTTTTAAGCATAGTCCTGTCATAAACTAGCATGTGCATTCTGCGCCTGTGTGTAAATGAGACCACTGTATTTCTGCAGAAAAAATCGTCTATATTTGGCATTCAAAAAGGGAAAACGAAGTGTTTAAAGTTGTATCATAAAAATTCAGTATAATATTTTAGAAATATATTATTTACGTCCGGTTCAGTCAGTACAAAGAAGGTTGAGGGAACCAGCATTTCTGCAGTGCCAGGAGCACCGAGTATATTCTGTACCCGTTGACAGACGCTGCGTTCAAACGGTCATGTTTGTTTGAGTGCTCTCTGTGCGTCAAAGGTTTCTATTTACAGTGTTGAGCATTGAAGCCAATCACAATCATTTTTGTTGAGCGCGTGATCTCATTGGCCTATCAGAGGTGCTAGTCATATGTCAGAATCCGCTTAACACCACTGAAAACACACAAGGTTTTGTTTGGTTTGACTCCTTTTATTTTTACCAACAAAGCATAAACACGATCAGGACCGGCGCGCGCACTTCTGCCGCTCTAGGCGAAAAACAATTGTGCCGCCCCTCTATTTGCAACTTATACCAGCAACAACACACAAAGACCATATATGCCATATAACGCAAAACCAGCAACAACACATAAAGACCAATATATGCCATATACATATAACGCAAAACCAGCAACAACACACAAAGACCAATAAGCCATAGACCTACATATAACGTAAATAGTGCGCAACGCGCGCGTGCCCAAAACGTCAACAATAGGCTATTAAAGTTTATGCAGGAGGCAAATGCCTGCTGGCATTTTTCTTTCAGCAGTCATGACAGGTTTTTTTCCAAATAATCACATTTCACCTCCTCAAATTACTGTTGCTTGCAAATCTCTTTACACCACTTTCTGTGCGTAAAACACACACAAATGAAATGTCCGCAAGCACATTATATAATCAGCAGGTTCAGCATCTTAAATGACGACTAAAGAGCAAATAAAGCTTAACTTATGTTTCAGAAGCGCGCACGGCGGGCCTTCATCGCAGCAAAGCTCTTAACAGCATCCTCCATTTCTATTCTCTGTGCCTGATCGGTGATTAATGAACGATCTGTTCATTGCGTATGTCACGTGACGCAATGAACGGATCACCCAAATGAACGTAAGACTGGGAAGGTAAAGTAATTATTTATGTTCCCTGTTAATAATTTTTTACTGCATTATGATTTCTTAATTCAGAATATGATCAACATTGCGTAGGTGGATGTGATCGGGGAATTTGGCTGTTAAAAGTATAACATTTAAGCCACTTAAATAAACGAAATGACTCGAATGACTCAAGAGAGTCAGTAAAATGATCCGAACTTCCCATCACCCAATCATAACTCGTGAGAGCAGGGGCGCGTCCTCGCCGGCGCTGCTGGGCGGCGGAAGCTCAGCAAACAGTCATCATGACTCGTGAGAGCAGGGGCGCGTCTCGCCGGAAGCTCAGTAAATCATATTATAACCTATTTTGTGAATTGTTCATTCCCGGTTGGCACACATTTTGCCGCCCTTACAAAAGTGCCGCTCTAGGCAATTGCCTAGTTCGCCTATATGGACGCGCCAGCCCTGAACACGATGTAAATAAGAGACTCATTTTATAATTAAGACATTAATTAACATTAACATTAAGAGCTTGCTCTTTAGAGATTAATTTACTGTTAATACGATTATACTGTTACTGATAATAAAGGCAGGGCTCTTCTCTTGCTTTCTGTTTATTACCCATTCACAATCTGAATACATTAGTTTTTCATGCTGCTACACCACAATGTTTCTGGATTGACAACCGTATTTAAATGCGCAATCGAATCAGTAACTACAATGATTGACAGTGATAACAACGGACGGGACGTTTTTGCTCTGTACTGGTACTGAGAACTGCAAAATTTTACTGGTATTGGCACCAACTACTAACCCTGTTTCAGACAAAGGAATTATATATTTTTTTATTTAGCTTGCCTATGTGCAACAAACAGCACAGGGTCATCATGTCTCCCACAGTCACAAAAATATCTAGACTCATCCTATTTTACTTCCTTATATTTCTGTTTTGGCGCCACACACGTGTCAGCACATGGCGCTCTGTGGTTATGGCAATTATGAAGAAAAATGCTTGGCCTGCTACTTTACTGCTGATGGTAAATTTTCATCTGTCCAGTAACTCATTTATTTGCTCGCCAGAGCCAGTTTTTACTTGCACTTGTTTGGTAAGTGTTAATGTTAGACCTTGTCTGCAAGTGATTTTAGGAGCAACAATTTAAGTTTCACATTTTTGCTAAAGTTAATGTTTTGTTAATGTTGTTGAACCAATAAATAGTTCTATACAGCAGTTCATTTTTATTGGTGAAACATCAAATGAGGAAGTCTGGGATTATCTGCGGACAAATCACAAACATAATCAGAGTCAATTGTCTGCAAATCAACAATCCCATATATACACTAACTGTCTATCTTCCAAAAAGTGACTTCAGTTTAAAAGATTACTTAATGAATGCAGGATGTCTTCAGAACATGAACAAAAACCCATGATTGCTCTTCTTTATAGGAACTGATTTGTAATGTTTCACATTGAGCCACAGCTAATTAGCCACTTTATCACATCAATAAGCTCTGCTTTAGAATCACACCATGGCAAATTTGCTGCTTTTTTAAAGTTTGTTACATTTTCTTTGAATAAAGTAACTTTCGTGTGAATTGCATTGCTATGGAGAGTCTTTGGTATTAAATAGACTTGTTTAAAGCAGTAAAGACTGTTGTTCTGTGTGGCTCTGAACTCTACACTCCTTTACGATTGGTCATTCGTGTTGGACAGAGGCTGCGATTGCCTTCGGTCACAGGCTAGAAATGTCTTGCTGTAATTTACTTCATGTTGGTGCTCAATAGTCATTAAAGAAACTAATTGGGAGGTCTCCAGCAAGTATAGATTGAAGACTGAGAGCGATCGCATCTTCGTTACACTGAACGAGCGGAAGGGAGGAGCTGGGAAAGACGAGTATGTGATTAGTTTCTAGATGAAAACGGAGGAGCTGATTCCTTTTTTCCCCCTGTTGATCTACCGCATGCTTCAATCTCCTATAGGAGAGAGAAATCAGAGATGAGAACGTTAAAATATCAAAGGACTGCATTAGAGATTAAATGGAGAACAAATGGATTGTCCTGCTTCTAAGATGTTTATCCTGAGAGAGAAAAAAAAATATGATAATATGAAAAAATATGAATAAAAAATAGGATGAAAAAAAAAACAATCTTAATAATGACGCAAACTCAGCAAATAAGTCATAAGTCAAAGATTTCCATATTTGATTATTATGCATTTTTAATGATTTTATCAAATTATCTTCTATATGACTTCTTTTATGATTTATGATAACTATGCCCATTTCTTTCCTCCTGAAGGATTTTTAAGAGTTAAAGTTGATCCTTAAATTAAACTTAATTAAGTCTCATGAGCTAAAAGAGCAATAAACCCTGAGCTGGACTGTGTGTTAGTCATATGTGTGAGTGTGTGTAGACTGTGTGTGTGTGTGTGTGTGTGTGTGTGTGTGTGTGTGCTCGTGTTTATATTACATTGTGGGGACCAAATGTCCCCACAAGTATAGTAAAACCTGAAATCACCTACATTGTGGGGACCAGTCAGCGGTCCCCATGAGGAGAACAGCGTATAAATCACACTAAGTAATGTTTTTTGAAAATGTAAAAATGCAGAATGTCTCCTGTGATGGGTAGGTTTAGGGATAGGGGCAGTGTAAGGGGACAGAATATATAGTTTGTACAGTATAAAAACCATTACGCCTATGGAGAGTCCCCACAAAGATAGCGAACCAGACATGTGTGTGTGTGTGTGTGTGTGTGTGTGTGTGTGTGTGTCAGGTTTTGTCTATATTCTGGGGACCAAATGTTCCCAAAAAAGATGGTGAAACCTGAAATAGCCACCTTGTGGAAAGGAGCCAAAGTCTCCATGAGGAAAACAGCATCATAAACATATTTAATAATGTGTTAATGAACATCTAAATTCAGAAAGGTTTGTATAATTAGGTATTCTAAGTATACTTAGCTTGTAGTTGTGTTTACTCTTTTTATTGAGTAGCTGACCAAATACTTTTTCACAAAGTCTTATTAACTTACTTTTTTTAAATTTATATTTATTTATAAAGAAAACCGATATTTTTCAGATATGCATTTAATTCTGAGTGACTGATTTTGTCCACTGGTTGTGTACATAGGAATTTACTTCAAATCTACTTCACTCTTTCCCCGCCATTGACTGAATTTTCCTGCTATCTATGTTTTCACTGTTATACAGTAATGGGCTAGCCTGGTTTCCCCACGCTACCTTGCGCAGCGCGATTTTATTCCCGCTGCTAGGCAGTCTGGATTCCATGGACCAGATTTTGGCCTCAAATAGGGAACCAATCACAGAACGGGGAGGGAGCAGCAAGATGATGATGACGTTTATGCGACACACCGAAGCAGTTTGTTTATATCTGTGGATCCAACATGGCAGCAGACGCGAAGTTACCTTTCGATGCAGCCGTAGATATTGTTCTAAGTAGTTTAAAACGCAATTTAAATTTTAGTTTCCTCTTCTAATTTCTGTCGCTCTACATACGTTATCTGGTATAATTGAAACGATTGGCTATGAGCTACGTACAGGCGCATTTGATAGACATTCGTAGCACCCAATAAACGGCTCTGGGCATTCGTAAACCACGCCTCAAATACGAGAAAATAAACATGTGGTTCCCAGACCCACATCTCAATGAGACGAGGTCTGACGTTACCCAGGCTAGTAATGGGCGCTATTACACATCTTCTGATAGAGTACAGAATCTCTGGATCAAAACACAGGAGAAGAAGAAGCTGAAACAAGTGATAGAAGATTGCTCACGAAAATGTAAAATAATGCGATCCTCAAACATTAAACACCTAAATAGGATTTAGGAACTTATACATAAAGTGGATATAATATATAAATTGTAAACTACAAGTATAATGTTATCTTCACTTAAAGAAAACTTACAAGTAGCCTATAATTGTAGTATACAACTAATAAACTAGTAGTTTACTGAGAGTAGTACACTTCAAAGTGTACTTTCATAAAAATGTGCTATACAAGTATATGACTAACATTATACCTATAAGTTCACTTGTAGTATTGTACAGTATAAACAACAAATGTAGTTGTAAACTAGTTGTAGCCTACTAGTACTCAAAGTTTACACTTAAAGTAGGCCTATATGTAAAAGTATATTTTTATACACTAAAAAGTGGGCCAATTCCAAGTAGTAGTGAAACAGAACACTTACAAGTATGATTTTAGTCAACTGATATTAGTATAGGCTACTTACTGCATAAAGCTTTACTTAAGAATACTTAATAAAATGAACTTGAAGTATACATTACTTATTTTTTGTAAGGGTCTGCATGAAGCTCACCTCACACACAAGTTGTGCGTGTCAAATCGAGCAGCTTTCTGATGGTCAATGCGCACGTGACAAACATGAACCCGTTACGAAATCTGCATGGGGAAAACTTGCGCCCTCATGCAAAATTCCCGATCACGTGAATTCCTATGAAAAGATTATATTAAGGTCCTATTTCGCCCACGAAACTGACCTGTCCCATCGCCTGCAAGTCAAACGATAGCTTTTATGTGGAGGAAAGAATCCGCTGTAGCTTTTAAATGTCATTGTTGTGATTTGAATGAACATCATTGATTATAAACCTGCCATGACACATCTTTATTGTAATTTAGGGCTGCACTATTCCTTTAAGGACGTGAAGAGCACAGATTGTGAAGACCCTGAGGCATTACACTTGCTTTGGTTTGAGTGGAGCATGTGTTGGTGCTGTGGATTTGAGTAAAGACACTCTCTGTGCTCGGGGGATTGGGATCTGTCTTCACTCGTCTCTTAATTACACCCTCCCAGAGCCTCGCTGTCGGGTGGCCAGATTATTTAGGGTGGAAAGTGTCTGAGCCGGAGAGGGGCTGTGTGCATGAGTTGCCATGTTGAGCTGTCAGGATCAGTCTGGAGGGATTCTCAGGTACAGAGTGCCAAGTGATATGAGCGGGAAACACTGCTGTAGTGTGTGTGTGTGTGTGTGGACTAAATGTTCCCAAAAAAGATGGTGAAACCTAAAATAACCCACCTTGTGGAAAGGAGCCAAAAGTCCCCATGAGGAAAACAGCTTCATAAACGAACATCTATAAAATTAAGAAAGGTTTGTGTGAGTGTTAAAATATGTCATTAAAGGATTAGTTCACTTTTAAAAAAACTTTTGCTGATAATTTACTCACCCCCATGTCATCCAAGATGTCCATGTCTTTCTTTCTTCAGTCGAAAAGAAATTAAGGTTTTTGATGAAAACATTTGAGGATTTTTCTCCATATGATCGACTAAAGGTCAGGCTCGACGTACGCGGAAGTATCGAGTCAGTGTTTACAATTGTGAGGACCATATACACACATTCAAATGTCTTTGTGTCAGTTTATCGTTTAAAATGCCCATTTCGTGTGCGGATCCTTGGGTGTTTTAATATTAAAAAGGCTAAAAGAACATTAGAACAGAAGCGTGACCTTTTGAACGTAATTGCGTATTACGTGAGTCACGAACGCATCACAGAACAGAGCAAGGCGAGCATTTGTGCTTATAAAACTTAAACTTTTTAATTTATTTTTGAAATGATCGATCGTTTCGCTAGATGTCGTTTAAAGCCATTTGAAGCTGCACTGAAACGGTCATTTGGACCTTGAACCGTTTGGGTCCCGGTGAAGTCCATTATATGGAGAAAAATCCTGGAATGTTTTCATCAAAAATCTTACATTTTTATTGTCGACTGAAGAAAGAAAGACATGGACATCTTGGAAGACATGGGGGGAGTAAATTATCAGCAAAAGTTTTTTTAAAAGTGAACTAATCCTTTAAAGGTCATCCACAAATAAAAAATGTGTCATTATTTATTCACCCTCATTTACTCACTTGTATGACCCTTTCAAAATGGTATATACATATATATATTTATATATTATGAATATACAATACAACACATACCTCAAACTTCTCGGTTGAGGTATGATGGTGTGTAAATTACAGTATTACCTTTTTGTTCTACCTCCATAAAAAAAAACATTAGCAATTTCTGAAGGAGAACGTGGCTTGAAAAATGCTACAGCATAATTTTCTGGTTTTAGGACCAGATGTCATGATGCAAAAAATCGTAATGGTTCTAAAAAGGGCTTCAGACAGAACATAATTCACTATTTTTACACTATTTTTATTTTTATTTGAGGGGATTTTGGGGGTGAAATGTGAAACAAGCAACTCTCTCAGTTGCAGTGTAGACGTCGTTGTTCATTAATAACGTGTGTGTTCTAGTTTTGTCTTGCAGACGGGGTGAGCATGTGTTCAATAATTGATGTTGAACAAAATGAGCAAATGGTTTGTCAAAGTCTGTGGTGAATGTGCTGTTGTGTTCTGATTACTACGATTTCTTCAGCTGTTGCCATGGGCAACACATCGGACAAATGTGAGGAAAAACATGAGGGATCACACTCGACCTCATTCCAACACACGCACGCTCACACACACAAACACACGCTCACACTCACACAAACAAGCACACAAACTTACACACATTTTATGCATTTCATTCCCCTAGGAATATACTGGAAATTAAATTCTCAATGTTTTATTGTCAGTATGTGCAATAAACAAAGACTCGTTAAGAGAAGAGAGACCAAACATTAACTGAAATGACTGGACAATATAATCAGTGCACCGTCAATCCTTGTGTGTGTGTGTGTGTGTGTGTGTGTGTGTGTGTTCGTGTGTTTGTGTGCTTATTTGTGTGTGTGTGTGTGTGTGTGTGTGTGTGTGTGTGTGTGTTCTGGGATCTTATTGGTGAAAGTGATTTTGTAAAGATTTTCTGTTTGTCTTTGGGGATCTGAACGTCTTCTGTTTTCTGTCTCTATAAATAAAAGTCATGTGTGCTGCAGTGGAAAAGGCCCGCTGAAGGAAACAATACTTCCAAAACCCTCAATCAATGGCTATTTACATGAACATAGTGACATGGGTCTCTCGCTCACTAATTGAGAACTAACACTGTTCCAGTCCCTAGTGAGCTCCCTAACTAGATTACATTAGAGCATCATTGGCATGAAAGCTGTTCCACATTATAGGTAGTAAATGGTTGAAAATTGATGCGGTCTTCTAAGATACAATGTTTTTGGATGTATCCTTAACAGATACAGCAAGAATGCAACAAGCCAAGTGAAAATATTCCCTTTATTCATTAAAGATGCCCAAGAGGCATGTAAAACAGAAATGTAAATTTTACTGAAGAATATAGATAAAAGTAGATCAATATTACAAAATAACTATGTGTTCTTATGTTTATTAGAGTAACGTGTGACTTCAGCGTGACGGCCATCATGAAGTGGTATCACTGGAGTTTCATGAGTGCATGGTCTTTTAAATGTTCTCATTGGAGCCAAAGAAGTGTGTTTTGTGTCAAATGAAGTGTGGGACAGATAATCTCGTACCCATGATACATTCATCCTGCTTTATATTGATTTGTTTTGGACAGTCAGAAATACACACAGACACACACTCACACCAACACACTGATTGAGCAATGGCTGAGATCGATATGAGTTCATTCATTCCGTCTGGAAGGAAACAGATCAATACAGCACAGGACATATTACACTTGTGGAGCGAGAGACACACACACACACACACGCACACACACACACACACACACTTCATTTCCCTTCAACATGAACTAAGAGTTTAATTGTTTTATGAACATCAAAGAGCCTGCTACTGTTACTACTGTAAAATCACGTTAATAATACTCTTACCGCACTTTTGAAAGTTTCTAAAACTGTTTAAAAGAGATCCAATATTAATTTAGAGAGAATATTAAAGAGAAAATGTGGACATGCATTATGAAAATGTTAATATAACATGCATTCTGAATATTGTAATATTATTATTATTATTATTCAAAGGACATCCCACTTTCATTTATTGAGAATGTTTTGATTTATATGAACATGCATTCTGAATATTGTATTATTATTATGTTTAGTAGTGGTAGTATAGTATTCAAAGGAAATCTCATTTTCGTTTATATAAACATACATAATGAATATTTTAATTTAACATGCATGATTATTTTTTGTATTATTATTATTCAAATGAGATCCTATTTTCATCATAATTATTTTATTATCATCTTCATTATTATTATTATTCAAAGGAAACCCCATTTTCATTTAGAGAGAATATTTTAATTTAGAGAATATGAACATGTATTATGAATATTTTATTATTATTATTATGAATGTTGTGATTATATTGTTGTAGTTTAATAATCTTTTAGATATTATTGTGTCAAAAAGCAGAAATAAAACAATAATAAAAAAAATTGGCATGTGGACTGGTCATAAAACCTTTTTTTTATAGAATTATAAATATAGAATTTTATAGAATTATACCCCATTTTATAGAATAGTTTTTTTTGTTGAAAAAAAGTAATAATAGTTATAATAATGATGTCTCATTCACACACTCATGCCCACACACACACACACACAAATTACACTGGTGGTCAAAAAAATGGTCAATGGTCGCAGCAAGTTTGTTGGCAGTGCCTGAGAAGCCCGTGGAGAGGAGCAGAGAGTTCGCTCAGTGTTAATCACTCCGTACAAGTAGCAGTGCTTCGCCTTCTGAGAATATAGTTCCCAGTATGTTTATGGTTAAAAGATGCCTGTCTCATATTACCATGTTATTTGTACACACTGTGACTATACAAATCACAACATGTAACTAGGAAAATGTTGGCATTATTTTGTCACTTATTGGGAGCAGTATGCTAGCTGGAGCCATTTACTTCCAGTCTTAGTGCTAAGCTAGGCTAGCGGTGGGTGTGCGTCAGGCAGAGTTACGGCACGCACGGAGATGAAAAGGGTATGTGTGGACTTATCTAACTCTGGGGGATACGGGGAATAAGCTAAAGTCACAAAAATCGGCGTGTGCCTTTAATTCATATTAGTAACTGTAGCGGGGCAGTCGCTAGCGGACGGATGGAGATGATGATTTTATCAGTCGGTTTCCTCTGGAAACTGGTTTCCTCGGTTTCTTTCCATTGTGATTTTCCTCCGTTTACACATCAGAATGACACACACACACACACACACACACACACGCACACACATACATACACACTTCTGCCCTTAAGAGCTCATGGTGATTTTGTGTCCATAGGAAATTATTCAAATGTTTTTTGACCAAACATGAGCAGCGTCAAACACAAACACTCTAATGAGGCCTGCATAAGAACAGCTGGTGAGCACACACACACACACACACACACACACACACACACACACACACACTAATGAGTCCTGTCTCAGACTGTCACTCTGAACTCTGAAATGCCAGCTGAAGAATCGCAGCTGATGGGAATGAACCCTTTTACTCTGGATTATTACGGCATTCTTTTCCCCGTTTATTTAAAAAGGAATAGAAATCTGAAATAATGCGAGCTAACGGCTTCAGCAAAAGCAAATACTGTCGATTAACAATCAGTATGGCTGTCTTTAAAGGTTTATAAAGTATCATTAAAAATGTGTTTGCCAATAGAGAAATTGAATTAGGCTACTTCCGGAACCCGACTAAAAAATAAAGGTCGAAAGACCCGCTAGACGGACTTACTTCCAAAAACGCAGAGTTGGCGTTGATTATTTTGAATGCATCTAGACCTTCCATTGTTTTGCATTCCATTGCCCTGCATTTTTAAACGTAAAAAGTCATTGTGTGAATGGCCCTGAAGCAGACGCACCATCTGTGCTCACGGCAACATCACCCTGGGCCTTTAAAGTAAATCTCAAGACAAATAAACCCTATTTATATATATAAATACTTCTGTATTCCTGTACGTGTGTGAATCAGTCATTACAACAGTAAAATGATTGACAGTTACCCAGGACCAACTCAACTGTTCAAGAGTTAGTGTTCTGTTAGACTTAAAGCAAGTTTGTAATGTCTGGATGTTCAGCCATGCTCAGGCATCTGCATATTACAAGAAAACTTGATTACACAATAATCATTTTACTTTTAAAAAAGTTTTACGGTGATGGTTGAGAGTCTAGTTTAAGGATTGTATGGATAAGGCTAGTGTCGGGTTAGCAGGTATTATGTAATTAACACATTCTGCTAAATAAATAAATGTAACTGCTTAGTTAAGTTGAAAGTGGAGGTTTAGGGTCAGAGTTAAAATAACAACTGGATCTTGAACCGTATCCTTGATCTTTTGCATCAAAATACATACCAGGAGTTCTTGCATATCATCACCTGTCACATATGATATTTGTACCACACGTCGCTTTCTAAAAGGCAGCAAACGAAGCTCAAGATTGAAAGTGCGATGGAGGTTTTCACCAACACATTTTTGTTTTTGTAGTTCTGAGCTCCTCCAGCTAAGACTTTATTCAACAGCAGCTTTTTATCCTTTCACAGCCTCATATGACTGATAAAACCGAGTGACAAAGAGAAAGAAGCACAAAGAAAACTTGAGAAATGATTAAGAGAACAACACTCTGAAGGTAAGAAAGAGAGAGGTGCTGAGATCCTGTTGATAAGGTGATGGAGGTATTGTTTTTGGAGGAGTGCAGGTGGAATGGTGTGATTGGAAGGGGAACCCTGAGGAGTGTTGATTTTGTGTGTGTGTGTGTGTGTGTGTGTGTGTGTGTGTGTGTGTGTGTGTGTGTGTGTGTGTGTGTGTGTGTGTGTGTGTGTGTGTGTGTGTGTGTGTGTGTGTGTGTGTGTGTGTGTGTGTGTGTGTGTGCGTGTGCTCATTAGTATAGAGGTAAGCCTGTCAGTACAGGGTGACTGAAACGCACCCGCCCCCCCCCCCCCCCCCACAATCACTGTCAGTTTAACGAAGAGAATGAAACTGTTCCTGAGGAGAAGATAAAAATAGTTGGAGAAAGAGAGATAAATTGAGAGATACCTGATAAAAAAAATAAGAGGCTACCATGGAGGAAAATATAGCTGAAACTGTCTGTTTAATAGGAGGAATTAATTTTCATATACATACAGGCACACAATTGGATGTTATTCTAACTATGTATATTGAAATATTTTAGGTATTATTTATTTAAATATATACTAGTATTATATATTATATAGTATTATAAATGTTTAAAAAATAGTTTGATGGGAGTGTGTAGCTTTTAATTTCCAACCAGGAATTCACATCATGGTCATATTACTCCTGGTCAATGTTTGGTCAAGATCTTGTGTTGTCAATGCAAGAGTCCAGCACTCTGTAAAGTCTCTTCCAGCACATCCCAAACACTCTCAATGGATTTAAGATCTGAACTCAGAGGAGCCGATTCATGTGTGGAAATGATCCTTCATGTTCCTCACAACCATTCTTACACAGTTTGAGTCTGATGAATCTCGACATTGTCATCCTGGAATATGAACATGATGTGTCTTCCTACATGGTTGTTTAAGAAATGAAAAGCTACGCACTCCATCAGTTAGGGTTAAAAACTGTTGCCAAACATATAACATGCTAGAAACTTAATAATCACTGCAATAATGATCCAATCATAGACTCGTATAAGAAACTGCCCATTCAAATCCAAACAGCTACTTTTTTTTTTGGCCGGGCAGTGTATATTTATACATTATGCATGTAATATTTCATATATATATATTGATGTATACAATATTAAAATTACAATGTGCCCCAATAACGTAGTGTCATACATTTTCCTAATTTATTGCTCAGCAAATATGAATATAGATTTCATTAATTGTGACTCTTGCATTGTTTCTTGCTGTCCTCCGTTAGCTTGTTCCTCGATTCATGTATGGCTTCTCTTCTGATATGCCATGAATTGTTGAAGTCTCTTGTGTTCACGTGTAAGGTAGAGCTTTTTAGGTGTGATGTGAAAGTGAAATCCAAGTGCAGTTTGTTTAACACAATATCATAATGTACAAGACAAGACACTAAACAAAACTCAGCAGATGACATGACTTGACAGAACTGTTCAATGGTGATAAAACATTAATTTAAAACACTCTGCAGTAGCCTATGTCATTTTGTGATTACAACACCGGTGAGACCAAGACCAAGGTTTGTCGACCTCATGATACATGCATATCTCTGTATGTGTCTCATGTCAGGAGCTCAGCTGCTATAAAGATCCGTTTATTCTGTCTATCTGCTGCCTCTTCTTGCTCTCCTCATTCCCTCTCTCGTGCTGAAGTGGAAACCACGGTCAGCGTCACCATCTGTGTGTGTCGAGGATCAGGTGTGCTGTTTGCTGCGATTAAACGTCTTCTAATCCTCCGGCTGCTCTTCTCAGAACAAACAAACAGAGCAGAAGAAGAGTGTGAGGACTGATGTTGGCGTTGTTCATTAATACTTCTCTCAGATTAATCCGTTTTACAAATTTGGATATCAAACTCATGAGTGTGCAGATCCAAAGAAAATTCAAACACTTTTTTTTAAATATAAAAGTAAATATTTGAAATTGCAATATACTGTATCATACAGTCTATTCTATAATACAAATATTTGTAATGTTTAGAAGTAGCAGCAGTTTGGGCTGTTTCTGATCATTTAAACAAGGAAACAGCGTGATGTAATTACACAACAGTGTAATATTGCTTTTATACAGTTTAGTAATCAAGATGATAAATGTAGGCTATGTAATTTTCGGTTTCTTACCAGAAACGATGTGCCATGACACCGACCAGATTCTTTAACTTACTTTACATTTTTACTGTCAAAACCCTCTCTTTGTCAGAAACAAAGCCCTCGTCAGATGAATTCCGATTTTTCGGCTGTTTTTTGCAGTGACCAAGACAATCTTCTCCTCGTCTCTGATCTTATGATGATGCAATTCCTCCGTGACACTTCGTCATCGAGAGATCAGTTTTCATCAGGAGATCCTTCACTCCAGGAGGAGCAATCGCTGAACGACGACAGGAACGGGAGAAGAAAGAGGAGAGGACACCTCATCTGCGGATGAATAATTAAAAAAACAGATTGATCAAAGTGGGGCCAACACACCCTTTCATTCTCCTGTCATTAACACCACGCTTGACTTCTGTAATAATTCATCTTTCTGTTCTCTGGCTGCGTAACATGTACGCTGATGTTCTTGCTCCTGGGCTGATCAGGATGTCGTATTACGGTCCCTAAAAGCGTCTTGATGCTCCTGACAGCAGCTTCATCTCTCCCGGGGAGATCAGATCAGTGAGAGGGTATGATGTGTTTTTTTTTTTTTTTTACTTGACAAGGTCCAGATTTTATGTATTTATTCATAAATTCCTAATATATTTCCTGTGGGCCCTAGATAGAAAGACTGACTTTTGGGTGTTTTGATAAGTTAGACCAGATAGATAGATGGATGGATGGATGGATGGATGGATGGATGGATGGATGGATGGATGGATGGAGGATGGATGGCAGTAATGAAAGAACAAGGTAAAGAGCCACATGTTCATCATCTCTGTGTTGTTCAAATCAGTGCAGATAATTCAATTAAACACTGTTTCATATATCACTCACACAGTCTGGATGAGGTGTGTGTTAGTTCACACATTTTCTTCATCCAATCTGAGTTTTAGTTTGCTGTGATGTACAAGTGTGCCTAACAGCTGATCGTGTTAACTTCAGTGCTGTGTGTCAATGCTGTGACACTTTAATCAGACAATTCCATTAACACCAGACAGACAGACAGACAGAGACAGACACACACACAGACAGACAGACACACACACACACACACACACACACACACATACACACAGACAGACTGACTGACTGACTGACTGACAGACAGACACACACACACACACACACACTGACAGACCGACAGACAGACAGACACACACACACAGACACATACACACAGACAGACAGACAGACAGACAGACAGACTGACAGACACACACACACACACACACACACACACACACACAGACAGACCGACCGACCGACCGACCGACCGAGTTTTTTTACAGTCGCTAGGACCCATTTTTCAATACTTAAGTCACTTTTTCAAAACTCTTCACACAGTTCTCCTAACCAACTTTCAGCTCGGCACAGCAGTTCATTTCACATTCAAAATGCACTAAAACTACCAAATCACTTCATACATATCTCAAATCAACACATTCTTCCATAACACTAGCAAAGGTTGACAGCTAACAAACACACTTTGTCACCTACAAAACAATAACATAAAAAACACTAACAACAGGTAACTTTATACAATGTTTTCCTATGTAAATGCTTTCTTTCTTCTACCTCTCTACTGTTTAGAATTCACTGCAAAATATGTTACTAGAATGAATCAGACATCATGCAGTTATTATATTTTATGTTTTTGGAGTAATTCCAAAGTATAAAAAATTGTATACACACCATCCACCGATACAGATACAATAGGAATCAGCTGTGGTTGGTCCAATTGTTTTTATACCATTTAATTTTTAGATTCTAAATATATTTCATTACAATATTACTGTAGAAATGTGGCAAAATGCTGTCTTATTCAGTTTTGTATTGTTATTGTTTTGAACTTAAGTTTAACAGTTCTGAGATCAGTATGTAAGCATGTGCAAATGTTTTGGCGGTTGTGTCGAAGTGAGAAAATTATTAATGTAATTTGAAAGATGTAGTCATTGAATGCATTTTGTGCCAAACTAATGATAAATGATCCACAGTTTAGCCCACATATACTTCTGTTGTGCTCACTGTGTGAAGAGTTTTGAAAAAGTGACCTAAGTATTGAGAAATGTGTCCTAGCGACTGTAAAAAACTGTAATAACAAATGATCATTTTGCCGGAAGTGAATCAATCAAAACTATACCTTTAGCTGGAAAATAACATTATTCAAGAACCGCTATAAAGTCAAAACAATCTGTTACTTTAAATTATATGTTTATCTCTGTAAAGCTGCTTTGAAACAATCTACATTGTTAAAAGTGCTATATAAATGAAGATGACTTGACATGACATACGGATAGATAGATGGATAGATAGATGGATAGATAGATAGATAGATAGATAGATAGATAGATAGATAGATAGATAGATAGATAGATTAATGTGGTTTGATTGTAAATGAGTCTCTGAGTCTCCAGAGACAAACATCACACAGAGACTCTGAATTTGATGTGTATGAATTTACACATCAGACGCATCTCTCCTCCTGCATCCGTCTCTCTCTCTCTCTCTCTCTCTCTCACACACACACACACACACACACACACACACATACACACACATATATATACTTCTGAGTTCATCCTTCCACAGGCTGTGATAGAGAAATGTTCTCTGGATTCTCTTAATATGAAGCACATTCCTTCAGTTCACTTCCACAGATACTCCTGCACGTAATATCGTCAAAGGTCCTCTTTCCATTTCAAAGCTTTCCTCTCTCTCCGTGAGAGTGATCTCGCCCCAGTGTCCTCGCTGCATGTGTGCATTCAGTTCAAACACTCCTAAAGGCCTTGTTTGCTGTTACAGCTTTATTCTTTCATTCATGCTGTACATAAATTATAGCAACCTTTATATCTGTAGCTGTCCTTCATGACGTCCTCTCTGCTTATATCACTGGAGGAATAACACTCAAATACGGTAGCTATTCAACAAGACTATTTTCAGAATTAAATACGGGCATATTGCTCACTAAACTGAATACTGTCTACTATGTTTATTAAATGTAGTATGTTTTTAAATGTAGTATGTGAAACTTTATGCAACACTAAACATTCCAATCATACCATAAAAATTATAACCTGTTTTGTTTAAAATGCCTCAAATTTTGTGTTGAATACTTTAACTATTTTTTTTTTTAAATATATATAGTTTGATAATATAATTATGTGGTAAACCCCACATTACATGTTGTTGAAAGGCATAGTCTACTAAAATACAGTACAAATCTCACTATTTCTGCCAATCAACTACACATGCATAGATTGCATACTATAGCCTGATATACCATTAGGCTGACGTGATGTATATTATGTAGTTGTACAAGGTTTCTATGGCAGCATGTATACCATTCTGAACATGATTTGGGAATAGAATAGAATAGGCTATTTATATTTGGAAGTTGCGTAAATGAGGAATTAAGAAGCCTTTGCAGTTCTGTGCTGATTTTGTTGTTGATGTGTTGATTTGTCCGTGTAGCAGTTTATTTCTCAAACTTGACTTTGGATGTCAGTTTGATATTGCAGAAGAAAATTACGCATTTGAATAAATATGGCAAGAGTTTTAATTTTAGGCCCAACAAAAACACCTTGTGAATTTCCATCAGAGAGACAGGATAAACAAGATCTGTCAACCATCAGAGGAATAAGATGAAGTTGACTGTTAAACTGTTTGGATGAGTAACATAAGCAGTGTGGTTCTGGTCTTTCACAGCTGAGCCGGGCTGACGTGCCGGATATGTTAATGTTCTCCGTCCTGCAGTCGGGCTGTTTGAGATGGATCTAGGCCAGTGACACGGGGCTCTTGAGAAAAAGACTCCAGTCACTGAGCTCTGGGTTATTACAGCTGGCTCTGTGCACTTTACTACCTTCTGTTACAGAGAAAGATCTTGATTTGATTTATAATTAATATTGCACATTTTATTATAATTAAAGGGGCTATACGTAGAATTCAGAAACCCTCGTTATTAGCGACACCTGTGGCCGTTAAGTGAACTGCAAACTCGTGCAGACAATGCACAAGAGAACAGAACGTGATTCAAGGTCTGACATGCACATCAAAGTTCTTTTTCGTTCTTTGCTTAGGGGTGAAATGAAGTTGGAAACACCTTTGCAGCAATATACTGTTAACATCCAGACAAGAACAATTCTCCATATCTGGACCATTCCGTTTAACAACGCTTGTTTAAGGGCTTCAAAGGATGCAGCCTCTGAATTGGGACGCAGCTATATTAATACATTACAATTCGTACATATAGTCCCTTTAATAATAATAATAATAATGGAGACAAAAAAATGTGATAATAAAAAATACATAAATTAAGACCACTTGATGATGCTTCACTTTCTGCTGCAATCATCCACAAAAAGTTTAAACAGAATCCTTCCAAAGGGGTTTTAAGTAACAGAAACATAAATTCTAATAATATAAAAGAATACATAGTGTTTCACAGGAAGCATTTTCATGTTTTGAAGAAAAAAAATTCATTTCATGGTTGTCAGCCAACATTTGTTTTCACATCACAGCCCCGTCAACTGGGCAATTTTTAACTTGTTTCCAGAAATATTTCTGAAAAGTGTTTAAAAATATATTTAGATATATCACAGCAACTAAAATGTCCATGACATGTTCAATTATCTGGTTGTCTCATTTTTACATCATTGTGTTGTTCTTTTATATACAGTAGTCCAAAACTATGTTTTGTTAGCCTCATAGCATAATTGCCTAAGTCATATTTCAATGTCTTTGGAAAACAAGAAAAAACAAAAAATGACTTAGCAAATTATGCTATGAGGCTAACAATATGTAATATAAAACTAATATGTAAAATAAGAAATATTTAATATTTCGATTAGGTGTCTAATCAAATGTAAATGTGTCAATCATGTGACTGTAGAGCCGGTCAGAAGCTCAATATGCTCTTTGGAAGATCAAAAATCATCAGGTTTTGTTCATGTCATAATGCTTACCAGGATGATGTCATTGTATGACCCTTTTTTTTATTTTTATTTTTTATATATTTTGTCTCAAATGTGAAGAAAAGCTTTTTCAGGCTTTGTTCCAGGTGTGTATAAACACTGATATTTCTAAATTTCATTTCCTTCCACAGGTCCATGCATCTCTACATTATATATCACAATGATAACAGTTATCAGATATAAAGATGTATATCTGATATCAGATGTATATATATACAGGTGAAAAATTTGAATAATTAGAATATTGTGCAAAAGTTAAATGGTGAAAGTAATATATTTAGTATATAGAACTATACATGATTATACTTTTTCAGAGGGCCAACATTTCTGCATTTAAAATCCTTTTTTTTTTTTTTTGATTTCATGTGATATTTTAATTTTCTGAGATTTTGAATTTGGGGTTTTCATAAGCTGTAAGCCATAATCATCAAAAGTATAACTTTTGCACAATATTTAAATTTTTTGAGTTTCACCTGTATTTATCAGATATCAAGAACACTACTTGTATCAATTAACATTTATTATTTTTTAAATAATACAATAAATATACTACAGAGGAACATGGGCTTTGGTAGAGAGTTACAACAAACATCGCTCTCTCCATTTCACAATGAAGGACAGGCCTGTTTTCATCGGAGCGCTGTGAGGATGTATCATACCGCTGATAAAGAAATTGTGGCTGTGGGAAGAAACATCAAAAGAAAGCTTAACAATTTCATGCATACATGAAAGTTTTAATGCTTCAAAAGACATACAAGGGTGGGTGGACACAGTAAACTTGAATTTATTGACACAAAACCAATACCTCTTCTATCTGCTCGTACACAGGTTTGACACGACCGCAAAAAAACAAACAAACAAACAAACAAACAAACAAACATTACAAAAGACAACAAAACAGAATAACCTTTATTGGCAGCATTACTGCTGGTTTTGAAATATACAGAAGAATTGGTTGAAATTCGTTTCGTTTCGTACTGATAAAATTGTGTCAAAACTGCATATTCCATGTTGAATCCTCTTAAAAGAAACAGTTCAAGTCATAATTAATAAAAAATTGAAGAGCAAGATTTTGCAGGAGCAGGTCTAGTGGTCAAAAGCGGAACAAAAGGATGCAGGAAAAAGTCAAGTGGCAAAAGATGATAGATGAATAACAAGATGGCTCTAGTCATTGACAACAAATCCTCACAATTCTGACAGGTGAAGGAGGAATATATGCTAGCGAATGTACAACACACAAGACAAATCTGATTCTTGGTCTCTTAAATTAAGAGAAATCTCTTTGGAAGGAAAGCTGAGTTAACTATTCATTCCTCTAAGCGTTTTGGTTAAAATATTCACAGAACCCTCCAAAAATATCTAATCAAAAGGTCCCAAGCTAATTCTCCAGAGCGGTTCCAAATGCTAAAACTGTATGTGAAAAGGCGTTTCATTTCCAATGCAACAGCTTGCTTCCAAGCTATAGGAACACTTTACATCACAGGGTCCATGTTACACCACAGCATTAACAGTAATTGTGCTCCAATTAACCATTTCTAATCAAGTTCTTAATGTAAATAGACTGTGCATTAACACTGTAATGCAAAGTGTGAGCTAAAGGCTTTGGAAGACCAGCAATTATCTCCACATGTAACAATCTGGACATTGTCAGATGTGCTGAGGAATGATAACAGAAGAAAAATGTGTTCTCATCTATAAATGAATATGTTTTTATGGCATGCATAAAAGTACTTGGCCACCTCGGGAAGCAAAGCTAGGACTTTGACAGAGGACGTGGAACCACTTGGGCATCACCGCAGAGCGGCTTTCAGTTACAACAAACAATTACAAGAAAAAAAAGGTATGTATATATCGGTAGCACCACAGACAGAAGGAAATAGCACCTAGTTTACTGATATTGTGTTTCCTCAGTGTGACGTGTGCTCTTCTGATACAGGGAAGCACAGATTCATGAACATCAGATCAGACACACGGGTCGCGATCTCACAGACCCACGGAGCCAGTTACACATTAATGCTCACATTACGGATGTTTCTTACTTTTATTGGCATTTTGTTGTTTAAATTACAAAAAGATGTTGGTCACATCTCCAATAAGACATTTTGTTGCTGTTACTTTTTTGTCGTACTTTGATCATTTCCTTTATTGTCTTTACTTCAGGTTTACTGGGAATTCCCTCAGGCTCTTTTTTTTTTTTTTTTTTTTTGGGAGGGTTCAGTTATTTATTTAGTTTGTGATTTATTAAAAAAAAGAAATCCAATAACCAGCAGCTCTGTCCTTATCGCTCAATGGGTTCACATGCATGTTTTGAAGCCAGAACCAAAACAAACACTTCACCAGAAAAAAAAAGAAAAAAAAATATACAGAAAGTACTTACAAACATAGAAAAAAAAATATTTATATATATTTATATATATAATTACCATTCCAGGGAATGGAAGACAAGTATGCACACAAAAAAACCATAAAGCTTAAAAGTGGAAGCTGGAACAACATAAAACCCATATGAAAATGCCGAACCGGACGTGCACAGCGCTACGGGTCCATGAACAGGCGGGAAATAAAAAAGATGGATCTAATCTGTCTATACAGCCTGTGGGAGGGGCAGAGAGTCAGGCGAGCGTAAAGTGGGCGGGGCTGGGAGAGACATGAGCGATGACCTCATCCAGTTTCAAAACTTGCATGTGATGCAGAGGGTACACTGAGGGTAAAAAGGTTGCTCTGTTATAAGAACCCATTGTTTAGACATCCATTCTTTCTTCAAATTTCTTTTATCCTTACTTTGGTATCTGTTGGGTTTGTTTGGAAACACAAAACTTTACAAATAAGTCATCCTATTTCTTTCTTGTGTTTTGTTTTGTTTTTTTTCGGAGAAAATGAATATGTTATGTTCGCGTGTGCTCGCTGAGCAGTCTTAGCCGATGAAGCAGGCCGGTCCGACCTCGAAGCCGAACTTCTGCGTTGCTCCGCCGAAATCGTTAAACATAATGTCAACAAACGGTACCTGCTCCACTTTCGGTGTGTTGATCTCAAGAATAGTCTTTCCATAGCTCTTTTTCAACTGCGGGAGGAAAGAAATGGAGCATTACGAACATCGGCTAAGTTATCAGAGATTTCGGTTTATAAAAAAAACAGGTAATTCTGGCTCTTACCGCGCAGTCGTCGACGGCGGCTCTGATGTACGGGTTGTTATCATGAGACATTTCCTCATCGTTGGAACCCAGGAATCGGATGGCTTTATCATAATTGTCCAAATCCTGGTCGTGCCAAGCCACTGACTGGTAACAGTTGTAGGTCAGGTTCTGTCGAGCCGTGGCACTGAGTAAACGCAGGAATGTCATCTGCACCACTCCGATCGGATTGCCCTCCGCATCCACGTACGAGAGCTGCACAGAGAAACAGACGACAAAGCGTTCTAGATAACGGCTGGACCAACGCCCCCTAGAGGATCTGCTGAAAACTACACATCACACCCCTCCGCTCCAATGCTACTTTATGGTCACTGACTACTCGTGTTGGGGAATGTTGCTTTTAAAAGTAATGTGTTACAATATTGAGTTACTCTCTAAAAAAAAGTACTTAGTAAGTTTTTATGGAAAGTAATGAGTTATATTACTTTTCAGTTACTTTTTCTCACCTAGGCTGGGCTTGCGTTTTTGTTTTTTTATTAACAAAAAGTTGTATTTTTGGCAAATGTAAGAGCCTTTTCATGTTCTCATTTAGTCTAGAAATACAATACCCATCATGTTTACACAGCGCACACACTGGAGAGCTGTCAGTCATTACATGGGAAAACAAAGTAACTTGTGTTACTTATTTGAAAAAAAAAACTCAGATATTTTGTTGTAGGTTTAATTACTTTAATTGCATTACTTTATGTAATCAGATTACTTTTTCTCAAGTAACTAGTAATGTAAATTACATTTTTCTGATTACGTCTGATTATGGTATAAAAGTCTACAATGGCAAGAAACAAAGAAACAAACTTCTTGTATGATGATTTGCTGCTCAATAAACATTTCTTAGTATTATCAATGTTGAAAGAGTTGTGCCGCTTCATATTTTTGTAGAAACTGACTTGTTCAGGATACTTTGATGAACAAAGTTCAAAAGAACAGCATTTATTTGTCACTTTTGATCAACTGAATGCATCCTTGCTAAATAACTGCCTCATATAAACGTTCATCTGTGGTTAAAACCTTTAACTTTGATCCTCAGTCAGGTAAGAGCACAACACTCTTTTCCCAGTACAGATCTGCTCTGCATGTATTAAACACCACAATTCATTTACACATTCAAACATGGATTTTAAACCTATTTTGTTACAGACTCCAGTGAAAAATATCAGTAACATATTCAAATGAGTTGTACTGGTTTATATGCAAATTCTCCCCTTGTGGTGTGATGCAACATTTGCATTACGGAAAATATGCAAATGTTTTGTTTTCATTCTTGAATATACCAACCCATGTTTAGAAGAAAACTCCATCTCCTCTGATCCACAAACACACACACATGTCTGACTGAGAGAGCGAGTACATGCTCCATGCACACACACACACATGATATACTTACGATTAGGAACTCCGCTCACACACTCATATGCATTGACCTTCCATGCATGCATGCAACCCACCAAGAACACCTGCCCATGACCACATTACCTCATGATCACAGCTGCATGTCAACAGAGACTGAACCCAGAAGCTCAGTGAAGTGACCGAGATCCACCACAGACATGAAGGATCTGTTCCAAACGCCAGTGAACAGCTTACTATCTAGTATCTACCTTCTAAAGCAGCAGCTTATGTGAAATATATCCTCATAGTGACGGATTTGAAATGTTCTTCCTCGGCTGCACTTCAGATATAATCAAAGTAATCACATGAAGCATGACACAAGAGCTGCGTATGAAATGGCATACTCTGTTGAGTAGGTACTTATTTTTAAGTAATTACTGTACAACCGCTAAAAATGTATGTTCCATGAATGTATATAGTATGAATGTAATCTGGACGCACTACATTCGTCATGTTGTCATTATCATGTGACCTACCAGTGTCAGTTACGCCTCTTCACTGCCATTCACTAATCCTAAATTATATTTATAGTCAACATTTCCCTCGTGTCTATTTGCTGCTTTCGACTGAGCTCATCTAAATGCTTTCAGTGATCATCTTCTCCACAAAAGGTGCGTGCAGTTCTATATCAAGGTATGTTATATGGAAGATGTTTGATACAGCCTTTGTTATCGTCCCTGTAGGTGAGTATCGTACTAGCGTTTGAAGCAGATCTACGACCACTCAGTCACTTCTCAAACTTACAGGAACAGAAGACAGGTAGGGTTCCACCAGTCAGACCTTTCACATACAAATCTGTAAATCTAAGGTCAGTTAGGGTTTAAATTTTTTTGGGGTCAACAGACTGACTGATGTCTCCGCCTACAGCCCTCAGATTACCCATAAGTCTGTGCAAACACACTTTTTGCTTCTGTTCTGATGATGACCATGCTCGTCCATGAAGAGACCCGAGAAGCATGCAGAAGCACGGGCCTTCAAGAGACCGATCGCCCAGGATCCCTGGACCCTCGGCACCGGGCCCCTTCTCTCATGCATTCCTACTTACCATGGACCCTCTCTTGTAGCGACTATACCAAGTGCCTGGACTGTCTTTGGGCCAGCGAGCCATTTTGCTCTGTAAAATAGGAGACTGTTTCAGGAGGACAAAAAAAGAGGAGTCACTCTTACCAGTTTACCACGTTTGAATTCACTGAACCACGACCCTGGATTCTCCTTCACCCAAGAGGTGAGTCTGGCCTGAGAGAAAGAGAGAGTTAGCTGGAGTCACTGAAGAGAATAAGAGAGTAGAAGAGAGCCAATGGGAATCTGTTTTTCAGTGTAGTTGTCAATCTGTCCGAGGCAGGAGCTCTCACATGTTCTTGCATCCAGTTTGCACAATGTTGTAAAATATTTTTGCTAAAAACCTATATATATATATATATATATATATATATATATATACACTCACCGGCCACTTTATTAGGTACACCTGTCCAACTGCTCGTTAACACTTAATTTCTAAGCAGCCAATCACATGGCGGCAACTCAGTGCATTTAGGCATGTAGACATGGTCAAGACAATCTCCTGCAGTTCAAACCGAGCATCAGTATGGGGAAGAAAGGTGATTTGAGTGACTTTGAACGTGGCATGATTGTTGGTGCCAGAAGGGCTGGTCTGAGTATTTCAGAAACTGCTAATCTACTGGGATTTTCACGCACAACCATCTCTAGGGTTTACAGAGAATGGTCCGAAAAAGAAAAAACATCCAGTGAGCGGCAGTTCTGTGGGCGGAAATGCCTTGTTGATGCCAGAGGTCAGAGGAGAATGGCCAGACTGGTTCGAGCTGATAGAAGGGCAACAGTGACTCAAATAACCACCCGTTACAACCAAGGTGGGCAGAAGAGCATCTCTGAACGCACAGTACGTCGAACTTTGAGGCAGATGGGCTACAGCAGCAGAAGACCACACCGGGTGCCACTCCTTTCAGCTAAGAACAGGAAACTGAGGCTACAATTTGCACAAGCTCATCGAAATTGGACAATAGAAGATTGGAAAAACGTTGCCTGGTCTGATGAGTCTCGATTTCTGCTGCGACATTCGGATGGTAGGGTCAGAATTTGGCGTCTACAACATGAAAGCATGGATCCATCCTGCCTTGTATCAACGGTTCAGGCTGGTGGTGGTGGTGTCATGGTGTGGGGAATATTTTCTTGGCACTCTTGGTACCAATTGAGCATCGTTGCAACGCCACAGCCTACCTGAGTATTGTTGCTGACCATGTCCATCCCTTTATGACCACAATGTACCCAACTTCTGATGGCTACTTTCAGCAGGATAATGCGCCATGTCATAAAGCTGGAATCATCTCAGACTGGTTTCTTGAACATGACAATGAGTTCGCTGTACTCAAATGGCCTCCACAGTCACCAGATCTCAATCCAATAGAGCATCTTTGGGATGTGGTGGAACGGGAGATTCGCATCATGGATGTGCAGCCGACAAATCTGCGGCAACTGTGTGATGCCATCATGTCAATATGGACCAAACTCCCTGAGGAATGCTTCCAGCACCTTGTTGAATCTATGCCACGAAGAATTGAGGCAGTTCTGAAGGCAAAAGGGGGTCCAACCCGTTACTAGCATGGGGTACCTAATAAAGTGGCCGGTGAGTGTATATATATATATAAAAATTTCAAGATACATTTTCACATCCAGTGTTATGGATGTCATAACATTCATGTACAATAATAACAGTATAATTTTAATTTTATGAAATAATTTGTTTTATGGAGTAAACAGTAAAACGCCTTGAAAAATGTAAAAAACCTAACAAATTGTAACAAAAACTTCTTTTTTTTTGACAACCTTTTTTTTTTAATCGAATAATTTAACTTAATTATATAAAATATTTTTGCTGAACAAAACAATGTGCTGAACAATGCGAGTAAAAACCTAATAATATAGTAATAAAAAAAGTATTTTCTTTCTGCTTGAATTTTCCTATCCATTGTTATGGGGGTCATATCGTTCATATACTAAAGTAAAACAACCATTTATATGAGGCAAATTACACTTGCTCTTTTGCTAAGTGAACAAAAAATAACCTAAACCTTGGCCCCAAAAAATTATGCATCCAGTGTGAAGAGGTCCATCAAAATGCAAGGGTTGGTTTGAATGAATAGCTTGCCAAGGCAAATATTTGTGCTTGGGGAGAAAAGGCCTGAGGAGAGTATTGTCTGTTGTTGGCTGCCTCTGCTGGAGTGAAGGGTGAACCTGCGGAAGCACTGAAGTTAGTTCTGTAGTTTGTTTGTGAGAGTCACCTTCACACCCCACTGAGTGATTCTCCATCAGTGACTCATTCTGAGACTCATTAAGGCAAGCAACTCATCACACTTGTGTGCAGAATCTAATACAGAATAAATCTTGAGCCGAGTTGCTCGTATAGACCTTATTCAGTTTGATGTGAACAGAAAATACAGTCTGTGAAAGAAAGTACAGGCCGTTCAATATGTCATTATGATGTGATGAGTACATCTTCCCATAGATTTTCAGTGGACAAAAAAAAAAGCAAATCCAGTGAAAATCAGATGTAACCTTAAGACAGTGTGACATATTGAACACACTGTACATCTATTACTTTTAAAAGTGTTGTTGTGCGTTGTGATTCTGACATCAAAACTGTTTTACCCTAGATCTGGACTTTTGGGAAGGCGTCCTAAAGTGTTTTTGCTTTGTGGCTGTCAGGAGAACATTTCTTACCCCTTCACTCTTTTTCTCGGGGAAGATGCAACTCTCGCCACCCGCTGTGAAGTTACAGTACACTTTGAAAGAGTCTCTGGAGCAGCCCTGGTTCGGATCAATCCAGTATTCGCCTGAAAAGAGAGGAAGAAGGCCGATCCATCATAAGCTAAATGCACTATGTTGAAAAGTTCATAAGGAGATCGTAAAACTAATTTATATGAATTGAGCGGTTTAGTCCAAATTTTCTGAAGAGATTTGATCTCTTTATTAAAAGAGGCTTTTATTCACCTATAAAAATGAATCAACTCACACATCAGTTGTGGTAAACGAAAGCTCAAGTAGGTTCGCTTGACATGACAGGTGAGAACCAATAAGGTTCATCCTCGTGTTACACAGCACGTTTGAGCTTCAGCGAGAACCAATGAGGTTCATCCTCGTGTTACACAGCACGTTTGAGCTTCAGTGAGAACCAATGAGGTTCATCCTCGTGTTACGCAGCACGTTTGAGCTTCAGTGAGAACTAGGGGTGGAACGGTACATGTATTCGTATTGAACCGAAACGGTACGGGGGTCACGGTTCGGTGCACGAATTTACACGCAGAATACACGGTATAAAAAAAAAACTCGCGTGCAAATTAATTAATGTAATGCGGAACTACTGTTAGATACGCGGGTTCTTTAGGGACACATAATCTGTACCCTCGGCTTAGCTCTGAACGCGCGTTCACTTCAAACGTTGGCTTTATACGCGCGTCCTATTCGCTTTGGAGTTGCGTCGAACTAGACGCGAATTTGACGCTCTATTCGCGTTTGGTGTGACCGCATAATGAACAGGCTGCGATGTCAAGATTGAAATGCTGGAGTGTGTGTGTGCGCGCGCGAGAGAGAGAGAGGCGCGGGCGCGATCGAACTGTGTGTGTTTGTGAGAGAGAGAGGCGCGGGCGCGATCGAACTGTGTGTGTGTGTGTGTGTGTGTGTGTGTGAGAGAGAGAGAGAGGCGCGAGCGAACAATGGAAACATAAAAAACATACTCCGTCATTTTGTTCATACAGATCATTAAACCTGCAAAGTGTTTACTTTGTGTACACTCGCAATAAAACACAACATTGTGCTTTTGTCACACTGTAAACTCTTGTCAAACTGTAACCTACAACTGTCACCCAACCAAAATCACACACACACACACACTGTTTTAAAAGCAAAACATATTTATCCAACCCCATTTCAAAACAGTCTGTGGGTCCCATCTTTTGGACATTCATCATATTGCATTGGTTTTCATTTCTTGTCCTCGGAGCACTAATCTGTTTATTTTTAAGTTACACATTCTACATTGATTAAAAAAGAAAATCGAATGTGTTTTTAATGGTAGTATTATTTTATACAGAAATCCATTATTTATAATTCAGATGAGAATAATGTTACATTGTTAAGTAATAATGTTAATTAAAATTAAGGAAAACAAATATATTGATCTGAAATATAGCAAATTAATTTTAAATTATTTCAGGTACAATTACCAAACACATCTCAAGGTCTTTTTATTAATTTAATTAATAAACTAATTATATAAAACTATTGTCAGTGCACTACAAATAAACTGGTTCTATGCCTTTATTAATCAAACTTATTTAAAAAATACAATGCCTTATGCATTTTTGTTTTGCTTTTCCCTCCATTGTACCGAAATCGTACCGAACCGTGATGTCTGAACCGAGGTATGAACCGAACCGTGACTTCTGTGTACCGTTCCACCCCTAGTGAGAACCAATGAGGTTCATCCTCGTGTTACGCAGCACGTTTGAGCTTCAGTGAGAACCAATGAGGTTCATCCTCGTGTTACGCAGCACGTTTGAGCTTCAGTGAGAACCAATGAGGTTCATCCTCGTGTTACGCAGCACGTTTGAGCTTCAGTGAGAACCAATGAGGTTCATCCTCGTGTTACGCAGCACGTTTGAGCTTCAGCGAGAACCAATGAGGTTCATCCTCGTGTTACGCAGCACGTTTGAGCTTCAGCGAGAACCAATGAGGTTCATCCTTGTGTTACGCAGCACGTTTGAGCTTCAGTGAGAACCAATGAGGTTCATCCTCGTGTTACGCAGCACGTTTGAGCTTCAGTGAGAACCAATGAGGTTCATCCTCGTGTTACGCAGCACGTTTGAGCTTCAGTTTATGTTCGCTGATCAATGTTTATATAATAACATTTATTATGAATAAAAGACTAAATTAATCATATAAAGCAATCAAGTCTCTTCAAAACATTTGGACTAAACCGCTCAATTCATATGGATTAGTTTTACAATCTCTTTATTAACTTTTTTAAGCATCATAAAATTAACCATTAAGTTGCGTAGATGTGTGAAGATAATTGTAATTAAATAAAAAAAATTAACTTTTATTTTGTCACCATATCTATACTGCTAGATTTATGTGTGTGTGTTTTTGAGATTGAGAGAGAGAGAGAGAGAGAGAGAGAGAGAGAAATACCATCTGGGAAATCCGGGTGGCACAGCTGTAGGTCTTTGCAGGTGCGGGCGGGGTTACTCTGTGTGCCCAGCGGATGTTTCATCTGTTCAATCTCCAGTTTGAGAGAGTTCAGAGAGCCGAATATCTCCTCCATGCCGTCCTCATAGTCTTTGTAGTTGGCATCTGCAGCATCATCCATCATCTGGCTGGCATCAATGTTCCTCTTTGCCCGTTTCGGGCTGGACTGGATGGGAAGAGGGTGGATGACATCACCAGGTGGACCCTAGACGAGAAGACAACCGTTAATATTCACGTCATGCCTTAAAGCATTAGAAAAATATTAAGAGTATAGGTTTAAAATTCTAAATGTTTGGCTGGTTGCTAAGGTGTTGTTAGGCAGATGCTAAGGTGTTCTGAGTGTTCTGGTCTTCTGGGTGGTTTCCAGTGTGTTTTAGGCGGTAACTAGGATGTTTATGGGACATTTCGGATAGTTTCTAGGGTTTTGCTATGTGGTTTTTAGGCTGCTACTAAATTGTTGGAAAATATGGTGGTTCTTACCCATTTAAATTCAATACAGTTTTTTACAGTCGCTAGGACCCATTTTTCAATACTTAAGTCACTTTTTCAAAACTCTTCACACAGTTCTCCTAACCAACTTTCAGCTCGGCACAGCAGTTCATTTCACATTCAAAATGCACTAAAACTACCAAATCACTTCATACATATCTCAAATCAACACATTCTTCCATAACACTAGCAAAGGTTGACAGCTAACAAACACACTTTGTCACCCACAAAACAATAACATAAAAAACACTAACAACAGGTAACTTTATACAATGTTTTCCTATGTAAATGCTTTCTTTCTTCTACCTCTCTACTGTTTAGAATTCACTGCAAAATATGTTCTACTAGAATGAATCAGACATCATGCAGTTATTATATTTTATGTTTTTGGAGTAATTCCAAAATACAAAAATTTGTATACACACCATCCACTGATACAGATACAATAGGAATCAGCTGTGGTTGGTCCAATTGTTTTTATACCATTTAATTTTTAGATTCTAAATATATTTCATTACAATATTACTGTAGAAATGTGGCAAAATGCTGTCTTATTCAGTTTTGTACTATGTTATTGTTTTGAACAAAAGTTTAACAGTTTTGAAAACAGTATGTAAGCATGTGCAAATTGTCCTGTCGGTACACAGAGTTTTGGCGGTTGTTGTGTCGAAGTGAGAAAAGAATTAATGTAATTTGAAAGATGTAGTCATTGAATGCATTTTGTGCCAAAGCAATGATAAATGATCCACAGTTTAGCCCACATATATACTTCTGTTGTGCTCACTGTGTGAAGAGTTTTGAAAAAGTGACCTAAGTATTGAGAAATGTGTCCTAGCGACTGTAAAAAACTGTAAAATTCAAACAACAATGTTTGGGTTGTTACTAGGGTGTTGTTAAGCAGTTGCTAAGGTGTTCTGAGTGACTGCTAAGAACTGCTAGGTGGTCGCTAGTGTTTTGTTTTTTTGCAATGTGGTTGCTAGGCCACTACTAAATCGTTGGAAAAATATGAGTGTTGCTTGCTTGTGCACAATTCACAACATTTGGGTGGTTACTAGGGTGTTGTTAGGCAGTTTGCTAAGGTGTTCTGAATAGCTTCTTCTAGGTTGTTCTAAGTGGTTGCCAGGCCGTTACTTCATTTGTTGGAAAACATGAGTAGTGCTTGACAGTGCAAATGTTTTAGTGGTTTCTAGGATGTGACTTTATGCTTTCTAAGGTGTTCTGGGTATTTGAGAAGCCATCACTAGGCAGTAACTAGGGTGTTTTGGGTGGTTTCTATGGCTTTTCTGGAAAGTTTGCAAGTTGGTTGTCAGGGCATCACATTCTTCACACTTCTAATTGTTTTCTGTTCTATTTCTGACTCTACAAATAAATGTGGCAAAAAGCCCAGTAATAAAAACTACAATTATAAACCTAAAAAAAAAACTACAAAAAGTACATCTAAACAATTAGAACTTTACTCTGACATTAACTGAACACTTGCATTTCTCTCTGTGACCTGAAGCTGTTGTACTCAGTGTGTAGAAACAGAAACCAATACAATTTGTAGATATGAAATATCAGGTTTTCTCAAGGAAGCAATAACCACAGAATCTCTCAGAGGAATATTAACAGATTCGGTTTACACAACATAATAGACCTCAATTATACTTATGTAACATCTACTGCAAAATCATCTGTTAAATTATGCAGTTATCTCACAGTGGAATAACCTGTTTATGTGTTTAGTTTGCCTTGTTTTATAGTTCAATTTTGTGTTGAACCTAGTTACGTACAGGAGCTCCAGGAGGTCCCGGGACTCCAGTTTCACCTTTCGGGCCAGTCTGACCCTATAGAAACAGAACCAGAAATAGGTTTAGCCAAAGGGATGCTAAACAAATCAGAGCTAATTAAAGATGATAAATTAATATTCTAAATATATATATAAATTAACAGGGATATTTAAAGAACCTCGGCATGAATAACTTACAGATGATCCTTTAGCACCTTTAGGACCAGGAGGACCCTGAACAGAAGTGAAATACAAATATAAATCACAATGAGGAATTTATTAAATTTTACATATGAAATAATAGCTTCTAACCAAAATGTTTTTTTTTAGATGATACCATAGGAGAACCGTTTAAAACGATTTTATTCTACAATCTCCAAACAATAATATAATGAGCATTTTTAATCTCCTAAAAACCATATTTAACTCAAAAGGCAAAAATGGTTCTTGATAAGACAAAAGTTCTATGCCGAACCTAAGAACCTTTATTATTTCCTTTAGTCTACATCATAAAAGTTTTCAAAGAAATGTTAGAAAATGGTACCGGGTGACCAGGGGGTCCAATGGGTCCAAGAGGTCCAGAGGGCCCTGCAATACCCTGTAGAAAAAGACAGATTTTAAAGACTGCTTTTCGAAAATACAGAAAGTTTATATTAGTTTGTATTGCTGTATGTGTGTAAACGTTTTCCATACATTGTCTCCTTTAAGTCCTGAAGTTCCCTGTGGACCCGGCAGCCCTCTGTCTCCCTTCTCTCCCTGTTCTCCTGGAGGTCCAATGAGTCCAATGAGACCAGGATGACCCTGAAACAACCCAAATGATTTTCTAACCTCAGCTGTAATGAACATATTCATCATCAATTACGCCAGCAAGAGTTCAAATAACATATAAAGGCATTACTAGGCAAGGCAAGGCAAGTTTATACACAATAGTAATTCAAAGTGCTTTACATAGAAGAAATTAAAATAATCAAAAGAAATAAGAATAATTAAAACAGTTTAGAATAAAAGATCAAATAAAATACAGTCAAACAGTGGCACAGTGCTCATTCAGTGAATGCATAGCTAAACAGATGTGTTTTCAGTCTGGATTTGAATGTGCACAAGCTTTGTTCCAGAAAGCTGTTTAGTGAGCTACCTACCTAGACAGCATGACAGTCCGGTAAATTAGGAGTGTCAAAGATGAATTTGCTTCTCTCACCTTTTCACCTTTAATACCAGTATCTCCCTTCAGTCCAGGCAGGCCAGGAGGACCCTGGGAGGGAGAGAAAGATAAGAGAGTGAGGACTGTGGATTGTCATTTGGACTGTAATGAACTCATTCCCAGAGGAATAACAAGTTGGTACCATCGGTCCAGGGGGTCCATCAGGTCCAGGAGAACCAGGCAGTCCTTGTTCTCCCTACATGTGAATTAAGCAGATCAATGTATTAACACCAAATCAGAATCACTGCCATAGACAGAACTGAATATGAGGTATGGTGTTATATCTTACATGTTGAAAGGATGATTCTTACTCAAATTGTCAGTATTATTTCAACAGAAAATCGAAAGAGCAATCACACTAAAATACTAGCATGTAATATATATATATATTTATAGCATGATTGATGAAAACAAAAGTTTGAGTTGTTCAATAATATTTTGGAGAATTAATATACATTTCATGTTACGGTAATGAGGAAACTGAAGCATAAAATGCTCAATTGAGATTAAATTAAAAATTAAATGGTCTTAAAAATAGGTTTCATCCATTAATACTAAAAAATTTTAATAATACAATAATAAATTGGAAAATGTATACATTTAATGAGAAAATTGAGGAGAAAGAGCTTCATTGATCTTTAAAATAAAACTTAATTGATGTTTAATTTATTATTAAGTTATTTGTTGCATTATAGAAATGCGCATGTTATTTTAAAAAATATATTTTATAATGTTAAAAGAAAAATCTCACATCAATGGCTCCAGTTTCTTTGTGCGCAATATATATTTGTTGATTTTGTAGTGAAATATTAACCCGGGTATGTTATTAACAGGTGCGATTCACCAAATAGGCTACTTTGAACATAAAATCCGACATGAGCTGTGTATGGCTGTCAGGCTGGTCCATTATCACTCACCACTGGTCCAGGCACACCTCTCAGACCCTCAGGACCAGGTTTTCCTGGGCTTCCCTGAGGGCCAACTGGACCCGTCTTACCAGCTGGACCCTCCAGACCAGATTCACCCTGATTCAGAAACACAAAACCATTGAAACCAATGCAGTTTGTTTTTTTGTGACTGACTGTAATAGAAGTACATGCAAGTGTGTGCATGTTACCTTGGCACCCTTCTCTCCCTGTCTTCCTTCAGGTCCAGCAGGTCCATGAGGTCCCTAAAGAAAAAGCCATATAACCGTATGTTATTGAAAAATATATTAATATTAATAGTAATATTAATATATATGGCTAGTCAGAGATATTTCTGGCTCCAGGTGTGCTAAAAAGTTAATTTTGCTCTCGTTCAATGCATTTAAATGATGTCTAAAGCATTACGCACTCTCTTTCCTGGAGGGCCAGTAGGGCCAGTTTCACCAGTAGGTCCAGGGGATCCCTGTTATAAAATAATAAACAGCATCATAAAAGCAGCAATCATTATAAAACACACACGTGATGCAGCCGACACCAGAGATGTCACATTTTTGTGCTTAAAGCATACTCACTGGCTGACCAGACTCTCCATCGTCACCCTTATCACCTGGAGCACCATCCAAACCCTGTAAGAGGAAGAAAAAGTGATGTCACTTCCTGGAAACAACCTGTCTTTGTAACAACTGCATTCAAACATTAATAGTACTTACAGAAGGACCTGGCTCTCCAGGAGGACCGGGATCACCAGGGAAACCACTTGGACCCTGGAAATCAAACCAAAACATTGCAATCGTTTTATATTTGATCAAAAATGTGGTAATTGCATGGTCTTATAAGTGTGTTTTGCTTAACAGTAAGGTACAATAAGCCATGCTTATTGACCAATCATTAAGCAGAACCTATAATACACTCTTAAAAATAAAGGCATCAATGGTTCCATGAAGAACCTTTAACATCCAAGGACCCTTTCAATTGCACAAAAGGTTCTTTTACAGATTACTTACATATTTTTTACACTAAGAAAAAATGGTTCCTTTAAAAACTGTTCACTGCAAGGTTCTTTAGGGAACCCAAAGTGGTTCTTCTATGCCATTGCTGTGAGAACCTACTTTGGAAAGTTTCGAAAATTTTAAAGAGTTTATGTTTCAGACATAAAATAAAGCATCAGATGTGAGCACGGTGGGAACTTACAGGACTTCCTTTAGGACCATCATCTCCTGGTGGTCCTTTAGGTCCGGGGGGACCAGCAGAACCAGCGGGTCCGGACTCGCCCTTTTCTCCTCGCTCTCCTCTTGGACCCTAAAACACACACACAGTATGAAATATGCGTGTGTTATTCAGACTTTCAGTAGTGATGTTTTTGAGTTTTGCATATGTGAGTTTGTTTGTTTGTAAGTGTTTTTTGCCGTACTGGAGGGCCGAGGTCTCCCTGTGGGCCTGGTTCTCCTGCTTCACCAGAGTCTCCCTACAGAAAAAGAGAGAGATGTAAGTAAAACAACATGGTATCCCACACTATATTTCTCCCAAACACTACAGAGATTTTCTCCACTGGACAGAAGAGCACGTCAGCATCATTATTCACTGTCTCGTCAGCAAATCTGCTTTCCTCCACAGAACGGCACATTCTAGCATGAAAATCAGTGTAACATCAATATTCAGACAAACAAACGACCTTGACGATGACCACCTCCATCAGCTATCAGATGAGAATGAAAATCATAATATATCCAGCCAGTTTTGAATGAAGCGATGACACTGAGTGATGACAACAAGACTTGCACATTTTCTGAAGAAGTGAGTGTTGATGCACATGCAAAAAACTAACTGCCATGATGCTAAGGAGTTGTGGGAAATCAAAATAAATAACAAACAAATTTAAAATTCTATACTATTGTTATAATGCTACAAGTGAATTTTACGAATAGCAACATTATAGTGTACTGTAGTACAGTATGAAATATTAACTTATAGATTTGTTAAAGGAAGGTTACATTTAACAGTGTTATTAAATTATTAGGGCTTTTATAGATTACCTTTAAGTGGGCATTAGATAATGGCAAATGTACTATAAAGGTAATACTAAAGGTGCACTATAAGGGAAATGAGTGTGCACAATTAAACATCCAATCGACTAATACCGATAAATTCAAAGAGCAATAATAGTGATGCTTGTTAGCAAAACACTAATAAACTCTGTATCAAAACAGTCAATTTGTGACATTAAACATTAAAAAAACATCAACCTTCCCTTCCAATGCTGCTATGAAAGAACTACATGTTTAACCGGAAACATGCTTTCTCTTGTGCTTGTAAACCTTGTTAAGAGTCATTCTCTGTGCTTTAGAGAGGCTGTTTAAGTGTGTGTGTGTGTGTCTGCCATATAGAGGGATTTAAGAGTCTGCCATATTAAGAGTCTCTCAGACTGCTCAACTGCATCATTCATGTGTGTGTGTGTGTGTGTGTGTGTGTGTCAGATCGTGGTATCTCTCTCTCTCTCTCTGTAGTGGGATAAGAGGTCTGTCAGAGTGAAGTGCCGAGGTAAATCTTCTCAGACTAACACCAAACAGCCTTGTCTCCAGCCCTCATTCTATCATCTTTATCTGTTTTCTTTGAGTCCTCCCCTCAGCTGTGTTTTTCTGGGTCATTTCTCTGGGCAAAACTCCTCTCTAAGCAGAACTGAAATGGGTCCTTGGTTCTGTGGCAGAACAATAGTGCTGAAGTGCCATATTAAACAATATTGGCAGTGGACGGTGCTGAGGTGATCGAGCGCAGTCATGCGAGCCTGTTCACTCAGAAACATACAACACTCACTACTCACGGTCACACTCAATAGGCACACAAACACAACCTGAACTCCAGAAATAAAGTACATGGCATAATCAGAATGCTCTTTTAAGTAAAAACTTTAAAAAGTGATGAAACCCATTGCCTTAAAATTATTAAATAAACCATGCATAATTGAAAAAATTAAGTTACGTGAACTTGACTATTCTACATTACTTAATTTTTTCAATTACTCATGACGTTTATTTACTTAATAATTGTAATATTTTTAATATTTAATAAATTAATAATAATAAGTGTACTTATTGAATTTATCCCATAATATCATACTTTTTCCAGGTAAGTAAAGCATGTTTAATTATTTAATGAAGAAAACGATCTCTTCCTTTCTCTCGTCAAACATGACAGGGCTCCAAAAAAAAAATGTTGCCACTAATTGGCGACTAAATTGAAAAACTTCACCGGCCATGAATATTTTTTAACATTATTTTGCATGTCTCATTTTGATGACAATTGAATAACTTATCTGCTGTCATAAAAACACCATAATTTGGAATTTCAGTAATGTATTTTCAGTAATAATAATAATTTCTATTATTATAATTGGCATTATTAAATCACTCTAATTAGAATTAACAAAGCTATCAATACATCTACATGTTGTACTGTGTAGTATTTGCTAATTAATAACTTGTAAAATAATAACTTGTTTAACTTGTTGTTTAACCATTGCTTACAAATTAATTTGTAAGTAATTTATTTTAAATATTTATAGACATTTAATTTATAGATACACAGATTTATTATTATTATTATTCATAAATCACTCTAATTAGAATAAACAAAGCTATCAATACATTTCCTTGTTGTATAGTCCCAAATTACACTTTAAATGATATTATGTTATATACTAGATAAACATATTTGTTGTTATTATTATTATTATTATTATAAATCACTCTAATTAGAATGAACAAACCTGCTGATAAATCTACATGGTGTTTAGTCATTGCTTAACAAGTTAAATTAAATTATACTCTTTATTATTAAATTACTAAAAAATTATTTATTATTATTATTATTATTAAATAACTTTGATTAGAACAAACAAAGCTGTCTGCACATCAGTCTATACATACTGTACATCTATACAGGGTCTCATCATTGCATACAAACTATAATGTACAAATACTATATGAAAAATAACGGTTGAGCTAGTGTTGCTGGTCATGCTGCTCAAACGACCCGTGTCACAGAAATTTAGCGGATATCAACCTTTGAATGGCTTACTTATAATTAATTCTACACAGAATCAATCTCAACCTCACAGAAACACAAGCAAACACGTACACAGGAAACACTTCAGTCACCTTCTCCAGAGAGACCTGCAAATCCTGAACTGACAGAGCATGACAGCAACTTTATAACACACACACACACACACAGCGCGATCATTACTGAGTCTGACAGATCCCTCAGATCATTAAGGCTGTCTCTTTCTAATTAAAATCAAGTTAAAGAGTGTTTTGCGCACGATTCATCTTCACCTTCTCTCCCACTGATCCTGGATTTCCGATTCCTCCCGGAGGTCCCTGTGGTCCGTCAGCTCCTGGGGGTCCGGAGGGGCCTCTGGGGCCCGGTGGACCGGGTGGACCCTGAGAGAAAAGTCAAGAAAATACAGTAAGAAAACTGTTTCTATTAAATTAAATGTACATTTTACCAAGATGGTTTTATAGATGTGGAATTGTACCATTTGACCGACATCACCAGTCTCTCCTTTCTCACCATGGGGTCCAGGCAAGCCCTGCACACAATCACAAACCAGTTAAAACCAGGCAAACCAACCGCAAACCTTCCTTTTTTCCAAAAGGTGTTGTTATTGCACAGGTAATTCGGATCCAGGGTGGCTATTAGAGTTTTGTTCGTTATGTTCCCAAAATCAGCCAATAATCGCAAAAAATCCAAGCATTGTATCAGAGTTGTCGTTCTTTATGACGTTGACCATCGTTCATTTTAAACTGTGATTTCTTTTTCCATTACATAAAAAAAAACTTTCCGAATAAAGCTTGCTTGTTTTCAACAACACTAGATGCAATTTAAGCAATTACATGGAGTTTTATATGGCAGTGTGCTTCAAAATTGGGCAGGATATTCCTGCATAAATTTCTCTCTACTGTTAGAGTGAACATCTGTATACTAAATGCAAATACTTGTGCATCTTTTGACTTAGCATCTTATGTGTGGATTATTCAGTTTGAAAAACTTCAGCATGCTAAAAGGCCTCCGGTGTGAATGTCTGGATGAACAAAAAATAATGTGATATGCAGCCAAAATGAAAACACACAAAATACAAATAATTTACTGTTTGCATCTGCAAAGTGTCTGTTACACATTTCTCCCGTCATGTAATGCCATTTTTGATGATTTCTTATCACTTGTATTTCATCTATTCTCTCATCACATAACAACCAAAAAAGCTTGTGCTTTCTGATTTTTGTGTGATGATATACTACAATAAACTGCATTTAAAGTGATTTATTCCAAAATGATCAGGTACAGCATTGAGAAAACCGAGTTACCGCTGTCAATTGTGCACTATACGACCCATAAAGTGTATTAGAAAAATACGTTTATTTCATGTTGACTTTAAACAAGCAGAAAACAAACTCGGCCATCTAACCTGAAGGCCGACAGGTCCGGGTGGTCCTGGGAAGCCTCGTGAGCCTTCATCTCCCTTCTGTCCAAAAAGACCCTGCTGACCTCTGGGACCTTGCTCTCCATCAGCACCCTGCAGGGAGGAAGTGACATCACTAACACTGCTTTTACCGCAGCAAGACATACAACATACAGTATGAGACATGGATATTTCAGAGTACTTACAGAAGGGCCCGGCTGACCACTAGGACCTTGGGGACCGGTGGGCCCTGGAGGACCCTGAAGAACGGCAGAAAGAGCGAGAGAAACGGGAAAAAAAGAAATGAGAAGAAAGAAAGAAATAAGCAAGCTAATTGATTTCCATAACATCTATATTCATCACTGCACAATGGTAATAACAGAGCGAATGGTCGTCATGGGAGATTGACACAAACAAACACACAAATCCAAACAGGGACTCATTGAATAAATGATTCTTTCACTCTGAATTGTAATGTAAATGTAAACAGTGAATTCGGAGTGACTCACCTGCTCGCCCTTGTCACCTTTGCCTCCCTTCTGTCCTGGCTCTCCGATCTCGCCCTGTCACAATAACATTTGCATTTACATATGCAAATATCTGCAAATTGGCTAAAACATGATAGAACAAATAGAAATACAATATCTGTTGTTCTTGGTGATGTCTGTCTAACATATCATATTTTGGATGATAGTACAATAATGGTATCAGATTGTGATACCATGGTATTTTATGATCATCATATTCATGATGTATAGCTGAATTTTCAGCATCATTCCTCCAGTCTTCAGTGTCACATGATCCTTTATTATTGCTTCAAGAAATGCTGTTATGCTTAATATTTTTGTGGAAACAGTGATACATTTTTAAATACCATTTGAAAGTTTAAAAGAGCAGAATGTTGTTGAAATAAAAATCTTTTGCAACATTATAAATGTCTTTGCTATCACATATAATCAATTTAATGAATTCATGCCGAATACAATAATTAATATCTTTCAAAAAAATGTTGTTGTTAAACAGCAAAAGCATTCATGGCAATCCAAGGAAAATCAAATAATGCAATGATACTATCATTGTATATGTAGAAGAAAAAAAAATTTAAATGCTGCATGCCAAAAAATATATAGTATTGCCAGGGGACATGTTAAAAAAAAGCCCCACAGTAAGACTTTTTGGTCCATTTTTGTTTGTGAAGACTTTAGGAAACTAACACTGTTATTTATTCCTCTGACTATATTTCCCAGAAGGCTTTGCACCTGTCACACATGGCAGAGCAGACACACACACATCCTTCAAATATATTGCTCACACCTTAAAACTGCCAATGCTAACACATGTTGGTGTCACACACACCTACACAAACCCCAAATCTGTGTGTGTAGGTGTGAATGAGTGTGTAATGGTGATGTCATTTCCTTTACACATTCACCAAAGTGTTAAATCAGAAAATTTACAATAAGGCTAACTGCAAATTTTCTTCCCTAACCGTCCATCCATTCATCAAAAATAAATATTGATCTGACAGCTGAGTAGATTGATCTATGTGAGTGTGTGTGTAAGTGAGAGTGTGTGTGTGTGTGTGTGTGTGTGTGTGTGTGTGTGTGTGTGTGTGTGGTGACCTTCACTTCTCCACATCCTGATCTAATCATCTACTGTAGCAAACCCACCAGATTCGACCATGATCATCAATTACACGCCCATGTCTCTCTATCTTTAAATAATTTCTCTTCTCAAACCTTCTTCCCTAACTTTCTAACACTTCATTTTCTTCGTACCTTATCACCATCCTCTCCTGGGGGTCCGATGGGTCCAGCCGGGCCTGGAAGCCCCACAGGTCCCTGAATACCATCTCTACCAGCTGGGCCTTGAGGTCCTTTCTCACCCTAATATGAGAGAGAGAGAGAGAGGTTATATAGTGAATATTGTAACCATATGACAGTGCAATGGGATCATAAATGAAGATCAAACGTGTACTCACAGGTCCCCCTTTCTCTCCAGCGGGGCCCGGGGGTCCTTGAGGTCCAGGTCGGCCCGGGAGGCCGGTAGGACCAGCTGGGCCAGCAGGACCACGTTCACCAGGAGAACCCTATGAATGTCAATATGAAATTTCATGACCAATGTACTTGCAGCGACTATCATTAGCTACTATGATGTTTGATTAAATATGCATTTGTTCTTGGAGAAATTCATATGGAGGCGTAGACAGCCAGCATTGCACATATAAAAAAGAACAAGCTATGATTTTAATGCAGAAATAATGCACTGCATTTGCAAGTTATTGATTATATAACTATGCAGCATTATATAAGACATCTGTCAAATCTGAGTATTAAAAAATGCTGGAGTCAAGACTGAATGAAAAGAGAAGAGGTGAATAGCAAACCTTTTGATAATCTATAATCATCTATGATTTATAAATATACACTAGTCAAACATTTGGACAACTTCTTATTAGATAAATTGGTAACACTTTATTTTGATGGTCCCTTTTGAATGTGCGATTGACTATAAGTAACTTCTCAACTATATGTCAACTAACTCTCATTGGAGTATTATTAGACTGTCTGCTTAATATCTGCAAATACTTTACTGTGATGCTCCTCCAACAGACACTCTACTGACTATAAGTAACTTTGCAACTACATGTCAACTTAATCTAACCCTAACCCTACCAGTCTATTAATACTCAACTAACACTCTAATGAGAGTTAGTAGACATGTAGGAGCAACGTTACTTATAGTCAACAGAATGTGTTAAAGGGACCATCAAAATAAAGTGAAACCCATATATTTATAATAAACATGATATTTAAATATAAAATGTAATATAAATACTTGAGCTTCTTCTTTCAAAGTTTGGGGCCTGTGAGATATTTTAATGTTTATGAAACAAGCCTCTTATGTTCACTAAAGCTGCTTTCATTTGTTAAAAAATAAAGTAAAAACAGTAGAATTGTGGGTGATTTTTTTTTCTGCATCCTTGCTGAATAAAAAGTATTAATATATTTTAAGAAAATCGTACTGATCACGAACATTTGAACGATAGTGAGTCCAAATGCTTGACTGGCACTGTAGATATAAATCAATATCATATTCACTGAATCGCTATACTCACTGAAAAGCCAGTTTGTGGAGCAAAAGGATAAAAGAGAAAGACAAAACAAGGTAAACAAGCAAACAACAAAGCGTTTGGAGAAAAGACAATGTCTACTTACAAAAAGAAAGACAATGTCTACTTACAGCGGGTCCAGGTGGCCCTGGAGGTCCTTCACTGCCTTTCAAGCCAGCAGATCCCTGCAAACAGACACATAAAACTGCTGAATGTACAAAACACATCCATGTGCTCCTGCACGACATGTTTGAAGGTTAGAGACACAGGGGATGTTCTATTTATACTGAACAACAAACTAAAAAGCTCAGAGTTAAAAACAAAACATGAAAAGAGACTCGCCTGTGCAAAACTTATAGGCTTTACACAAAGTTTAAAGGCAGGGTAGCCGATTTGTTCCAGAAACATCTTTTGTTATGCTGGTTCAAAGTCTCTTGATAGCAATCACTAAGTTATGGTCTAAATGCTTTTATATGTATATATAATCATCAGTGGAAGGAGTAGGACCATAAAATGTTCACCCAATCATTGCATTCGGTCTGAGCAGCGCAAACGAAACAGCAGACGCCTTTTACAGTTCCTCTTGAACCAAAACAACCAGCTTATGCTGCGTTCACACCATTACTACTGTCATTTGTAAGAGATGGAAACCCGTGACTTCATGGCAGCACTATCAACGGCGAAATTAATCTGCAGCAGTCAGGTGGTACAGGTCAGGGATCTTTAAGTTGTTTATGTTCATTATTATTGTAATGTTATGTGCTTTGAGACATGAGGTAGTTTAACGCCGTCTCTCGTGGTGCTTTGCAAACTCTGCTGTACGCATTCATGTGTTTTGAAGGAGGCGTGGCTTTAGAGACGCTCTAAAGGAAGGGTGGGATCTTATGCTTTCAAAGAAAAAATTCTGAAAATTGCCTACCCTACCTTTAACACTTAGGGGTTGTTCAAATCGCATGTTTCAATCTTGATACTCACCACAGGGCCTGGTAAACCTCTCTCGCCTGGGAACCCTCTGAGTCCTGGAGGTCCATCTTTACCGGTTGGCCCTGCTGGACCTGGATCTCCCTGTGAACACAAAGAACCAGATATGATGTTGTAAACCACTTCTAACCAATAGATACAGTGGTGTATTCCTGTGCATGTGTAATTTTTTTGTTCGTAAATGCTGAAGTGTAAATTTGTTGCACCTTCGCTCCCTCTTTGCCCGCAGATCCAGGTAGACCCTGTTCACCGGGTGGTCCTGGGGGTCCAGGGTGACCTCGCTCTCCCATTGGTCCTGTCTCGCCTGTTGGTCCCTGAGCAAAAAGAGAGATGGATTATGGGTAAGGTATTAGGGTAGATGAATCCTTGAATCAATTCAAATGACGATTCGTAAGTGAATCAATTCTATTCAAAAGCAATTTGAAAATTCTGAATGATTTAATTTACCACAACAAAGCAATTCAGAGGTTGCACATTACTTATTTAATATGTCGCTACTTTATTGAAATATGTTTCATCCAAATTATGTTTTTAATCTAGAGCAAAAACAATTCATTATTTCAAAAGCCATACAATACACTTTTTATCAATGCTTTGAGAAAACATTGAACTGTTGTATTAGTTATTTAATATTTCAAAAAGTGTTTTTACTGTATAATCAAGGAAAGCAATCAAAAAGTCTGGAAAACATAATAAAGATGCTACAGGTGTTTCTAAAAGATAAGTGGGTCTGCAAATTATGCAACATGAAGAAAGAAAGAAAATCAGATTATATGCTTCCATTTGCATGGCAGAGCATGTGCTCTTGAATATCCATATGTGTGTGTGGGGCCCAGTTTAAACCTGTGCCCACATCAACATTTGCATAAAAAGTAGAATATCATGATTGCTTATGAATAATTCATTACCCAGCCAGCGCCAACATCTAACTGCATCAACAACAGCATGTCAGGAGACAAAGCAGAGACAGGCCAACAAACGGCCCATATGTAACCTAATGGAGCCATTATGATTCCCCAGTGACAAACTTAGGACACCTTTAAGATAATCTGATGACCGAGTGATGGTGACAGCCTCATGAATATGTATCGCATGTCTCTGGCCTCAGCCCGTGGTACTGATGCAGGAGAAACAGATGGAGTGTGCTGTTTTATAAGCCGAATGCTTTATAATGTTTTATTTTTCTGTGGATCGTAGATAGAGCCCAGAGTCTAGTGCGTCTGATGCCTCCAGAGCATTAAAGATACAATAGAGTGTAGAAGCATCTTAAATATGCTTAAAAACAGCTAAAATTAGCATAGCCTTGGAAAGCAGATTTTTACATTTCCTGAGGGGTTCTGCCTCGTACCAGGGCATCGCTATGTGGTTGCTAGGGAGTTCTGTATTGTTGATAGGTGTTTGCTTCAAAAGATCACAAGTTTTTTTTGTATTGTGGCCCTGGATGAATTAAGTGTTATTTATAAACTATTATAGTATGTAATGATGATTTAAATGGGATTTAATTTGAATACTTTCAGATTGCATTTCAAGCTTTATTTTAATTACCGAAAAAGATTTTTTATAGTTTTAGTTTTAGTAAGCAATATCAACACTGTTATTGTCACATTTTACCCCAACGAAACTAAGAAATATTCATTTGCATCAGGCTTGTGCAAAATTCAGAATTTCAGAATTGGCCTGCATTCAATTCATGAATTGGAATTTGAATTGAATTGACTCCGAACCACAGGAAGTTGAATTTGAATTGCAATTGGAATGACAGGAAGTGGAATTAAATTCATGGCAATTCGAAGAAATTCCACACAGTCACACAACAGAAGGAATGTGATGAATCTCACATACATTCAGTGTTAGTTAGTCCAAGGTTACTTTGGAAATGTAATTGCTTACTGTTATTAGTTACCCATTATAAAGGTGGTTTGGGTTATTTTATTTGGATTACTTTATCAATGCAAAGCAATTTCCTTTTAATTTGATTAGTAACTAATTGGATTACACATTTTACTTCAGTAATACAAATAAATACAGTTACATTAATTTTGTAATTTAATAACGTAATTGCATTACACGTGACTAGTCACTCCTCAACCCTGCATACATTTTGTTCTAAAATATAGCTAATGATAAAATTCTTGAAATAAATGACTCCCTCAGTTTAATTAGTTTTGTTCCAATTTTCACTTCAAAGTAATCAAATAACACAGTGTATAATGCAATCATATCTGACATATACTGTAAAGCTTAATTGTTAAACACTTCATTAAAATATGTATATGAATTTCTTTGAATTGTTACTGAATTGCAATTCTGCTTCCTTTAATTCAAATTCGAATTGTAATTCTAGATCCTGTTTTTGACATCAATTCAAATTCAATTCAAATTCAAGAATTGAATTGGAATTAAGGAGTCATTCTCAATTCAATTCTGATTTGTGCACAAGCCTGATTTGCATAAATACAATGGGACTTTTGAAAAATGATTTTGTATTGCTATATTATTTTCATGACAACTGAACTCCTTTTCCCCCACCTTACTGTCATTATTACTCAAAAAAAGTCAGTCTCAATTCTAATACAGTAATTCAAATCATCTGGTGTCGACAGAAATATTTGTTTTTAGTATTTTAGAGAATACAAACAATGTCACAATGGGAAAAAATGCAATGGTCTGAAAACAGGCTTAATTTTCCTTTTGCATAAAAAAATAAAATAAAAAATAAATATTCATCCATACATCCGTTTTTTCATTCATTTTACTAACCCGTTTAAGTGGAATCTTATTAGTGGCACTATTCTGGAATTATAGAATCATTCATAAAATTCTAATTTTGTGTTCCACTTACCTGAGGTCCGACTACACCTGGGGGTCCGGGAGGTCCGGTTTTACCTTGGAAACCCTGAGAAGGAAACATAAGTGAGTTTATTTCTATAAGTGTGTGAGTGAAAAGTGTTTGTGGTAATTTCAGACGCCACTCACAGTCTCTCCTCTCTGGCCAGGGTGTCCGGGCAGTCCGTCCTTTCCGGGAGGTCCCTGAAAACAAGAAAGCGAGAAGGAATCAGGACAAATGATTGGATGATAAAGATGTATGAGGTATTTCGATAGATATATCTATAGTGTTAACATCACATACAGGTGGACCCTTAGGGCCGGGGAATCCAGCAGGTCCCTGTGGTCCCAGTAAACCCTGTAAAACAGCACAGAAATGGAAGGTAAATCTCTTTCCGAAGCAATATCCAATAATCAATACTTTGGAAGGATTCAATTGTTATTTATGCCGTACCCGTTCACCGGGTGGTCCTGGGGGGCCATCGCTTCCTGAATTGCCCTGTGGAGGCGGGCCGGAGAAGCATATGAGTAAAGGAAGGAGACGGTGGAAAATATAATAGAGCATTTTTAATATTTCAGTTTGTAAATGCAGTATAAAATGACCATGCAAATGTGATCAATTATTAATAAAGTAAAACTTATGTTTATTGCCCGAGGTAATGAGTGCCATTAAAGATTTGTTTGACTGATGGAGGATTTGTAGATCGGTAAAATTCCTGTTGCATTTTAATTTGCTCCAGCTGAGCAGATGAGACAAACATTGCATTTTAAAATGTATTAGAAGCTCCATTAGCTCTTGTCAACGTGTCTGCTTTTAGCTTTCATGGCTCCACAAATGATGAGAGAGGTTTAAAATATCCTGAAGCCAGAAATGTTTTCAGTCAGGGTGTGGTGTGCTTTTCCTAATTGAATTTTTATGTGCCAAACAATTGTTTTATGTATGCGTGAATGCATGTATGATATGGTTTTCTTTGTGTTTTATTGTATTTATTTATTAATGTTACATTGTATAATATTACAAATTAGTGGGGGGAAATGACAGCCTCACCTTTGGTCCTGCTTTCCCTGTTGGTCCCCTTGGCCCTCTTTCACCACGGGGTCCCTACAGAGATAATCACAAGAAGTGTACAAATATTAGAAAGAGGTGTGAGAAATCAATCCTAAACTAGTCATCAAAAGGGTACGTATCATTTGTTTTGTCCTAACTTTGTTGCCTTACCGTGGGTCCTCTCTGTCCTCGGGGGCCCGCCTTCCCTAGTGTCCCCTATGTGGGACAGAGAATAACACATGAATTTAAAGCAAAAATTCAAACATAGAATATTTTGTGTCAGTTCCCTATTATTATTATTAAAAGATTTGTTATAATTATTACATTTGAGTAAAATAAATATATAAATATTTTTGAATGAACAATAATACAGAATTAAACTGTGAATTATGGGAATAATTGTTAGTTTAATATTATTAACTTTTAAAGGATATTAAAGTAATGATTAATACATTCTAGTAAAATAAATAAATAAGTATTTTTAAATTAACAATAGCAAAATAATAAAACTGCATTGTGTAAATAATATTTTTTTTATTTGAATGAGATATTATGCTATAATTAATACATTCTAGTACAATAAATACATTTTTAAAGTAAGAATAATATATAATAATTAAATCGCACTGTGTGAATAATTATTAATTCAATATTATTTTTGTTTTAATAAGAACATTATTTATGATTATAATTTAGGAGAAGTAGAGATAACTAAATACATACAAGGTGTTAAATTCTCATGATTCAGTTCAGTCATACTGTAAAAAGTATAGCCGTTATTTGCAAAATTTCCATAGTAATATTGCGTGCGTGCGTGCGTGTGTGAGAAAAGTTTTTGGATTATAATGTGTTTATGGAAGACTGCATTGTCTTCCTAATGGCAGCCGGCTGCTGCTCTCAGCTTAAAGTGATGATATACAGCCAATAAAGCATCCGTGCGGAGAGCTGTGAGTTTACTCAGGGCATTTCCCAGCTTTTCTTGGCCATAAGGGTTCTGATACAGCTCAGTCTCAGCTCAGAGACCTGATAGCTTATATACACCGAGACTAACCCCTGCATTTTACTTCTAAAATATATAGTGCAAAAGTCGAAATCACTACTTTTATTATATACTTTTATGGTGTTGTTGTCATTTTTAGAGTTTCACAGAATGCAACCACTTTCATTGTGCATACTATATTCTGCGTAATATATCATTATGGGTATCTTACAGGTTTGGTATAACAATACCATTATATTTTTAACTAATATTTTTAATAATAATTTGTATATTTTCACTTTTCACTTTCATTTTCAGCAATTTAGTTATGTGCATTTGTCATTTTATACTATAATTATTACTATTTTGGTTGATCATTTTTTTTAATTCAGTTTTATTCCAGTTAGCAATTTTAGTGCTTTAAATTAAACTTATTTAATTTTTTTATGTCTAATTTTCATTTAGTTTCACAGTTTATCCATCTAATTTTTATATTTTATTTTATTTTCAGCTTTATTTCAATTACAATGTTTTTAATAGTTTTAGTTTTAGTTACGATTAACAACCCTTCATACTTCTGAATTGCATTTTGATATCACATGACAGAGAATAAGTCTAATTGGAATAGAGTTGATTTTCTTGCTCACTTTACAGGATTCATCAAATTGCATTTGCAAATTGCATTGCATTCATCAATATGGCTTATATTACATCGGACATATTCTATTTTATATTATATCCTTTGCATTGTTACATGATCATCATGCATTTCTTTCTAAAAAATTCATAAACTCAATAGAAAACCAGAGGGAGTATATCTTTCTGCACTCAAAAAAAGAAAAAGAGAGGAAAACTCCACATGGATTTCTTTTTAACACACCCTTGTGCCTTTCTCTCCACTGGCTCCTTGGAATCCCTGGAATCCTTGAGAACCCTAAAGAGGAAGGAAGAGAGAGAGAGAGAGAGAGAGAGAGAGAGAGAGAGAGAGAGAGAGAGAGAGAGATTAATTCACAGGTCCATCAAAGCGAGGAGGGAGAGAGGGATAAAATGAGGAGAAGAGAAGAAAAGTGCTGTTGCAGCAGTGCATGCTGGGTCACGGTCAAACGGAAAGCTGACACCAGATGGCATTATGGGTAAATCCACTTAGCTTTGATCAAGAAGTTCAAACATGTCTGCCTTCCAAACCTGCTCTAATGCATGCGCACACACACAACCTTGTCCTTATATCAATACATGCACACACTCGAACACGAATGCTGCGGATGCTGGGTAATCACAGGCAGATCGGGTATATTTACCTTGGGGCCTTGTCTTCCCGGATAGCCTGGTAAACCAGGTACACCAAGCTTACCCTAAAACCAAAGTACACAGAAGAAACATAACTAATCAGTTGTGACAAAACACTGACAAAGAATTGAATGATATTGAATCATTTGCATATTCAAATGCTACTGTATATAATGTTTTATACTCCTGTTGATTCTGTTTTGTTAGTGCTCTAATCTTGTTAGCCTTTCCCAGAATGAAGAATGAAAGCTGTTTTTTTTTTTTAAAGGTGCAACAACAAAGTCAACTTTGCTTTGCTTCAGTCACTCCTTAATTAAGATGAATAAAGCCCTCAGTTTATTGACAGAGAATGTTCTCTCTTGTTGCCAAACTTCATGCTGCCTTTCAGTCTACATAGGCAGCATCCTAACTGAGAACTTCTGGTTTGAGAAAGGTTTAGAACGCTCTCCTCATGCAAAGTGCACAGGACACTTGACTCACAATTCATTTCAATGGAGTTTGACGCTAGCATGTTGCTAAGCTAACTGCATATATGCTATACAGTCTAGTAAAGTCTCTTTAAGACAAGTAATTTCACTCAAAAATTACATTTTTAAATATATTCAAAGAGTAAACAATTAGACCCCAAACTTTTGAACAGTTTGAACTGCAATATAATCTGGCCAAAAGAAAGTATCTCATAACAAATAGCTACTGGAACAGGCTTTGCATCAGGGGCGTACCTTAAAATACTGTCTAGGTCACACTCACCTTCTCTCCTAACGGCCCGAGTGGTCCAGGATCTCCAGGCAAACCAGATCTTCCTTTGGGTCCCTCAGGCCCGTCTTCACCTCTGGGTCCAGCAGCACCAAGTTCTCCCTAAAGACACACACACACACACACACATTCACTCATGAAGATTCAAGAGGTCGTTCAATCAATTTAGAGGCCCATCCTGATGAATAACACAGTAAACCACCTACTGTATATATATATCATATCAGAGCTCATTTACATATAGAAATTCCAAGGGAAACCTGTCATGAAGAACTAAATTATGATTTTTTTGGTGCAAGAATCCTTAACTAACAGTATTATTGAATGTATACTTAATATTATAATTGACCTTCATGGGAAAAATACATTAAAAAGTATAGAATATAATAATTTCCTGAGCAGTTTTCAAAGGCTTCAATGTGACTTAAAATGTCTTAAAATAAGATATAACAAGCATTAAAATAAGCTCAAATTAAGATAGTTCCAAACATCTGGAATTCTACAATTTAATAATTTTAATTATTTAATCATTTTAATTGTTTTATTTATTGTAATCTCCTAATTTCGGTGAATCAAAAAGGCCTTCAAATATTGTTGAGGACAGTGAAGGCGTATATCACATATGTCTGTGCAGCTGTTTATTAATTTGATTTAAGGTGGACATCTTTGAATAAAAGATGTTGGAAATTGATTATAAAACAAGTTCATGAGGACAATTAGGGCCAGGTATTTACTAACAGCGTGCACCAGCGCAAACCCAAACTCTTTTGGTGTTTTACTTAAGACCTGCAGTGAAAAATGAGCGCTGAAAAGACGTGGAAGCAGTTATTTTCTCTGCTGACCTTATTACATATGTATTTGTAGGAGTTTCCCTTTCAGACGCAAAATTTATGGCAGGAGAGTATTTAAAATGAATCATGCGAGGTGATTTACTAAGGTTTGTGCTAGTCAATTTACTGGTATTTGAGCCATTATTTACCATCCAAAAAAAGCATGTCTTCAAACAGACGCTAATTTGCGCTGCTATTGGTAGATTGCGTTGGTCATTATGGAAATTATCCGGCTGTGTCCTATAACTTGTAGAACTAGGGGCTGTGCCCCTAGAACTTTCCACCCCCATTGGCGCATTTATGGGATTGTGCACTCACGCTAATTTGACCTGTTTAGTAAATCTGGCCATTAGTGTGTATGTGTTTGATATGTTTAGCCACTTTAAAGACATAATAGGCAAATCTGGGCACTTCAGCAGCATGAGAAGAGTGAAGTGCGTGTACGGCATTTAACAAGAGTAAAGGGTAATTTGGGACAATGTCCACCCACTTAAATCCAGAAGTATTTGCATATTGGCCTTTAATAACCCAGAGTGAGACACTTGCTCAATACAGATATTTACCCAGCGACGCAGTTGAGCCAGTGTACTTTATAACACCCCAAAAATCCAATCAATTAGGCAGTGTGAATATTACGTCCCCTTCGACCGAGGGGAAAACTGACTTCTGGGGCCCTCAATGACAAAATTTCTTGCCATTTTTGTGTGCAAAATGCATCCTACAGTCTGTGAAATGGACTCAGGAGTGTGTCATCTGGGGAGATGTGATGGCTAAGGTGTTCTGAGTGGTTTTTAGCACATTTCTATGTGACCAATCCCCAGGTTCTGGTCCTTAGATACAGCTTGGGTCCTTTCTTCAATGAATATCTATATTTGCGTAAACGTATGAGCAAAAGTAATAGTGATGCACTACTGAATATAGACCCACTGTGATTTATCTGCTTCTTCAGAGTAGCTCTGAGAATTAAAGATCAACCCAAGTGTAAAGAGACAGAGAGGAAAGATCAAATCCCATAATTCCCCAGAGATAAATCCAAACACAAATAACCTCTTCAACCTGAGAATAAGTCTCTTACCCTGTCCCCTTTGATGCCCATATCTCCTTTAAATCCAGGAAATCCATCTTCTCCCTGAGAAAGAAAGAGATGAAGAATTGACACTGAGAGCATTGCAAAACTTCCTTTCGCACATAATACCCCTTTTTTGACAAATGTGAAGGGACCGATCTCCATGGCAACTGCTACTTCTGCTATTTGCCGGGGCCTGATCTTATTTTCCTGCTGCACTCTCGCAGGATAAAACTTTTTAATGACCAAAGCGAGAAGGTCAAAAATGCATCTTGGAGTATGTTATGGTTTCCATATTCAGAAGCAGAAATGAAACATTAATGACACAGGAGCAGTGCATTAGGCGCTGGCACACGCACACACACACACACACACACACACAACAGCTCGTATCCATACAGACACAGTCACACGAACACACTCTAAAATTACCTTTTCACCCTTGCCTCCTTTCAGCCCGCGGACTCCATCAGCACCCTGCGGATAGAAAGAGCGAAAGAAAAAAAGAACTGAGATCAACAGAGTCCATCCAAACTACAAACATCTGAGAACCCAAACCCCTATGATGGACTCACAGCCTCATGAACGCTGTTCATAAACCATGAAGGTGATAAAAGCTCTGTTCCAAACCCTAGCAAGCCGCCTTGTTCTCTTCTATCTACATAGGCAACATTCTAACTGGAACCTCATAAGTGACCGATTTAGAATGCATGGGAGATTCCACTCACAAATGATTCTAATAGAATGTTGCAAAGCTAGATAGGCAAACAAGCATACTGACTGAACTGCAGCCTCACAAGTGAATAGGGGCTTTCACACAGGGTAGTTATAGAAACTAGCAACCAGGGTGGTCCCCTGAGAACTCAATTTTCCCCTAGGGAATTTTTTTCTGGTTGCATTTGGGACCCCCAGTAGGAACTCTGAAGTGACGTAAGCCGGCCGATGTCATTTAAGCACAGTATTTATCTTTACCATTTATCAACAACTGGAGGATGGGGGATGCCGTGATCGGAGCTGTGTTTTTGTCATGTGTCGTGGGTTCTGTGATAACAGAGATGGAATGTAGACATATAAGTTATGCGATTGAACAAGCGTCTAATGCCTGCTACAGACTTTGCTTTCGGTAATCCTATAAGATCATTACAAATCACACTGTACATGTATGTACACTGTAGATGATGACACCTATTGAATCGTAGGCTATGACAAGTTAGTATAGAAGAATAAAAAGTCATCAGCATGTGCTAGTGGTAAACAAATAGAGCAAGATGAATCGCACTTTGACCATTGTGGTTTTTATGTGCGGTGAAAAACAAGGAGAAAGCGAAAGAGGAGAATATGTATGTGGCCATTGCTAGGGAAAAGAGCCAACAAGCATCCCAGTTTTGCAAATGGAGCTTGAGGTACTGTAGTTTTAGCACCATGTCGAGTTGATCACTATGCATTTTTATGGTCTAGTCAGTAGACGTAGGTAGCAGCAAACACTGTGAGATGCTTCATTTCTGATTGGAACAGTCAGAAAATGATCCCAGGCTAGGTCGCAAGGCCGTGACTCTCTCACTGTACAACAGGACTACTGTTTAGGATCCACAACCACAGATATCGCCATGATTGGTCATCTTTCATCTGGGACAGCCCAAAATCGTACAATCATACAAGGGGTATAAGAGACGAAATCTCCTATGACAACTTGCAGTGGTACATGTCATCGAGAAAAGAACACAACACCGCAGACAAAGGCGAGATTTGCTTTCATTCGCTTTCTGTTCGTGGAGTAAGTATATGTAAACTGTGTGTTTACACGGCTTTTTAAAAATGGTTGGTTCCGGTGTTTCAGTATGCGTTCAGCCAATCAACGTACACTTACGTCACTGGTAGTTCCTATCGTGCTGGGTTAGACCCTACCCTGAAGTAGGAGCTAATTCCTAGAACTAAAATCATCCTCAGTTCCTGCAGTGCGAACACAAAAAGGTTATATCGGAACTATGAAAGCGTTCCTCTGGTGTGAAAGCCCTAATGATTTGGAACACTCAATTCTGCATTCCACTGCACAATCGCATTCTAGGAATTCCTTCTCCGCGAAGACTATAAATATAACAGAAATAATGTGATCAAATATAGAAATAATTTCAGCTTTTTATTGTCTTTGTTACAATCGCAGGACGACTTGAAGCCCTGCAAAAAAATGTAATACATTTTAATTCAGTAATACATCCTGACCATATTCAAGTAATCATCTATATGAAATATATTTAATAGGTATCGATGAAAAAAAAATTGTGTTGTGTCATGTCATTGACTCACAGGCCAAAAGAAGGTATATTAGAAGTTTTCTTTAATGCCTTAAATGCTGTCTAGATAGGCAGTACACTGAGTTTTGGAAGACATATAAAAAGTTCCGATGATTCTGCCTCAGGAAAGTACCAGAAACATTAGCAGGGTGTTGTTTTTATCAGGAAAAAGCTAGGGGCAAAACTCAGTAGCGAATTGTGTGACATTTCACTGACATCTTCCCATTATAGAGGTACACTAATATCTACTGACCAATCAGAGATTGTTTTTGAGTACTTCTATGACCATTGAGATGCAAGAAACACCTACCTTTACACCTCGAGGCCCAGGATATCCGATTGGCCCTTGAGGACCAGGAGGTCCCTGTAAAGTGCAATCCATTATGATTGAGTTATTAATAATAAGCAACATTTATGCAAGATAATTGTCTATATTAAACTCATTAGATAGAAGAATGAAGGATAAAAATGTACCAAGTTTCCTTTCTCTCCTGACGGCCCTTCTTTTCCTGGGTGTCCCTGTGTTTGTGACACAAAGATAAAGAGAATGAATATTTGATAAAACCACTGAATATTTGCCGTGTGGATAGAAAAAGCTTTGAGAACGGATCTGATCAATGTGTGTTTGTGAAGAAAGAATTGCCAGGCAGATCACTGTACTGTAATTATTAATACAATGAATTCTCTCTGATACACGGACAATAGAGCTTGAGATGAACAGATATGAAGCGCGTGTGTATATGCGTGTCTATTTCCCCGACTCACCGGAGGTCCATCGGCTCCTGGCATTCCCGGTAAGCCTGGTTTTCCATTGGGACCCTGAAGAGGGGAAAACCAGCATAAGCACTCACAATCCATTAACACTCAGCACACACTTCCTGTTTCAAATAATCTAGTTCTAGTTCTAAGCACATTGCAAACTCTACATAAAAGGCACTAGTCCATTAACCAGAGAACCATCCTTCCAATCTCACCTTCTCTCCTGGAGGTCCGATCGCTCCCTGAGGACCTGGAAGCCCCTGTGGAAGGAGGACAGGAGTAAAGGTTAATGTGAAGTCGATGAAGGGCGGGGTCTGCAGTGTCTAAGTGGGCGTGGCTTGATCAATACCTGAGCTCCGGGGTTGCCTTGTTGTCCAGGAGGACCTGGCTCACCTTGAGGACCCTGATGGGTGGAAAACAGAAGGATAATAAAGTGAATGCGTGTATAAGCATGTTTGTGTGCAAGAGTGTGTGCGTCTCAGACTAACAATGTTTCCTTTAGGTCCAGGATGTCCATCCATGCCAGTCACACCCTAAAACGAGAAAAGAAGGATCAAAATAAATTAAAGCATTCTTCATTCTTAGATTAAACATTGCATGTGAAAAAAAAAATGAATCATAGAGTAAGTGTATAAATAACATGACGGTTGATGACTTGATTCAGTTAGAATCTAAATAATTGATTCAGATTGAGATAAAGTATGTACTCACAGGAGGTCCTGGGGCCCCTTGGGGACCTTTGGGGCCCAACAAACCACGAGGACCCTGAACAAGAGAAACAGACAGTTGTGTTGAGCAGGAAAAGTCTGATAATAGAGGCGCCATTCAGATAAAGTGGGTAGCATTCGCCTGGTCATGTGACCTCACCATGCATTTTCAATAAAACATTTTAATTCATTTTCATTTTAAACATATTTGCATATTTGAGGTATAGAAATATTTAATGCTGACTTTAAACGTACTTTAAATATCTTATCGGACATAACTGAGTGTGTTTATGTGTATAGGCAAGAGCAGATTAAGTCACTCCCAATCTAAATGTGAATATGGAGCGCACCCTGCTGGACAGAGTGTTAAACGAGTGCTTAATTGACTAAACCTTTTTCATCTCCACTACACTTCCTCTCTCTGATTGATTATTTCACTTCACATCCATTACGAGCAAAATGACTCAAAAAAAATGAGTGACATGCATTTGTGGTTTCACTACACTGGAGGAAACGCTATATTACATAACACTTTACAACAATGATGGATTAGAGAGGATAAGAGTGCATACTGGGAAACTGGAGGAAATATTAACTCACCGGTTCCCCGGGCAGACCCCTGGGTCCAACCTCACCGTCGTCACCCTGGGATACAGGAAGTTATGTCATTATTATGATACATTTAGATAAAGAAAAATTGTACAGATGATGAAGGAAATAAGAGGGGATTAAATAAGGAGCTCATACTCTTTCTCCATCCTCTCCTGAAGGCCCAGGCGGCCCCTGAGGTCCCGTCTCACCCTACAACACCAAAGACACACTCGTGAATATTCATATAATGAATAAACCTGCTGTTTACATGATTACTGTCATTTCTTTTTGCATGATTACTGCCAAATAAATTATCAAATGGACATTGAATGATGACATCAACAGAATTTTTTTTTAATTTGACCAATCAGAATCATGCATTACAGTGAGTCATTTGACCAAAAAATCAACTCTGTTCAACATACTTCAAAATTGTTACAATAATAAAATAATAAATAATAAAATAACTCTAAAGTGTTCCACCTATTTTAAAATGTTCATACCATGTAACCCTTATATTGCCAAATAAATCATCAAATGGATTTAAAATGTTGAAATGATCTGAAATAATTTTCTTAAGATTGTCATAATCATGTATTCCAGAGAATTAAAATAAAATAAAATAATTTAAAAAGTGTTTACCCTGTGACCCTTTTCACCGGGCAAACCAGCGAGACCATCGAATCCTCGGTCACCCTGTGAAGCACACAGACAGGAAAGAGTTCAGAAATGCAGGAACTTTATTTAAATAAGAAATAAGCATCAAGTGTAATCTGTCTACATGCCATCAAACTGACACTATTTACTTTTTATTGATCGTACTGTATGTTTTGATAAAAGAAGTCTGTCAATATGGCAATCTTCTTCAGTTTTACCTTTGTTCCCGTCTGTCCAGGCATCCCTCTGGCTCCATCTGAGCCGGGTCGACCCTATGCCACAGAAAACATCATTCTTGTTCATAAATCAATAAGTCAATAATAATCACTCAGGCTTTTGCACAGACTCAGTGGTTTTGGACAAAACACAAACTTACCCTTCTACCAGGCTTTCCAGGAGGGCCTGCGGATCCCAGTGGACCACGAGGACCCTAAACACACACACACACAGGTCTAAGAACAGCTCTATCTTGCATTGAAGTGCCTTTGTATGCCATCTAAATAGATTTGGCACAAATAGCTGAGGATTGTGGGTAATTTGTGATGCCTACCTGAGGTCCTGCTTCTCCAGACTCTCCTTTCAGTCCAGACACACCAGGAGGACCCTGGAAAAATCAAATCAAGCATTAAACAAAATCATACATACTATCATGATGACAGATGATAATAGAGATATAGTATACAGACATACCAGAGGACCAGTGCGGCCTGTCAAACCCATCGGCCCAGTCGGACCCCTCATCGCCAGCTTTATAAAAATAAAACAGAGTGATTAGTTTGCATACAAAACTAATGCATGTGTGTGTGATATCATGTGTATTGGTGTGTCTTTTACCCTGGCCTGCTGCATGATGGCTTGCATCTGAGCTTCTTGGGCAGAAACAGCAGGACCTTTATGTCCACTGTCCCCTCCTGTACTCATGCGGAACTACAGAGACACAGCGGCACAAAACTATTAACATCAGACTAAAAACAATAAGTTAGACATGCCAGCCAGAGTGAAAATAAATGTGTTTCATCTTAACATTGACTGGATGATTTGTTTTGGATGTTCAAAAGTAAGACACCACATCAATCTGTGAGGCTAAGCATGCATACTAAGATGGAAGTATTCAGAATGGAATACCAGCATACTGCATTTAGCATACTGCACAATATATATTTTTTAAATGCACAAAATAAAATTAAAATAAAGTGGTAAAAGCCATAAATTCTACATTATTTTTAAGTTTCATGCTCCTTTAATGGAGTGGCATTTAGTTATAGAAATAAATACAGTGAATCTGAATAAAATATAAATAAATAACTTTAAAGTTAAATAACTTAAAGTGTTCCACCTATTTTAAAATGTATATGTTAAAATAAAATAAAATAATGTGTTTAAAAAATAAAATAGCTTTAAAGTGTTTTAATAAAATAAAACAAAACAGTAAAGTACGTACTGCAAAAAGATAATATAAATAGTATGGAATTAAGACTACCATACTACCTTTAGTATTTTTTTTTCCATATAAAATAACTAAGGCAGAAATAATGTGACGAGTATGTAGTATGGTGTTTCATCTATAGGCAGAAATAATGTGACTAGTATGTAGTATGGTGTTTCATCTATAGGCAGAAATAATGTGACTAGTATGTAGTATGGTGTTTCATGTGTGTGCATGGGTCAAATTGATCAGCGGTGCCATCTGGTGGCTGAACTTAATCACTACACTTCCAAGAGGAAGACTGCTAGTTTTAAAGCGATCCTCATGAGCAGTGCTGTTGGTTGTTTCATGTCTCTGTACTGGTTTTTAAGAGTATTTTTTTTTCAGATTGAGTAGAGGTAGTGTATAGGGTGGGGTTTAATTACAATCAAATGTTGACGGCAAACACATATACACACCGGACAACGTAATTTTTACTGTGGCGTTCGAGAACATCTGGATTTGTTATGGAAGCATTCCAGAACCCTCTACTGAAAGACATTGTGAAGTCACTACACGTTCCGGAATAATAATAAAAAAAAACTATATTGGAGTAACAGCTGTGAAAGAGGAAATTTGGAAATGCTGAGAGTATGTGGAATTTGTGAAATGTCTCACTGCATTCACCAGCGCGTGATTGATAGGGGATCACAGCAGCAAAGGGACGATTATGTTTCTGAAATCTCTCTGACATAGTTATCACTGTTGAACCACAGTGAAAATGAAAATCAATCAAGCCAGCGCAAGAACTAACTATTAACATTCATTATGACAGGCTACAGGCTAAAACTGATCTCAGTACAGTTAAATGGGGCTTGAATCCAAGCTAAAAGCATGTGTGAAAATGTGACATTTTAATGAGTAGTTTCGTTTTTGTAAATGTGCATGTGGTGATTGTGCTCAGAATTACATACAGGCAACATCAGGACAGTCCCTGGAGGTCCTGGAAGACCATCGGCTCCAGGCAGACCAGCGCGACCAGGAAGACCCTGTCAAGAGCAGAGGATTGTGGGTAATGCATAAAACAGCAAGCATATTTAATGTAATGTATTTCAATCAGTGAAAACAGGTTCTAAAAGGTTTCAAATACATTTAATTATACAGTATGGTGAAATGTCCAGGTCATATTCTTCATATTCATATCTTATAAATGTACTTTACAATTAAAAAATTCTTAAATGGTAAAATAGGCTTCAATTTAGTTTATTGTATATGTATATGTATATATATATATATATATATATTAGGGCTGTCAAATGATTAATCACGATTAATCGCATCCAAAATAAAAGTTTGTGTTTACATAATAAATGTGTGTGTAGTGTGTATAATTATTTTATATATATATAAATACATACTCATGCTTGTATATATTTAAGAAATATTTGCATGTATATACTATATATAGATTTATATATAATTTATATTATATATAAATATAAATATTTTATATATAAATAAAAAAAATGTCTTAAATATATAAATGCACGTGTGTGTACTTATATATACAAAATCATTTTACACAGTACAAACACATTTATTATGTAAACACAAACTTTTATTTGGGATGCGATTAATCGTGATTAATCATTTGACAGCCCATATATATATATATATATTCACCCTTGTTCACTATTTACCGGACTTGGACATTTTGCAGAACACAATTTTAAGTGTTGTTTTCATATTTTTGTTTTCATGTTTTCTTACCCTCTCTCCAGGATCTCCAGAACTACCTGGGGATCCCGTTGAACCTGGAGGGCCGGGGAGACCCTGGAACAACACAAAGGTACTGTCAGAAACACACATAAAGCCAGGGTGTGCAAACACACAAACGCATGGGTGTTGGTCCAGTAGGACTCTAGATCACTGCTGGACTCTTTCCATTGCTCAATTTCTCATACTCATGTTGTTATAGTCCCAATAGAGCCATCAACTCCATCAATTCACCAGCTGAGAGAAGAGCTGCTTTATTAATAAGTAGGTCAAGAATGAAACTGAAGAAACAAAACAGACATACAGCTGTTTAGCATTGTCAGCAATAGTCACTGAGCCTAAAAACAGTTCAGTTTTCCCAGTAACTAGTTCAGTTTTTTTTAAGTTTCTCAGTTAATACTTTTATTTTATATTATAGGTTTTAGCAATTGTGTTGTTTTTTGCCATTGTTATTAATGATTTTTTATATATTTCTATAATGATTTAACATTTTTTATTTCAGTTTTATTTTAAGCAATTTTAGTATTTCAACTTAATTTATTTTATCCATGGCAACATTTCACATTTTTCACACAGTTCTTTTTATTTATTTATTTATTTCATCTAATATTTACTGTATATTTTATTTTAATAATCAAAACCATTTTTTATAGTTTTTCCTTTAGTTAACAATAACACTGTTTGTTTTATTAGTATTATAATAAATGTATACAATTAATATTGTTTTGTGCCAGAAATATACAGTGATCTGGTCTTTGGTAGGAGAGATTGTCACCTAAAAAAGCTTCAGCATAATTATCAACCTTTTTTTAGTAACTTGTAGAAAACTACATAAAGGTAGCTTGACTGTATAACTGGTTTAAATTAAAAGTTGCTTGTAAATTGGCAAACTAAAGTTTCAAAATACTTTCAAAGTACACATATGGAAACACACGCACACACACACACACACACACACACACACACACACACAGGTAGACTTACTGTGGGACCCTCTGGACCAGGTGGGCCTTCGACCAGCATTCCCTACAAGAACAGAATAACACAAACACATTCAAATAACAGCATAAACACAACCTTCAACACACATATAAGATCTGAAGTGTGAGACTGCCACAGCTTTGGTCAACATCAATCATTTGAAAGTACAGTACATTTCTCTTATCCTTTTTTATTTCAAGTCTGTGGGCTGAAACTGTGTGTGTGTGTGTGTGTGTGTGTGTGTGTGTGTGTGTGTGTGTGTGTGCGTGTGTGTGCGTGTGTGTGTGTGTGTGCATGTGTGCGTGTGTGTGTGTGCGTGTGTGTGTGTGCGTGTGTGTGTGTGTGTGTGTCTGTGTGTGTGAGATCTGCACTTGGCCACAGGTCAGTGTACGGATAATAGCAAACAGCATCATCATGAAGTCTGTTAAAACACTGATGCCTGTTTCTCATGGCCTTGACTGTTTATGAAGCATGTGAGATGATCTTTAAACTGAGTTCTTTATTTTAAGTTTTGGAACTAATATTTCTATTTCTATAGTAATGCCTCAAAATATTGGACTCTAGCATAAGGGGCAGAAAGGAGAATCTTTTTTTATTGTTAACGAAAATTTGTGAGTGACGAAACCATTATAAAACTGGCAATGATTGGCTGTTTGATAACCACAAACAGCACACATTTATGCTAATGAACTATATTTGTGAAAGAATTGTGTATTGTATAAGTTTCTTTGGATAAATGTGTCTGCTAACTGCATAAATGCTCAAATATAATTCATTTACAAAACATGTCATTTATTTACATGACATGAGAAGTTCACAAAATGGCTCGTTTGTGGGATTTGTGACGTCACAGCTAGGGAAATTCTTAATTAAAACGGATCAGCTGTAACCAAATATACTGTGATCTGTATCAGGACATTCAAGCTATTTTGTCTGGAAGTCATCAGTCATGATCAATTACTGATCAAAAACATCATAATAGTTCATAATAGTTTTTGTAATACCATATTGTGGTATTACTTAATAGTAATGCTACAATAGTACAATTATCTCAAGCAAGCCCATGAAGATTGAATGCCAGTCCCAGAGAGGTCCAGAGCCCAAAGCAGAGGATCATTAGATACAGTGTGTAAAGCTCAGGCTCATTTAACTCAGGGATTGTACTATTAGATAAAAAAAGAACAGAAGAAAACTCTATTTGTTTGTTGGAGCATCTTGGTCTAATCTGTCGCTTTTTAAAGATGCCGTGGGTCTAAGCGATGTCCCGAAGGCATCATCCGAGTGTGCTGTCGTGGCACTGGGCATGTTCGCTTTGTTTTGGTGCGTTCCTTACATGCCAAAAAACACAGAGTGGACATCAGTTGGTGTGTGTATGCAGAAACGAGAGAGAATGTGGGTTTTTGCAGAAAGAAGCATGTGATTTAAGCATTTTTCTCTCTCTAAAGCACATGGTCATCCTTCATTAAAACCAGCTGTCCTGATCTGTATGATTGTGCTTTTCCTCAACTCTGAAATAACATCTACAAATAACATGATCTTCTCATTGATGTGTTCTTGTATCTCTGCAACGTCTTCTGCATAGCACAAAAACCCAAACTTTGCATGGTCTTTCCCTGATATGACCGTGAAGGTAAGATCCCAGCTAACATAAATATGTTCTAAAAACGTTTTGCTAATGGTCCCTTTAAGCTATAAAAACATTAAGTTCTCTGAACGTTCAAAAAGTACAGTTTTTTAAAAACGTTTTTGCAAACGTTAAGGGAACATTCCATTTTATCACTTTGCAAACAATCTGGGAATGTTACTTTTGAATGTTCTTTAAACATTCTGAAACAAGTTAGGCGAACATCAAATCCAACCAAACGTTTCAGGTAAAAATGTTCCATGAACAATGTATAAATAGTGTTTATGTGCTAAGATTTGAGAATAAAGACCAGATAACTATAAACAAATGTTTTATTAATGTTACTGGGTTTGTTCATAACTTGCCACAAAGTTAGCTTAAGTTCTGAGAGGGTTGCCCGTTAGCTGGGATGTAACCTCTTCATACATCCTGGTGTTCATTCACACTAAATCCAGATGTCTGCGTTCATGCTCTCATGCTGAGAGCGCAGAGACATCTGTTTGAAATCTCACAGCTGTTAGACATCATGAGCCACGTGAGCAGTGAAGACTGTTTGCAAGGACAGATAATAATGATTCCCATCATGCAAATATAATTGTCAGGCTTAGCATGGTAAACGCATCTGCAAATCTGAGACTCGGTGTCTGAAACAGGAGTGAATCGCTCTTTTTGGAATGCAAATGCAAATCAGGAGTGAATCCAGATTACTCTGAGACAGAAGACTGATTCAGGTTTTTAAGCTGCCTAAATGTTTTGTATTATGTACATTTCTGAAATACATAACTTGGACACAGTTACCTCTGATAACAGATCACTCTAAATTGTAATGTAGACGTGCATTTTCTGTAAAGCTGCTTTGAAACAATATGTATTGTGAGAAGCGCTATACAAATAAATGTGAATTGAAATGGGACAAATTAAAGCAACAAGAGATACGGCATATTTTCGTTGATTGTTTGGTTTCTATCTCTTCTCAGTACAAAATTTTGTTCCATAAACTGGTATATTAAACATCAGCCATGTTCAGATTGGCTGTGATTTTTTGCTTAAGTTTCATATTCAGTGTGGACAGACAAATTGCTCATCGCTGGATTACTTGTTGCATCGCACCTGATTAGGACACAGTGCTAAACTTTCGCTCCTGGTATACTGTATAACATTTACATTTTTATATTTTATATATATATTTAGGGCTGGGCAACGATTAATCGCGATTAATCGCATCCAAAATAAATTTTGTTTATACATAGTATAAGCAAAATAAGTTTGTTTATACATAATATATGTGTGTGTAGTGTGTATAATTATTTTGTATATACTGTATAAATACACATATATGCATGTATATATTTAAGAAATATTTGCATGTATATACTGTATATATATTTATTCATAATTTATATTATATATAAATATAAGTATTTTATATATTAATAAAATATTTTTCTTAAATATATACATCCATGTGTGTGAATTTTTATATACAAAATAATTATACACACGACACACACATATATTATGTGTAAATAAACTTTTATTTTGGATGCGATTAATCGAGATTAATCGTTGACCAGCCCTAAATATATATATATATATATATATATATATACACCGGTATACACTACTATTAAAAAGCTTGGGGTCAGTAAAATAAATTAATATTTTTATTCAGGAAGGATGGAATAAATTGATTAGAAATTATAGAGACATTCATGATTTCTGAAGAAAATTTTTAAACTAGAAAATCATTTTTTTAAACAGTTACTTTAAATTGTGCGTGTAAAATCCAAACTTTCCCCAAATCCCCAAACTTTTTAACGGTAGTGTAAGTGTGTCATACACTGAGTGCCACTTACGGGTTCAATGATCGCAGGCTCTCCTTTCTGGCCTTTCTCTCCTCTCAGTCCACCCACCTTTGGAAACACAAACTCAATTTAATTCAGTGTACATCAGTGTTAACACAATGTGGATTATAACTGGAGTTGCAGGTAATAAATAAAACAAACAATTCTGAGAACTTGCTATGATATCAACCTAATGTCGTCAAAAACCCATTCCATGGAACACAATTCTCCTTTTGTGCTCAATGGAGGAAACAAATTGTGAATTTTCCCATAAGTTTGGATAGATGTTTTGGGTTGCATTGTATGGGTGTAACTTGAGATCACCTCTCCATAGATCTCGTCGGTCTCCGCAGGCAACGCTTTGTCGCCGTCAGTGTATAGGTCGTCATAACCATACATCTTCTCCAGTTCTGCATCGGTGTAATCTGGGATTGACTCCTCCTTAAACGTGTCAACATCGATGGAATCTGCTTCTCCACCGATTCCTCCCTGTCCTCCCGTGGCAACAGACCCCGCCCCCGCACTGGCCCCTGCACTGGAGGATCCGCCCCCAACTGAGCCACTTGAAGAGACAGCCCCGCCTCCAACAGAAACAGCCCCGCCCCCTGCGGACCCTGAAGAGCTGCTGCTGCCGCCTCCTCCCACGGTGTAATCTCCCTCTCCGTATCCTTCTCCATATCCCTCTCCATAGGTCACATCTTCTCTCTCACCGTACTGGGTATAATCATAACCGCCATCAACCTGTAAAAACAATGAACAGGCCATCAGATATCATAACCCACCAATAACTCAGTATTTGTGCACTGTGTACATCTATGGATTTTGAAATTGAAACCTATAAAAGCAAGTCCATCTCAGATTTCAACTCAAAAATCAAAAGAAATTTTTTTTTCTTTAAAAAAATGTAATATATATATATATACATTATAATATTATAAATCTATAAATTAGAAGTATTATAATGTATTTTGATATATTAATTATATCAATAAAATTAACATTTTATTGATAAATATTAAATGTAATAATATATGATAAATTCATCATATATATATACACACACACACACACATAAATATATATATATATATATATATGTGTGTGTGTGTGTGTGTGTGTGTGTGTATATATATATATATAATGTTGTTTTATAATATTTTATAATAAACAGAGAACATATATAATATAGATTAGAAATAATTATCTGCAATTACTATTAATATCTGCAATAATTATTAATCATTTTTGCAATTACTGCATAATTCATATTTAATTTTGAATGTGAATTTTGCAGTAATTACAATAATTAGCAAACCTTTCAAAACATATGAAATAAATGAATGAATTAAAACAGAGAAATTCTTTTTAAAAAATAGTCAATACAATAGTCAATAAAAACTAAACTCACTGAGGTAGAGGTAGAGGTAGAGCTAGAGCTGGAGCCGGTACTAACTCCAGAACTGGAGCCGGAGCCGGTACTGACTCCAGAACTGGAGCCGGAGCCGATACTGATTCTAGAACTGGAGCCGGAGCCGGTACTAACTCCAGAACTGGAGCCGGAGCCGATACTGATTCTAGAACTGGAGCCGGAGCTGGAGCTGGAGCCGGAGCTGGAGCCGGAGCCGATACTGATTCTGGAGCCGGAGGTTCCATTGCTAATGATTGTGATACTTCCACTTCCTCCTCCTCCTCCTCCTCCTCCTGATGACGATGATGACGATGATGATGATGTGATGATCCTCCTGTCCAGGTCTCCTGCCAATCCCATATCCACCTCACCCAGTCCAATATCTACTTCTCCTCCAGCACCTGTGCCTGTGCTAGTGACCGTGATGGTTCGGGAGCCATCAGGCCGCGAGGTCGACTCGTCGTAGTAGGTCTCATATCCGGTCTCGTATCCGTCGTAGCTGTCATACGGGTCCTCACCATTAGTGGTGGTAGAAGTGGAGGATGAAGAGGAAGAGGAGGAGCTACTGGAGCCTCCTGTTCCACTAGTGATAACTGAGGAAACCACGCGACCGCTATCCGGAACAGACACCTGGTAAACACAGTAAATAGACACTTTTAAAGAATAGATAGGCTGGGGATTGGCACTGATTCTCATTTAGATTCAGTTTCAATCCAGTTGATCCCAGTTAGGAATATTTCAGTTTCACTGTGTATAAATTCTCAGCAAAATAATGCTTTTTAATAGCATTATTTTAAATTATTTATAGCATTATATTAAAGCAACAGTCCCGCTACATTTGTTATTCATTAAATATCTTTTTTACTTGAGAATATGTCAAATTATGGAACAGAAACGGCCAACAAACACAGTTTAATGATGACTTTAAGAATAAATATTAGATTTTAACTTAGAAAAATCTATATTTTCGCACAGCCCTAACGGTTATGAATTATTTGCATAATATTTATTTTTATTTTTAAATAAAATAAATGTATGCTAAACAGAAAAATACAAAAACAAATAAAAAATGACAAATTACTAAAGCTTAAATTAAAATTAAAATTAAAGCATAAAAAAATAAAAGCTCATTCAAAATATGAATAAATACTATAAATAGTGCATAAATAATATTAAAATAACACTGACCGTTAGGTCTTCAGTTTCGGTTCCAGTCGTTTCATCAGTTGCCGTATCTGTCTTTTCCCTGTCCATGTCCTCATAGTAGGGATATTCGTAATAGTAGTTATCATCCTCTGTGTTCTGAAGAAAAATCATTTTAATATTTGAGTGTTATTAAATGGTATTAAATATTACATTTAAAAACACAGTACCACCAGTGTTCCAGAAAGGACTACTGATAATTGTGTTCTAGAACATGACAGAACACCACAATAGAATTACAGTTACTCGTATGAATATTCTAGAGTGTGAAAGCGTGCACTTATTCGTTTTTAGCTTTCTTAGTTCTTTTGCAAGTGCATATGGGTTGACTATATTCCATGTACTGTTGTCTCATGGAATGAGATCATTCACGCTGCATGCATAGTAATTATGTTAGCAAAATGCTGTTTAAACTAGTTTCAGATGGAATATAGCACATCACACCACATACTACCCATTAAGATATAAACCTGCACATGGATCCATTTTGTAAATCTGAGCAATGCAAAAAAAATGAATGATTTTTGAGCCTGAGGACACGAACATGATTTCAAAAGCGTCTCTCAAGAGTCTCTCAAGCGTTGACATCCTGTAATTATAGGAATTATGACATCATGTGAATGCAGCATATGTTATTTGTTCTCCTTGATAAAAAGAGGCAACCATTATTGCTTATTTTATATTCAAAATATTCAAGTGAGAGCAAATATATGTAAACATATCTGAATTAAAAAAAAAAACTTTGTTGAATATAAAAGTAATATAGAAATATATTTAAAAAGCACAATATTTGAAACTTTAATTTTGAAATGTTTTCTTTTATAATTTTTTTATTTGACTTTATATTACCTATATATCTACATCTACCAACATTTGAATATAAAACTAGAAAATATAAATATATTTTAAAAGCACACTATTGCAGGTGGGACAAATTATTTGATCATTTGTCTTATATTAATTTGACTTTTATACTTATATATATACTTATTACTTTATTATATTTATATAAATATTTTACATTATATTTTTAAATAAATAAACATATACAGTATGTACTATATACATATACTGTATATTTGAAAATAAATCTGAATATAAAACTCTTTTTTCATACTTTCATTCATAAGTTGTACTCATGGCACGCTTATTAAGCAGTTCAACACTCTTCTTGATTAATAGATTGAAATTCCCTGAGAAGAAAGAGCAAAGGAAAGGAGGGATTCCCTCAGATCGAGTCCAGCGGAAATCCATGTTCTCTCTTATCAAGCGAGAAAGAGAAGAACGTGAGGAATTCCAGCCGCTCGGCGACCTCTCGCTCGGATCCACCGCTCTGCCTCTCTCTCCCTAATTCCCACACATGAGCTACGGATAACTCATCACGTTTTAATATTTAAACGCTGGACTTGGCTTTTGAAGGACTGGTCAAAGGTTCAGGGGCTTTTCTTTCATATTGCCCCCTACTAATACCCCACACTCAGATTTACAGCTCCTGACACACACAAACGTGGAAAAGGTGAACACTAGGTCAGCAGAGGGTCGTTTCCGTGCCAACACACTGACATCAAAGCCCTGAAAGATGGAAGTCATTCATGGCTGAAAATGCATGCTGTAGTCATTTCTTTTTACAGACATAACTCAGAGATAACTTTACCATATGTTGGCCACAGCAGTTTTCCGATAGAAAGATAATAGATTACTGACAGCTGTGTAATTTTCAATTCTTTATCACTTTTTTGTTCATTTTTGTTCCTGAATATCCAATGGTAAACCATCGCGCTAGCAACGTTTTCAGGGTGCATGCATACAGAATTAGAGAAGGAAAAACCTTTCCAAATGAACACACATTCATTAATCAGCCTGACAAAACTGGAATTAAATAGTAATATATAACTGTGTGATTCAAGCATCAAATTCCCCAGAAACTCCAGCACTACTAACAACATTTTGAAGTTTTATTAGTCACATAAATGTGAAATTATTATTTACATTAAACTCAGCATTTTTCACCCGCAGTCGATCCCACAATTCCCTTTTGCTTAGCTCCCATTGAGAATCAATTGTAAACGGTCGGTCATCTCCGTGTTATTCAGCTTAAACTTTTTCACATGCTAAATCTCTCAATCTTTCATTTAATGCCTTCTCTTCCTCTCTCCATAGCGCTCAGAGGATATTGGCATCTGAGTGAACGCAGATGGACGGAGACTAAGTGAACACTCGATTGACCACATGAAATATTAAGTGGGCAATTTTTGACCTCTTCTAAGTTAATACACTCCTAATTGTAGACTAAATACAATTTGTTTGGATTTTAAATGTGTTATTTCTACCAGAAAGTGTCAAATATGAATTTAGAATTTTATTTTGTGACAAAACAGTGTCTATTATTTACTTCTTTTTTTTTTTTTTATACATATTGTTAATACAATATGTCAGCCTCACGAAGCCCAAACGCTACAGGCCGAGACCTGCTCATTTCCTCCCTCTATCACTCTCTCGCTCTTTCTTTCTGTGACAGATGAGGTCATCCGTTCGGTTGGAAAATAAGTTGTACACCGCCTGGAGCTGGGTCTTTTCCGATGGAATGGAAAGAGCTGTAAAGAATTAATATGCCTGAATCTTACACACACAAGTGTGGGCAGGTATTATTACTCCATTTTAATTTGTTTCTCGTTCCAAAGACTGAATAAAATTGAACAAGTGTATAAAAAGTCAAACAGTGAGTGCTTTTGTGCAGCCAATTGTAACACCAAAACCACAATTCTACATTTTCTTAGGAAAACCTGAGCAGTACTCTAATAATAAATAATTGACCATTATAAATGAAGGTCTTAGTGACATTACCGGCTCACCATAATGACCTCTGGTCAAAACACATCTGTTATGAAAGCTGCCATGGCTAGGGATTATTGCTGAGTGCTTTGTTGATGTGATGGTTTTATTTTCACAGGATTAAGGTTTAAAAGTGCTTCGGCTGTCCGATGTGAAAAGATTCATTTTAGCTGTTCACGACGAGCTACAAGAACCTGATCTCTGCTGTCTTTTCTGCTTTGGTTTTGTTCATACTGGGTCAAACAGAACACCAAGGATTCTGGGACATCCTTAGGCCGTGTGTCCACAAAAGTATTTTTTCAATTGTTTTCAATGGGAGTGCCACGTATTTAAAAATGGTAAAGGCGCTGATAGTCTTTCTTTTTTCTTTTTTTTACACAGAGAGTTTGAACTTTGGGGAAAGCGCAGAGCTCACCACCGTCACATTTTACCCAGCCGTCCAACCGCAGTGAAGGAGGGTTGGGACAAATATCACACCAACCAACCGCCACAACAGACGACATAATAACAGAACAAATTTATTTAAAACAAGAAACCTGAGCAAAAACTTTACATTGTATCGACGTTTTTATATTCAGAAACAAACTATCCTCGAAATCAGATACTGGTAACACTTCCGCGGATATTGCGTATCAGAGCAAACAAAGTGTCTCAACGCTCTCAAGCTCCTGCAGCACGGCACTTCCAGCTGGCTAAAAAGGCTTTGGTGGATCCACAAGCTTGCATCTCTAAAGGGAGTCTTGGAGGAAGTATATAAACTTACAAATTCATCAGTGTTTGGGTCTTGGTTCTGGGGTTGTTCTGGGGCAGGAACCTCACAGTCGGGGCTGTAGTGCTCACAGTAGTCAAACGCAGCACGATGGTCCGATACTATCATCAGCTGCTGGATGTCACCCTGGAAACAGAGAAATCTGCCATTACAACTTCTGAAGAGAACACAAAACAAATATAGAGGACTGACATATCTTTATACTTGATCTAGGGCATGTAAAAGGAAACATGAGGCAGTGGACCAGCAGAGAGAGAGACACTTTTACTCCCTATAGACCACAGTGACTGCCAAATCTAAACTGATCCAAGTTAAAATAAAGATGTGGACACTGAAGTGCAGAAAAAAATGAGAAAAATGCAGTTATATTTTATACAGCATACAGGGCTAATTCATTCATTTACTAAGAAATGCCAATTATTTTCACTCTACATACAAATAAATGCTTAAAAGATCAGTAGATAATAATAACTTTAACTATAATATTCTGTATATATGTTAACACTTTATTTTACAGTGTCCTTGTTACACGTTACATGGAGTTACTGTAGTAATAACAATACATTATGCATAATTACATGCAACTAACCCTAAACCAAACCCCAATCCTAAACTTAATCCTGTAGTAAGTACATGTAGCTAATTATTATTACATAATAGTTACATTAATAATTACATATTATTATTATTATTATTATTATTAAACTAATTCAGTAACTGCTCAGACTGATTGGAGATGGAACTGTGAACAGAAAAAAAAATTCAGGTTTGGTTGCCAAACCTTCAAATGAAATGTATACCAATGCATGAAGAATTGTCAAACAGCAATCACACAATCTGGACGAGCTGGGCGTTCAAATGAACCAGGAAGTAAAAACATCACATCAAATTTATCCAAAGCTCAAAACACACACAGACACAGGAGAGATAGCTGCGCTTCCGGCATAACAGCTGGACCCTTTCATTCAATAACCAATTCAAAAAAATAATGAATACAGTATGGAAAAAGGATGAAACACCTGTTGCAATAGGACAGGAAACACACACACACACACACAGTGAAAGTGGGTCACAGTCTGGAAGGAGAGAGTTGAGTCAGAACCTGAGCGGACGCCAAAACTGTCCAATCGAATTAGGGCACAATGACCAGCACCTGTGTACACACACACACACACAATACTTTCAACCATAAACAGTATAAGCTGCTTCTCATTCATTCTGTAGAGCTTCAGAAATTATTTGGTCTTTTGAATCAGTCAAAAAGACTCACAGACTCACAAAAGTTAAAGGTTTGAATCAGTCTGTATTTTTTTATGACAACATGTATTAAAAGATAAACATTAACAAACAGGCTTAATAATAATAAATGTTATTTTAATTCAATAATAAAATAAAATATTGGGACATTAGCTTGGTTTCCCATGATGCACTGCTGTATTATTTTATTGTTAATTCTTGTTATTAGATAATGTTTATAACACCAATTGTTATAGTCAGTGATTATACAATTGATGTTCTTTTAATTGTCCTTACTGTTTGTTTTGAGAGTTAAAGTACATGTCCATGTTTAACTAAATAAATAAAGTAAAACCTCTTCAAAAGCCAATGTTGTCTCACCATTACGAAAAATAGTACTGTTTAGTTTTGTTTGTAAATGTGCGGGAATTACCACACTGATTTATTATAGCAGTCAGATTCCTTTTCCTTGTTATACACGCACAAATACACATTTTTCCCACAGCAATCCAAGGAAACTTGTACAAGCAGGCGGAGAAAATGTGGGCAAAGTGAGTGTGAACCCGGGAAGATGAATGTCTGGAACTGACATGAGTTTAGAGTCAAACATGAAGAGACTAGAGCACACACACACACACATTACCTAATGGAGAAGATTTAAATCATCATGGGAAGAGAGAGAGAGAGAGAGAGAGAGATGGGGGGGGGGGGAGAGAGAGAGAGGGAGAGAGAGAGAGGGAGAGAGGGAGAGAGAGAGAGAGAGAGAGACACGCAGAAGGCTCTCCAGGCTGTGTGGAGATTTGGCTGTGAATCGACACACTAAACAGTAAAAAGAGCTGAGAAACACGATCCACAGAGAAAACTGGAAAACAAAACGCTTCTAGTGTCGACCAAACAGCTGAACACAGAGTTCTAGAGGACACATTACATAAAAGAGAGATTCTCAGAAAAGCTACACGTTTTACTTTATACATTAGTAACAACAACTACCGGTATGTTTACTTAGGAGTCATATAATTGAAAATGGGAAATACTGAAGGCATAATTGTTTTTAATTAAACAAATGCGGCCTGGAGCATTAAACTTTTCACTCTGTGTATGAGAAAATCACATTTTAATTAAACAAAATAAAAGTAATTATTTCAGTGAGACGGATGGGCTACGGAGCAGAAATCACTTTCATTAAATCACTCATTTTTTTTATTAATTGATAAAAATTATATTATTAGCATGGTTCATATTCACTAATAGAGTTTTTTTTTTTGTTGTTAATACTTTTATTCAGCAAGGATGAATTAAATTGATCAAAAGCGACAGAGAAAACAATTATAATGTTATTTCAAATGAATGCTGTTCTTTTGAACTTTCTATTCATCAAAGAATCCTGAAAAAAATCACGGTTTCCAACAAAATATTAAGCAGTGCGACTGTTTTCAACATTGAAAATACTGTAATCAGAAATGCTTCTTGAGCAGCAAATCAACATATTAGAATGATTTCTGAAGGATCATGTGACACTGAAGAGTAAATTCAGCTTTTCCATTAGAGGGAATTTTTAAATAAATTCAATTACAAAACAGTTCTTTTAAATTATAATAATATTCCACAATATTAGTTTTGCTGTATTTTTGATCAAATAAATGCAGTCTTAATGAGCACACGGGTTTTCTTTCAGAACAGTCCATTTGCATTCACATATTCTCCAAACCAGCATCAGTGTCTTCCCTGGTTTCATTCCCTGTTTTTGTTCTATTTGTCACTCGTGACTTTTTCCGAAGGCTTTACTGCAGGAACAATGACCGTAGTCATTTCTCGTTGGCCGTTGCTCTGGATTGTTTGCCAGTGTAAACATGTGTTTGGACCCGACACCAGATTCAGAACCCAAAATCCAGAGTTTCCTAAATCCACACACACTTCAAACATTTTTAACTGGCAAATCTACTGTCTTAATGTAAACTAAATATAATCACGGTAGATTAGTGAGCTGTAGTTTTAACACACTCTTATGCAAAGCAAATTACATGGACACAATGGTGACCAACTTTTCACATCTGCACCATGCAAAGAAATTCAGATGAACCCTAACCTTAAAACTTTTGGCATTCTTAAACACGGTATAGTCCTTCATAAATCCCCATTTCCCTTGAATCTATAACTAATCGCAGTCATTCTTCGCTGCACATAAGCTAACAATAGCACAAACTGAAATAATACTCTTTTCTCTGTCATGTGAGTATCTTAAACCGGAAATAAATCAGTTCTAGGTCTGTAAAATGAACTCTTGCACTCTCTGCATCACTGCAGATTTTAACATACAATGTTTCTGTTTGCATAGAATGAAAGGAGAAGAGCAGAAACAGGAAGAGTGAGAGAGACAGAGGTGTACAGAGACAACTGATCTATTCTGGGATTTCTGTGTGTCTGAGAGAGGTTTATCACATTAATGTGGGACAGAGAGAGAGAATAATAGACATTGCATTGTCAGCAACTTTGAAATACGAGCGCCTTTTTTGCCAAAACTCCCCACATCTCTCTCTGGAGGCCGAGCTAACTGTTTCAGCAGCTGCCTGTGGTGACGCACGCAGCCAAAACACTGCGCACACACACACACTCGGGTTTAAACGCTTCAAAACGCCACAACTTTTCCAAAAATGAGTGCCACAGGGATGCAGTCAACAGAAGGGGGCGATAGACGACACTGCTGCAAATAAGCAAAAATGGAGGAACGGTCCCAAACTTTTCTGGTAGGGAGCCCAGAGTACAACACGTTCCCTTCAGTCCTTGAAAACATCTTGATTCCTTGTTCTGTCCTGCAATATTTCATTTCAACAGACAAGCAACATGCTTACACACACACACACACACACACACACACACACACATATCTCATAAAAACATGTCTGAGTCATATTTCACCTCAAATAGTTTTTTATGGTCCATATACACAGAAAAATAAATAATTTATAATTTAATTATTAATTTATATTTTATTTAATATATATTTATCATTTAATGTATATATATTCAAAAGATAAAATTATAATATTGTAAATCCATAAAAATTATAAATAATTATAATGTAAATGTTATCAATATATTTTATACTTTATAATTAATAATTATTATTTAGAATTTATATTATATCTGTTCTATTTTTATTATAATATGAATATAATATTTTAATAACATTATATATATATATATATTTAGTAATATATTATATAGTCATAGAAATAACATTATATTAATAAATAATACATTTAATAATACTTATATCTATTTCTATATATTAGTAGTATTATAATTTATAATATTATTAAAATTTACAATATTAATAATAAAATAAAATAATACAATATTTTCATGCCAGTCAGAGTATTTGTGCAATTCTTATTATTCTCATTGGTGAGAATCAAGTAATACAGTATTTTTAACTGTACAATGATTTAAATTTGTTTTACATTTGCGAATCTTCATTTTTTGTGAGGAAATGTTTTGAATTATCATGACAATTATGACACAATTGAAAACATATTGGTGTTTAAAAAACGGATTAATTGTACTGATTTTGGAGTTAAAGTCCCTGTAAAGTCAAAATGAAGTATGTGTTCTGACTTTGTCACACCACAGACAAATGTGTTATTAGTCACCCAGCCAAATTTGAATGATAAAAAAAGCCGGCAAGTACATAAAATAAGCTTTTAAAATCTTGAAAAAATTAGCAGTAGTCTCTGCTCTCAAACGCTGGGGGCGTGTCCACTGGCTGCGCTGAAACCACGCCCACTCGCGGGAAAGCTGCCTTCGCCACACTCAACTCTGTCACCGCTACAGCCGAAATGGATGCTTTAGTAGTGTTACTGCGTGGACTCCGACTACCAATTATAATTATAACATAAGCACACAAGGCAACTTACACTCATTAGTGGGCACGCACTGCCGATGATGGCACCAGTTGTCGGCGCGACGGGAGGATAAAGGGGGGAGATAGTACGCATTTCCGTGATGAAGGCATAGCTAGCTAGCAAACTGTAGGCGAGTATCTGACTGACGCGATTGATCGGCAAACTGATGTGAATTTGCTCTAGTGTGGCTCCAGTGCGTCATCAAGTAGGGGCGTGTCCAGGAGCTCAGGGGCTCCAGTGCGTCATCGAGCCCCCTTTTAGCCCCGCCCAGAAAATCCGGAAAATTGCAATGGTGAAAAACTGTTTAACGGTCTAACTCCACAATTCAGTACTTCACAGTTCACAGTCTTTGTAAAATGTGTTAGCAATACATTTCTAACATTTATAATGTGTTTAGATTTTTTTTTTTTAAATTGCCTTTACAGGGACTTTAAATGGCTCAGACACCTTCTTGACAGGTTGTGTTAAACTCACCCATACATACACACTCTGTCCACTTTAACTGGAGTTTTAATGCTTTTGAGGTCTTGTACTTATTAGGTTTGTTTAAAAACGACATCATCGCAGCTGCTTATGACCTCATCAGCCCAAGACACGGGAAACAGACCTCATGTGATCCGCATTAGAACATGGGCTCTCGCAGTGGGAGAGATTGCAAAAAGATTTTAATGAAGCAGCGTGAAACTCACCACAAGAACGACTAAATATCGGGGCGAACTCGAGACCACGATCGCCACATGCACATGTGTGACGGTGTCCACACACACATCCAGGCAGCGTCTGGCCATTCTCAAGAGGAAAAAAAACTTCAACCACAGAAACCAAACCATCCAATGACGTGAACACACACACAGTGGCAGCGTCTGGAGACCTTTAAGATCTTTGCCAAAAGCAACAGGCATGTCTACCACTGCATTTTTGTCCACCAACCCTCCATCAACTTTTGCTACTTCATTTCTCCCATTCCCCATCACTCACCTCCACTTTCACGTCTCCATGTGATTATAATGGCATCTCCGGCCCTACAGCAAAAGATTCTTAGCTTTTTAGGATCAGCTTGCTAATAAATGTTGGATTAACTACTGAACCAAATGTTCTAATGTATCTCAGGTCCTGTTCACACCTGGTATTCAGATGCGTTTTGGTGGATCGGATCACAAGTGGATGATGCTAAATACAGGTGTAAACAGGGTCTAAAACATTTTTATCAACCACTTCTAAAGCTAGTCGAAAACACATTCGACCGGATTGCTTTCGTAGTGTAAACGCTCATGTGTTCGAACAGCCACAAAAGACTGTGTGCTCTCCGTCTACTGACCTAACACGTAAACATTATGGGAAGCGCTCTAGCCAGACGGGATTTAAACTGTCGGCTGAAGACCCAAGTTTGGTTTGAAGACGGAAAATGTACCAAGCACAATGTTCTCTCACCATTCCTGATTTCTAACACACACTCACAGTGTTCGGCGTGGTCTTGTGGCTGTCAGAGCAGAAACGAAAGCTGATGCTCTCCGTAAGTTTTTCTGTCGTCTCCGGGCAGTTCATATGTTAATTGTGTGAGCTTATTTTGTCTGTTAGATCGAAAGATCTGAAAAAGCCCATACATTTACCGTCCCATAAACCCTCCCCTTGAAGAAATCAGGACAGAAGTGGTTGAAAGTGGACAAAAGAGACGGATTGAAACACCAGGTGTAAACGTGTCTCAGTCATCCACTTGTGATCCAATCGACCAAAACGCATCTTGATACCAGGTGTAAAACAGGGCCTTAAAATGTTCTTGCTCATTCGTGCAGGGAAAGTTTATTCATTCTATTCACATATTGCATATTTAAATGCCCTATGTGTGATTTAAACAGAACCAAATGGAAGCATCATTGCACAGTCTTCAGTGTCACATGATCCTTCAGGAATCATGCTGATTTGCTGTTCAAGAAAATGTATTATTATTATTATTATCAATGCTGAAAACAGTTGTGCTGCTCTTTGTGGACACTTTGATCATTTTATTTTCTATTTTTTGATAAATAGAAAGTGCAAAAAAACATGTTTATTTGAAATAGAAATCTTTTGTAACAATTTAAGTCTTTACTTTCACATTTGATCAATTTAATGCATTTTTGCTGAATAAAAGTATTAATTTCTTTTAAAAAACGTACTGACCACAAACTTTTGAACAACAGTACTGTTTATAGAAAAAATAATAACCATCATATCACAGCCAATCAAATATTGATACATAATATGATGTCCCGCCTACATTATTTACTCAATATTTTGCTCAGAAATGTATAAATAAAGTGTATACTGTACAAACTATATATTCTATTCCTTTACCCTGAACCTAGCCCTAAACACACCCATCATATTAAACATTTTTACATTTTCAAAAAAAACATTTTGATTTATAAGCTTTTTTTCCTCATGGGGACCGAAAAATGCCTCCACAAGGACAAGGGTTTTGGATATTGCCATCTTTGAAGGTTTACCTCAACCACACACACACACACACACACACACTTCTGCTGACCTGTACATGTGCTGCGGAAACCCCCTCAATGATGTCATGAGACATGAGCCTCAAACTCCTCATCCTGACCAGAACTTTCCACAAAAACATCACCTTTGTCTCTGTGTGTGTGTGATATTCATGAAGCAAACTTTTCCATCTGATACAAGCCTAAAACTGATATTAGTGTGATGCTACAGGAGATTGAAGATAAACATCTGCCTTGCTGTCTATACATATGCGCGTACTTTCTAAAGCAATATTCTAAATTAATGAAATAGAAATGTATAAGTGACTGATTTGCAACACTCTACCTAGGCAGAAACTCACTATTCAAATAATATATTTGTAGTCATGCACATAACATACTCGACTCACAACTGATTTCAACACAGTTTGATGATTAACATGAGGACAGCATAAAATAATAAGCAAAAAACATAAAACACATAAATATTGTGTGTTTTAGTATGCAGCTGCTACATCACTTATTTAAATCAGTGAGTGCCATAAAGTCATAATCTCAGAAATATAACTGATTCTATGTCAACAGAGTTGGGTGTTAAGATAGTAGTAGCTTAAAATAATAAACAAAAACACAAAGAAAACACAAAAAATGGGTGCATTTTAATCAAACTGGCGTCTGTGTGATTTCTTAATATTTTCTATAAAAAAAAAAAAAGAATCAACCAGAGAAATGTAAGCACTTAAACCTAAATTTAAACCGTATTGCTAAATAGATCTGCTTCATGAAAATAACACACCATCTAGTGTATGCTTTTTCTTCAATGTCTATGTGATTTTCAGATTCACCATTATTCCTCTCTGTCTTTCATCTCTTCTCTCTCTCTCTCTCTCTGTTTATTTTAGAGGTCCATAGTGAAATTTGTCAGCATTTAAGGGAATTGAATTACATGTGCAGACTCTGAAATGAAATATGTTTTCGGTGTGTGTATAAGGCAGGGGTTTGGTTAAGGTTTTGTGGTGACTCGGTGTCTCGCTCTGTGGAAAAAAAACACACGGCTCTTTCCATTTTCTCCAAACACTTCAACTTCAAATAGAAAGGTAGACCAAACCTTAAAGACACATCAGCATTCCACGAACTCTGTGTGTCTGCGGTCAAAGCCCTCGGGATGAACACTAACATTACCTACAGTCCTTCTGAATGACTCACAGCCACTCATGGACTGTTCCAATCCCACAATCCTTCAGTTTTTGCTATCACTGAATTAAATTTTTACATTTTCTAAAGAAAATGTGAGATGTGCTTTTCTATGCAAAATGCCACAGTGCCAGGGTGCTGCTACGCCACGGCTAAAGTGTTCAAAGTGGTATTTAGGATGTTGCTATGCAGTTGCTAATTTTGTACATGTTCCAATAAGACACAGCAAAAATGTCTTAACTTTTGGCTGTCTAATCCCAGTGTTGACATCGCTTCCGGTTCATTCGCCACATTGGAAATGCACATTGCATTGTGGGAAGCAGTATTCCACCTAGTGTACTTTTGGCAAATGTAGTATGTTTTCTAGGTAATTCAATCTATGTGTACAGAAATGTGCATACTGTTCAAAGTTCACATACTACGGACGCCCTAAGTGGACATGGAGATGGAAAAAAATTGGAGATAGGAGTCGTCCCATATCTTTTTTTTTTACCATCACCATGCCGCTTTAGGGGACATACTACACAAAAAGTATGCATATGATATGTCATCATCATTGAGCAATACAGTCTGACCAAAAATACAAGCACAACCACACTTTAAATGTACTACTTATTTTAAACTTGTATGGTTGACCTGACCATTACACACACACACATGCACACAGGATAGTCTATAAACCCTTGTGGCACAGGGTTACCCTACAATCCCACATTAGCACTACATAACCACAACTAGGTGCTAACCAAACACAACCACGTTCCTGTCTCACGTCTCCACTTGACAGTCGCAGAGAGATGCTGAAATACTTAAGCGCTCAGTGAAGACCACAGACACACATCCACAGACCCCTGCTAAAGACCATGAACACACTGAACAACAAGACCAAAAAAAAAAAAAAAAGCTCACTGGAGTCTCACGCTTCTCAGTTTTTTCTTTAGAGAGATTTCTAGGTTCAGAAGAAATTTACATCAATGACTCAAACTGGGCTCTGCAATCAGAAGCAAGAGTTCATTTCAATATGAACTCAAACAAGTGTTAAAGACCAAATGATATGAGATGCTATTTGCATAAATTTTATAGCCTTTTTACTCAATATCTACATCAACTATTTTCTTATTCATGGAAAAATACCAGAGACAAAGCTGATACCTAATTGAGATTTAATAGATCAAAAGCTTCTAGAGTTCCTCCTTACCTCAAACACCTCCTCATCCAGGATACGCGTCCCGAAGACCACGATGCCTTTGGTGTCGATGATGGGGTGAGGGCTTCTGGATAGCGTCCGTGTCACCTTTTTCTTACAGTCCAAAATCAGAGTGATGGTCTGTTTATGAACGCTGATTGCCACACGATGCCACCTGAGTAACACATACACACACAACTGAGGGTTATAGAGTGATCTCTGTCTATCTGTCCATCCGTCCATTCGTCTATCTATCTATCTATCTATCTATCTATCTATCTATCTATCTATCCATCTATCTATCCATTGGCGTCGGAAGCAAAAAAAAAGTGGGTGGGTCCTCCCCTAAAAAAAAATTTCCTGGAGTAAATGCCATTTCATGTAGGCCTATTCTGGTGCCTTTTAATTAAACAAGTAAACTGAACTCTGCTTCACATCATGTATTAAATGCACAGCTATCCGTGGATTACCCCGATGATAACTTAAAGCTGGTAACTTACTGATGCTTGCAACGCAATATTTGACTGGAAGGGTAAAACGGGCAGTTATTTTTATTTTTGAGAAATATAATGTAGCGATTCAGCGGAAATGGAGTTTTATTTATTAGGGCATTCCTCAAGTGGAATGGATTTGACTGACGGCGCTCTGAAACGCGAACAGATATATGCGCTGAATAAATTAGAGACGATAAAAGAGTGGGTCCAATATCATTGGTCTTGAAAAGTGGGTGGGTCTTGTCCCACCCATATCCAATGGTTCCGACGCCCATGTATCTATCTATCCATCTATCTATCTATCTGCCTATCTATCTATCCATCTATCTATCTATCTATCTATCTGCCTGCCTATCTATCTATCCATCTATCTATTTATCTATCCATCCATCTGTCTATCTGTCTCTGTCTATCTATCTATCTGTCTTTCTGTCTGTCTATCTATCTATCTCTATCTATCTATATATCTATCCATCTATCTATCTTTCCATCTGTTTGTCTGTCTAACAATCCACCCAAAGTTGTCCATAATATATACATGTATATGTGTGGTTTTCAGTGTTTATGTGGTTGCACATGTCACACCTGTGTGTGCTCACCTGTGCAGGTGTTGGCTTCACACCAGTGTGACAGATTACATATGTTGCACATCAAAGCTAATAATGAAAACCAAACACACTGAATCATAACCAGACGTTACGTAACTGGCCCTGAAGTTTCCAGTGTCAAGAAAAACTGTCACAGAACTTTATTTCATGTTTACAGTTTTTCTCAGTCGCTTTGGTGTATTTCTCAGACCACAACTGAAATTCTAAAAACTACTTGTTCAACCTCCACATTATCTAGTCACTTGTGCACATCATAAAAGCAATTTCTCATTATTTTGAACAAATTGAAAATGATTTGGTACATTCATGCAATCAAACATGCCGGGAAGAAGAAGAGGAGTAAGGATGCGTGGTGAAAGGGTACGGAGACAAAACAGTGGAAGAGGTATATATATATATATATATATATATATATATATATATAACACATACACATATATATATATGTCAACAAAGTACAATATATCATTGTGATATTAAGAAAAATATATATAGTCTTGTATTTTTCTTAATATCACAATGATATTGTACTTTGTTGACAGACCAACAGTAAAAGTGTAACTGTGAATCCTGTCCAGTCTCTTGCAATTACAGTTTTTCTCCGTCGCTTTGGTGCATTTCTCACATCACTATTTACATTTGCACAACAGTTAATGCAGTTCTCAAAACAATTAGTACAAACTGCAAAACCTAGTTGATAACCTGCAAAAGCGTGTCACTTGCTCAAAATGGATAACTCACTCCTCAAAAGCAAGTATTCATGTCAATGAAAGTGTCAGTGTCATCAAGATGAAAAGTCCTGAAACCATTGTTTATGAACAAGATAGTCAAATGGCTTTGTCATGTTTTCATAATGACAGTTTACGCTGTAAACGTTTTCCAATGCAAAAAAGTCAGATCTTGGTGACTACCTGAAAACAGCACTATATACTATTTGCACAGCCATTTTAAAACTACAGTAAAGTTACACATTACTGTATTTAGTGAGGTAACTGAGTATAAGACAGTGAGTATGTATGTAATGTATATGTACTGTATGTAATTCTAATTTGTTCACAGCATTGTGCAAAAGAAAAAAATACACCCTTATTTGCAACAAACATAAACTCCCTTTGGGTAGAGCTGTGTTCAACTGTACACAATATTGCTGTACATATTGGAACTGAACATACAACATACATAGTACTGTAAATCATTTATGTATGCACATCCAGACGTTCCTCTCTGTCTGGCCACATAAGTTCACCTGAGAGAAATTGTTCAATTTAGGAGACATTTTCATAAAATAAAAAAAGATACAAAAATCTGTAAATTTTGCTTGACAGATTTTGACAAGTTCAACATTTCTATATGTGATGACTCAAGCAATGAAATGAGGACTATTCGTTTTATATGGAATGATTATTCAGCATTCACAAGTGTAGTTAATTTTGACTGACATGACATAAGCAAATGATAACGTTATAAAACAGCAGAGAGTTGTATGAAAGCAATTGATGCATGTCCAAAAGTATTTGCAATTTGTTGGAAGGAATGAGAAACTGCTACTATGATGTGCACAAATGACTAAATGTTGTGGAGGTTGAACTAACTGTTGTGCAAATGTAAATAGTGATGTGAGAAATGCACCAAAGCGACGGAGAAAAACTGTAATCATAGAGTAATGTGTAAATTTGTACTATTAAAATGTATATATGTCATACAGATAAAGTGGTGCAGTTTTGTGAATTTTCACTGACCGAGTGCACTTTTATATTGACAACACGACTAAGCATTTTGACTCTTGTTTGTGAACAATGACACAAGGACTCGTCATTCTGACGGCACTGATTGGTCATTGAAATTAACTAAGGATTTTGAGCAAGTTACAGGCTTTTGCAGATAATGTCTATAAGAATTGTATAGAGAAATGCACAACTGGTTTGCAAATCTTAAGGATGATTCAAGAAATTTACCAAAGCGACTGAGAAAACGAATACACAGCTTGTGCGAGTGTCTTACTTTCCATCTGCCAGGTTGACCCCTCTGAAGAGCGGGTAGTCCTCCGGGCCGGGTTTGCCCAGGTGATCCTCGTACAGGAAGACAGGAGAGCGTCCCACTTCCAGACCGAGCTGCTGGATGCCCTGTTCATTATACACCGACAGCAGGAACGACTGACTGCCTTTCTTTGGCTTCATCGTCACCAAGATGGAGAAGTCCTCAGGAAATACGGACGCTAAAGAGAGAGACGGTGTTATTCTTGGAAGTTTGATGTGTTTGGGGTTTTCTGGGAGCAAAGACTAAGGATAGTGTGTGACAGAGCATTACATCACGTCTCTGAGCGGACAGATGCTGTCAGGTAACATAGATAAAGTGTTTGACACGGATAAGAGCAGAATGGAAAACGGTTGGATCTCATGGGGAACTTGGCGCATCTTTGGGAAACTCTGTAACAGTCTCAGTCTATGTATGTATGTCTGTGCTGATAAGAGTCTTGGATCTACTGGGAGGGAGTAGAGAGAGAGAGATGGAGAGAGTAATGAGGAGAACAGCTGTTCCCTAAGAGACATTTTATTACTCTAATTCATCTAACAGAGAGAGGTGGAGAGAACAAACAGAGAGAGAGAAAATAACCAGTGCAAACAGAGAGAAAAATATATGAGCAACAATCTCACTGAAGAGGAAAATTCTGTCGTCGTTTACGCACCATACATTTTTTTCTTGTGAGAAACATAAAGCGAGAAATTGACTCTTTCCAATTAAAGTGAATGGTGACTAGAGATGTCAAGCTCCAAAAATGCCACTAAAGCATAATCAACATGATTTGTGCATTATATTAATCAGAAGAAAGTTTGGAAAGAAACATTTTCTTAAGGATCAAAAGTGACAAGTCATTTAAATTTTACAAAATATGTTTATTTAAAATAAATAAGTGTTATTTTTTTAACTTTCTATTCATTAAAGAATCCTGAAAAAATATATGGTTTCCACAAAAATATGAAGCAGCACAACTGTTCTCAATATTGCTAATTTTAGGAAATGTTTCTTGAGCAGCAAATCCTCATATCAGAATGATTTCTGAAGGATCACTTTAAGGAAACTTTAGCTTTGATCACAGTAATATATTACATTTTAAAATATATTCAAAATAATAAAAAATTATAATATTTCACAATATTAGTTGTTTTACTGTGTTTTTGTCTTGGTGAATATAATCTTATGAAATAATATCTTATTTCAAAAACTTAAAAAATTCAGATCCCAACACTTCGAATTGTATTGTGTCTTGTATTGTCTCATTTGTCATCACTGCCATCAAATCTGATAACATCTGAATCTGAACCTCACAGCAAACAAGACTTGAGAGTTTTATGGAACTTCATTTCGAGTAAATGATGACAGAATTTTCATTTTTGGTGAACTATCCCTTTAAGACTTTAAGTCAAGTCAGACTTCAAAAAAACAAAGAAAGAGAAGGAAAAACAAATGTGAAATTAAACAGTCTCTTTCTAAAATGAGAAAAACAGACATGCACACACACACACACAACATGTGCCAAACAGATGCCCGCCGCCAAACCTCTGGGAAAATCTGGGCTGGTCAGACAGGAAGTGAGTTTTCCAGTCATCCAACAGACAAAGCATCCATACATCTGTGCAGTAAACACACCTGATGATTGGTCCTGAGTTCAGTGTGTTTATACCATTGTGTGGAAAAGCTTTAATCAACTGCACCGGTTCAGAGTCATTACTGGACTTCATAAAGTTTCAAATGGTTTGGAGAGAACATGTTACTACAACCCCGCCTCGAAGACTTCAGACAGCTTTTCTGGAATCCCGTCTCCATGACTAACTCCTCCTTTTTCTCCTTTGTTTATGTCTGGAGATATTTTGATATTTTGTCTTCAGTCAGTTGAGAGTCATTCTACTCAAGTCACACCATTACAACCCTTAAAAGAAGGTTCCAAAACTGGGCTTTTGCAGGGATGCCATAGAAGAACCATTTTTAGTTCTTCGAAGAACCTTTCAGTGAGCAATTCTTTAAAGAACCATTTTTTTATTAGATTAAAGAACATTTTTTGAAAATGACTTGCATGTTACAGCTGTAATTACATGCAGGTTTTAAAAAAAAAAAGTACAATGTAAAAACATGTATGTACACAACACATCCATTGTATCAAATTATTAATTTCAATGTAAGTACATAATACTTAAAGCCACTTAAAATAAAGTGGGACCGCAGTTTCTCTCAAATCTCGGAGATCAATGCAGGATTTGAAAACTGCTTGCTCTTGAAAGATACTAAGTTTTGAGTTGTATATTGTGTTGGTCTCCTGCTAACTGGTTAACTCACATTATCACTGTCTTACTGAAATACTTCTGCTAATCAGTTGTGGGCCACTATTACTTATAACTGTGTCTATTAATACAGATTGTCTCTCGTTCTCACTACTTTGAGGAAAGATTAAGCAAAGTGCTTAATTTCACACACTGTGTATATAAATGTCATGAAATGAAGGGATGGCACAGCCACCAGACATAACCCAAGATATTTAACATCTGACTGAAAAAGAAATCCTTTAAAATCAAAAACAAGCTGTGCTGAGAGAACCGCCACTGAAAGCAAACTTAATTCAAATAAGAGTAAAAGAGCAGAGAACATTAATTACATTCTAGATTGCTTTAAAAAAATCTAGACATATTCTAGATTGTATTATAAGAGATATTCATTACTTTATTTCCTAGTAGGAGACACTCTAAAAGCGATAAATGATTAAAAAACGATATTCCAGATACACTCTTAAAAATAAATATTTCAAAAGGATTTTTTTTTAACAGTGATGATATAGAGATGGAACCTTTCAGTCAATAGATCATAACAGAATTTTTATGAATATCCTTTCCATTGTAAAGAAATTGTTCTTCTATGGCACCGTTGTGAAAGCCCCGTTTATTTTCAAGTGTGAGTTCTAGATTGTCACTATTCCACACCTTCTTGCTTTGTAAGAATTATTGTGGATCTTCTAGAATGCTAAACCCCTTTGTAAGAGATACTAGATCCCTTTAGTGTTTTGCAACAGATATTCTATCTAGATCATGTAACAACTTTCCAAGAGATTCTATATTGCTTAAAATATTTATGAGATATTCTAGAGCTTTTGCAGATGTTAAACAGATTTTCAAAACCACTGGCTCAAAATTTTAGATCACTTACCGGCTTCAAATTAGATATTTTAGAAAGTTGTATTATTCCATACTCTACATATTGCTGCTTTGTAAGTGTTATTGTAGAATAAGAACGGTTCTATCATGCTAAACTACTTTGTAGAGAAAGTATCACTGTAGTGCTTCTAACCAGTGTGTGTATATATATATCAACTACCAAACAACTACGAGGACATTTTACTGGTCCTAGTTAAAAAGGCTTATAAATCGGCCCAAAACATGTTTTTATTCATCTAGTGTGTTGCACATGTTTCTGTCCATAAAATATATAATTAACCCTATATAATCAATGGAAGTCCATGCAATGTCCACACTAATATAGTGTGTGTATAAAAAATGAAACTTTACATTCAACTGATTTCATGAGGTTTGTTACATGTTCCCACAAGTGTTATGTTCACATGCAGCCAGCAGCTTCTCACACACACACACACACACACACACACACAACACAACAAGAGATGCTCTGTCTTTTATCCTGGATTCCTCTGTGTGTGTGTGTGTGTGTGTGTGTGTGTGTGTGTGTGTGTGTGTGTGTGTGTGTGTGTGTGTGTGTGATAAAGACAGATCCAAAGGTCAAAGGGCAAGAGTCAAGGGCCATCACTCTGGAGACGAGGTCTGCCCGTCACCAGAGCAATATGAAACAAAAGCAGAGTTCAGAGACGAGTCATATCTACGGTCTCATCATCTCTCTCTTCCCAAGAGTCAGAATTAAGTCTTTATGCAGACGACCTAAAGGAATGCTGGAGTCACATTACTGCAACACTTCAAACCCTTCACTGGCTACCTGAATTGAGCTCAAGATCCGATTTTATAGATCATCCTACTGGTTATACCTATAAACAAGACTGAAAAGTAACTAAAGTAGATATAGACTTTAGTTAGTAGCCTAAACTGGTTTGCTGGTCTTTAAACTGGTCTCCCAGCCTGGCCAAGCTGACAACTGCCTAAAACCACTTTAAAACCCGCGAATTAGACCGGGTTGGGAGAACGACTAAGGCTATTTAAATCAGCTTTGATATCCTTTAAAGTCTGAAATACATACATAGTACATTTAAAATCTGGAAGAGCCATCTCTGTATGCAGCGTTTTGACCCGACTCATCAGTTTTTCTGAGATCTGTCTAGAGGACTGACTATCCACCATGTTTACAAACCATCTCCAGACCTCCAGTGACCTACGACCCCTCTCTGTTACCATAAAGACACGGCACAAAGGGGAGACAATGGCTTTATGGGTATGGATGAGGAGGAGGATAGAGACAAGAGGCGGAGGAGGAGTTATGAAAACATGAGGAAAAAGAATAGGCACATTCTGGCCATGAGAGTTTTTCATATCCTGTTTCGTGTGTGTGTGTGTGTGTGTGTGTGTGTGTGTGTGTGTGTGTGTGTGTGTGTGTGTGTGTAAAGTAAATCCTGAGCATCTGAGTAAAAAGTGTACAGAGAGAAAGAACAGATGCATTGTATTTGGAGAGATAGATGATTCATTTCTTCCATGTGCTTTTACTCTGTCTGTACGTTTCTCAAGCAGTCAGGAGTGTGTGTTTACTTAGCTGTACTTAAGGGACCAAATCATCCCCAGAAGTGAGTTAAATCTGACAAAACCTCCCTTCTGGGGACATCTGGGGACATCCTCAAAGGTAAAATGATTCATAAATGAAGCGATGTGTTTTTTTAGAATTAAGAAAAAATAAACTAAATATTAATTAGCGTAATTAAAGGCAACAGAAATGAATAAGAAATTTCCATTTAAATAGCTAGGTAAACGTGTAAACATTGTACGTATTACACTGAGCTATCTTCTAAGGACATTTGCATTCAAAAACCGCTAGATGAATCATATCATAACCACTCGATAAAGTCCAAATAGTTTTTGCTTTTTTAAGCAGAAAAAAATACATATTGGTAAAATAAAACAAAGTAAAATAAAATAATTTTATTATTTTGCATCATCTCTCTCAGAAGAGAAAAAAAAGCGATCTTAGTAGGCCGTAATATGTGCTATATGTATATACTATATATGTTTTAAATAAGCCTTTGCATCTGAAACAAACTTATGAAGCTTAAAAAAATGAGAGCTTGGAACACAGCCACTACAAGCTGAAGTAAGTGACTCAGTTTGATTTAGCCTCATCTAGTTTAGTCTCATTATGCTGGTATTGCATCTCTCTCCTCGTCTGCCTCGTCTCTCCCTCCTTCCATCAAATTCTTGAGATTTTCAGAGTTCCTGCCAAAAGCAGAGTTTAGGGCATGGTGACTCTCAGGCCCTTTGTGTAAAGACGAGGAGCTCAGACACACACTTACACACGCAGACAGAGACAGGTCAGAGAGCGACACGTACACTAAGGCCCAAAATCAATGACTTTCTTAACAAAACACACGAACATGTTGCATTTGCATGGAGTGGTGTCCGAAAGTCTGAGAGCACAAGTTAAAAATGTATTATTTTGACCCAATAATAATTTAAAACATTTTTCAATTACAAATTAATGTATATAAATCAAGGTGAAATTGAAATATACATGAATTTCAGAGACTCTCACTACTTTACTCTACTAAAAATAAAATAAAATATGTCACAATTGTATTTTTTTTCCCCCCGCCAGGTTAAAAAGAAATAGAAATCTAAGATTTTCATGTGGTCTCAGACATTTGGCCCCAGTGTATACGCAACAGAGGCGTTCAAGAGTGAGAAATGCAGTCACATTAACAGAATACAGAAGAATTGCATCATCTCTCTCATTTGTCTAAATAGATTATACAGTGTGTCTACAGAGGATGCGAAAATAAAAAAAAGAGTTTCTGAATATTTAGTGCAGAGTGTCTGTGTCCTCAGCAGCCCAAACACACACTGGAAAGAATGAAGACGAGTAAACAGGTGCACCTGTGTGTTTTTATGGGTTCGTGCGTGCTCAGGTACTCACAGGGGTAGAGTTGTTTCGTAGGAGCGCTAAGCTGTGCATCTTTTGTGACTCTGTAGGCGACATCAGGCCCTTTTGAGGACTTCCTGTGTGTGCAGAAGCCTGTAGTTTTCGTTACACCCTCTGGCAAACTGTGAAAATCTAAAATCTTTAGGAGATCGGCTGGCTCAGCTGCAAAAAAAGGAGACACAGAGACATAAAATTAGTTTAAAGCCATTTCAAGTCACATATAAAGATCAAGAACTTTATTACATTATATATTATTGATATATTATATCATTAAACAACTCAGCACCATCAAATCTGTATGTGATTGGTCAATTTGTGTTAAAAATAGGAAGAAAAAAAACTGATAATCTGCTACATTTTCCAAAGACTGCCTTACACAACCAGAGTGTTGTGTCATTTTATTTTTAACTTTCATTTTAATTCATTATTTGATTGGGCAGCAAAAATTAAGGCATCTTTAAATTACATTAGAATTGCAAAATAACCTTGAAAGTATTTGTGTCTATAAGTGAGCATATGTATATATGTTTATATGATAGCCTGTTGACTTCTTTCACTCAAGGATCTCTTGTACTGACTGATTATGAAAACAGTATTTTGTGTTACATTTTAAAGAATTTCCATGTAAATACACATGAAGCTGTGTTGACTGTTACTGTCTTAGTTCTGAAAAGTTACATACAAATATTGAACTAAACATGCAAAATACTGAGGTCATGTGACAACATATCATACCACATGACAACAACACAGCAACCATTTTAATCATGTAAGTATGTACGCTGAAAAAAGTATGCATTAAGCAGCACACTTGTATTTGTGCCCATAGAACCGCATCCTAAAGCACCCTCAGAACGAGCATGAGAACGACCACAGAACAACAAATCCAGCCAAGTGTTGAATGTCTTTAGAGGTCAGCTGACCACATGGACACTGGAAACACTGTCTACAAAGTTGCATACACACAACCTTTCCACTCTAGTGGAGATATCAAGTGAAGACCACACACAGTTCCTACGTCTGCTTCGAGACAGCCTTTAAATGCACATATCCACACACATTTGTGGTAAAGTGTGTGTGTTTAGGTGATCAACTTGAGGAACAATTTCATTGTCTGCAAATCACCTCCAGCTGCTGCTTGTTAAAATCACTCGAGGAACACGCACACACACACACACACACACATTTCCCTGGTCATTATCTTAAGTACGTCTTATTTACATTGAAGACAGAGTGACAGAATGAAACACACATTGTTTATCCATGACCTCTTGGTGTGATTCTGATCAGGTCAGTGTGATTTAGTCTGGAAGACAGCGCTGAGATGCTTCAGAGCGTTTACATTTTTCCTTGAGGTATTTATATGAAAGTCCATCTGTTCATTTCACTGCCGTTCGCAAAGAGAAACTAATAAGAATATTTGAAAAGTGAGCATCTTTAAAGCTGAAGTGTGGCATTTTTTCATCGTAAGTCATCATGAAACCAAATTTGACACTTGCTTTTTTAATACACATTCTTGTTATAATTCTGAATGATGCCCGTTGCTCCAAAGCAAAAAATGTTGTCTTCGTAATCTTTCACCAAAATGTAACAACTTTCTTATCCTCAGAAACACATCCAAACAGATATTTAGTTATTGTTTTAGCAAACTCTCATTTGTCTGGCTTGATGTAACGCCCACTTTTAACAGTCCGATCAATGTTTACAGATGGACAAAATCAACACCTGCCGCTTATGTTTTTTTGTTGAATATCACGTTACAGATGTAAAATGGGTTGCAAACAGCAATTTATGTGTCGTATTTTCTCCAAACCTAATAGCATGAGTTTGGTGTGGGACGATCCATTTCTCTGACCAATTAACTTAATTTTTACTTATTGACATACCGGTAAGTACTAAAAAGTAAATACTTTTTGACTTAATGGTCAATTGAAATACAACAAAAGAATATAGTGTATGGTATATTCATTTTCTTGTATTAAAATAAAAATAAACATATTGATATTTAAAATATAATTTATAAAGTTGTATTATGGCATTCTTGTAGCTCAAACAGTTGAGCATGACAGTAACAACACTGAGATCATTGATTCAATTCCCAGGAACTGCATAAGCTTAATAAAATATGTCTCTTGAATACAATACAATAGAATAAATAAAAGTGTCAGCCAAAATGCATAAAAGTAAATGTTACGTAAATGAATTAATGAAAGAGTAAAAATACTGCACATTGTGACTATACTCTAAACACATGAAACTGATCTAAATAGCAATATTACAAACGTAATTCACATTTGACAAATGCACACACAACAATATATTACTCGTCCAAAGACTTTAATTTCAGATCATTTGATTTTAGTCAAGATTAATTCACACCAATCCCCTTTCCCGCTTATTTTGGCAAACGGCAAAGCTCGTGTTATTGACTTTGGCAAGCGGCTGATGCGAACATAAAAGTAATATCATCAGACAAGATCATGTATACACACACAAACACATTTTCACTGCCTGAGGAATGTGATACTCATCATCATGAACGGGACACTATAATCAGAGATGCACTTGTACTGCAATAATTCAACTGATTACAGTATCATGAGATTGTTCTGAGCACCTGTGGGAACTGCTGAGACAGACAGAGGCGTCAGAGATGCGCATCGGTGAACCACGCTGAGGTCCTCTGGTTAGCCACAGCTATTCGCCAGGCCCTGTCAAAGGGTTTGCTAAGGTACAACACATCACTATGGTTAAAGGATATAAGTGCTCCATTGGCTTCCCCAAAATTAGCTGTTTTATATTTATAGGTCTTAAAATGACATGCTTTAACAGCTCGGAGATAACGTGGTGTCAGCCAACGACATCTTAATGTAGACTTAGCAGATTGCACGTCGTTAACATAGCCAACTGTGGGAAATAAAAGCATGCCTGAACTTTACAGTAGCAGAAGTTACTTTGTAAAATGTGTGATCGCATACTGAGTCACAGCAGGTTTTGCTATGCATAAATGGTAATAGTTGCAGATATGAAGGTTTGCCGACGCACATCTACTGCACATAGAGACCAAACGCTTCAGTGTGTATAATGAACTATCTCTCGTGTAAACAGGCCCAGGTGCTGCTAGAATCAACTTTCAGCTCGGCACTGAGGGAGAAAACATGAGCGCTTGCAGGCAGAGCTAATATTTACCTCCGTAAGCATTAGCTACAGGTCAAACTTTCACAAAAGTATATAGATGTTTTCTTAAGGATGTTTAGGGAAAAAGCTGTAAATGGAGGCGATGTGTTACAGCTGTATTTCCACACTAAACCCACAGCAGGGAATCGAGACCTGAAACGCAGTGTGACCCAGTAACACACTTACAGAAGTGCAGCATTAAAAAATGAGAAATACCAACACTATTAAAAATAAAGCTCTTCATTTTGCTGTATGGTTCTCTAAAGATTACAAATCTTCATTCGGTGCTTCGGATCAGTTTGGGGTTGGTAAGATTTTTTATGTTTTTGAATGAAGCCTCTTCTGCTCACCAAGGTTGGATTTGGTTGATCAAAAATATTGTGAAATATTATTACAATAAAAAACAAAAACATTTGAAAATATTTTAAAAAGTGTAATGTATAAATGCTGATTTGCTGCTTAATAAAATATCCATGTTGAAAACAGCTGCTGTTTAATATTTTGGTGGAAACCATGATCCATATTTTTCTATTCTATAGCTACTCTCTTTAATGAATAGAAATTTAAAAAAAGAAATCTCTTGTAACATTATAAACATCTTTACTGTGAATTTTGATCAATTTAATGCAAAAGTATTAATTGTCTTAGTGACCCATAACTTTTGAACTAGTGTAAATACTATAAATATGTATATAATAATAAACATATCAACTTTTAGGTTCTAATTAGAACCTTAATCTTCATGTATTCTTAGTCGACACAAATCATTAGAACAAAGTGGTTAGAACAAACAAAAAAGAGGATAGTTCTGGCTCTAATTCTGATTGGATGCTCAAAGCTGTGATAAATTCTACATTACTGAACCAAATTGCAATAAACAGCCTACAGATAAAGACCAGAACTATATTAATGTACCTGAAAACAATTCTTATAATCATTATAAATAAATTCAAAACATTTCCTTAACTTTGGTGACTTTTATTTCTGTTGCTGCAATAAAAAAAAACTGGAAGCTGAGTGCATTACAATGTTTTACACAGTTTTAGGTCTAAAAACACAACTTACTATGGTCAAAAATGAATAAATAAATCATTTTTTTCATTGCTGTCTCATGTGGCTTCTTGATTTAATCCACCAGATCAATAGGATTGTGCGTATATATGGTGTTCTCAGTGCAGTGTTATGTGTCAGCTGTGTGTCCTCAGTCAGTATTTTACCCGTTCAGGTGGGTTTGTGTGGACATATTTAAGCCGTAAGTGAATTTGATGTTTTACAACATACTCTACAGCTCGGGTAAAGTGGAATCTATCAACGTCCTGTAAAATGTCATGTTTAAAATCACCCACACATACAGGACCTGCTCAGGTGAAGCACTCGGGTTCACCTTACAACCACACAGCAGGAGTGTTTACACTGTGTGTGTGTGTGTGTGTGTGTTTACACTCTTAAAGAGGCGTCCCAGAGGAACAGAAACATCACCTGTTGAGATTTACTCAGTCACCGCAGTATTTCCCTCTGCAAACACCCACAGACCACAGCTCAGGTGTGTGTAAACATCCCCATTCACAACTTATTAGGAGGAAGAATTGCTGTTCCCTAACATCGACTGCCACACACACATTTCCTGAGATGGTTATAATTAGACAAAAATGTCTGCAATTAAAATACACAGGAAATAAGAATTAATCAAATGAAGACAATGACTAATCTCTCTGTCTCTCTGAGAATTAAACGTGTTGGGTTTCAGTACCAACTTTTAATTACATATCGACAGCAAAACAGATGCCACGCACACACACAGTTCAAAACATAAACTGATCAAAACAACCACATCCAAAACCACACAACACACAAAATCATACTGCTTAGCTTACTGCACAACACACACACACACACACACAAACACACAAACACACACACTCACACACACACACACACACACACACACACACATCTCCTCTTGTTCTCAGATATCTGACACTATTTTGGAAAGCTGCCCGAGATTAATGTTAAAAGCTAAAATTTTGAAAACCTTTGCGTAAACATGCAGTAAACAAAAAATATGGTCAAAGTTTGCTAAAGTTCCCATTAAGTTATGAAAAGTAATTTGCAAATGTTCTCAGAATGTTCAAAATGTCCAGATTTTTTAAATATATTAAAATGTTTTTTTATTGGTTATGTGAACGTTCTCTGAATTTTCTCGGAACCATCTTGTATCGTTTAAAAAAACTATAGACAAACATTCAGAAAAGCATTCAATAAATGATGTATAAATAACAATTCTGTACAAATGTTTGATAACTTTGAACAAACAAACGTTATATTAATGTTACTTGAAGAACATTTGTTCATGACCTTGAGAGAACCTTTCCAGTAGTTCTGAGAACGATCTCTGTCAGCTGGGTACATTCGACCTCAAAAACAGCACAGCTCACCTGAACTCTTTAACACCAAACACCCCAGATCAGTTTATAACAGGCCAAAACTTGACTGTTTGATCACATTATAAATGTTTAAGCTTCTCAAAAGCTCATTAAACCAAATCACACTGAATTAAGGAGCTTTACTGTGATGCTAATACTAGATTTGAACTTCCTGAAGGAAATAACACTGCTTGCAGAGCAGAAGAATGTGAATATTTTAGGCAAGTCTACATTTTATTTTAGTTTTAGTTTGTATAAATGATATGTCACTGCCATGACACTCATCACATTCACACTGTCAGCATACAGGTTAAAAAACATGCAAGACATTCCACAAATTACAATTCTATATGCCAATAAATGCAACAATGAAGACATTACATTTCAGTTTTTAAATAAACTACCTCTCAAAAGTTTGGGTCAGTAAGAGTTTGTTTTCTCAAAATAAGTATTTTCTGCTCACCAAGGCTGCATTTATTTCATAGCCTTCAGAAATCATTCATATATGCTCAAGAAACATTTCTTATTATTATCAATGTTTAAAACAGTCATGCTTCATATTTTTGTGATAACTGTGATACATTTTTATTCAGGATTCTTTGTTCAAAACTTATTTGCTGAATAAAAGTATTAGAACTTGCTGATTAAAAGTAATAATGCCTTTAAAACTCTCACTGAAACCAAACTTTTAAATGGTAATGTTTGAATATTACTATATATACAGATTCTGAACAGTGAACATGGCCTATGGCCTAAGATTTTAATCGTATAAATTCATTTCTGTACCTTAAAGTCATGCCATGTGTAATTTCTGTTCCACTAAAACTCTTCAGTGGTTAACCTCTCGCTAAGGACGGGTAATTAACGACAAACTGATCACATGATGACCTAGATCTTCATCATGAGAATCAAACAAACCTTCAATATTTAGCACAGAATCAAGTTTACTTTCAGCACAGGGCTCTGAGCTCCAGCTATGTGTGGGTCACTGAGGTCGATCTGTATAAAATGAATCATCATTTTTGACCTCCACTTGAGCATGACATGCAAATACTTCCAATATGCATGCAGGGTTGGGAAACAGTTTGGATCTTGTGAACACACAATCATGTGGCAGAGAAACTAGCTAACACACACACAGGAAGATGAATGGAGGAGACACAGGAAGACTGTTGGCAACATGAATTCTCTCTCTTTCTCTCTATTCCCATCATGAGATAGTGACCAGACTGACTAAGTCTTTTTAATCGCAAAACAACAGGAAATGGACGAGATAAGAGAATGACATACACATATTTATTTGGCAGACATAAAACATCCAAGTTCATGCATTTATATTTTTACTGAATCCCATGAGCTTAAGTACCATAAGCACCATAATCACAAAGACATAGAATACACTTAAAACACCCTAAAAACTGAATAAACTCCCTGGCAACCACCCACATACAGAAGCCTATATGTTAATTATTAGGGATGTCCCTGAAGCCTAATACTGAATTTGGAAAGGCACGGAAAATGAATAACGTATTCTACGGAGGCCCTAAAGTGCTGCGGTAGTCGTTTACAGTACAGAACATCAGATTTCATTTATCATGTGAAGATAGTAAGGAGAGATTACTGACAGGACGATGGCAGAGGATTTGGTGAGCAACAGATCCTGAGAGTCAAATAACAGAGCATTTCATGAGAAACAAACTACAACTCTTGGACCTAATACATTTACAGTGTGTGTTTATGTGGACCTACGTTATGGGAATAAAATGTCCCCACAAAGATGGCAATATCCAATATATGGATATTTTGTGGTCCCTATAAGGAAAACGACATACTAAGTGATGTTTTTTTGAAAATGTAAAAATGCAGAATGTTTTCTGTGGTTTAGGGGTAGGGGACAGAATATACAATTTGTACAGTATAAAAATCAGTCTATGGAGAGTCCTCTAAAAACCACATGTACAAGTATGTGCGTGCGTGCGTGCGTGCGTGCGTGCGTGCGTGCGTGTGTGTGTGTGTGTGTGTGTGTGTGTGTGTGTGCGAGTCTCAGAAACACAAAACAGATAACACTCACTGTGTCTGTGAGATGGAAAAATTTACTCAACACAAGAAAAGCGCTATAAACACAAGCAAACTTCTCGCTCTCTTTCTTATTTCTCAAACATACACATAATGTGTATACAAAAATATATGTATATTTTTCCTGACTTTTGTCATCTCAGTGTTGCATATTAGTAACTTTAAATTTTCACAAAAAAAACTGATAAAATAAAATAAAAAATTATTATAATAAGAAATGTTTGTTGAGCAGCAAATCGGCATATTAGAGTGATTTCTGAAGGATCATGTGACTCTGTAGAGTAACACATGAGTAATGATGCTTAAAAATTCAGCTTTGCATCACAGGAATAAATTACATTTTAAAATATATTCAGATATAAAACACTTGAAATTATAATAATTTTCACAATATTACTATTTCTACTGTATTTATGATCAAGTAAATGCAGCCTTGAAGAACAAAAAAGACTTACTGTATCTTACTGTACCAACCCCAAATGATACAGAATACACAGGAAGGGTCTAGATGGTGTCGTTTTGACATTTACCAGCAGGGGCAAATTGAGCCATGCTAACCAGCTAAACCGTTAACCAGATGGAATGACATGACTCATCACTGGACTATCCCTGTTAATGAACTGATAATGTAACCAGTTAATCTTTCTATAATGTAAAGAACATTACTTAACATTAAAGTATTACAAGTATTACTTTTTATAGGATTCTTTACTGATTTTAAAGTTCTAAAGAACAGTATTTATTTGAAATAGAAATCTTTTGTACATTCTAAATGTCTTTACTGTAATTTTTGCTCAAACAAAGCACTCACGTCGCTTCATGAGGTTAAACCACTGGAGTCACATTACTATAATGATGTCTTTATTCCTTTCTGGGGCTTGAAAGTGGTAGTTGCGTAGACTGTCAATGGAAGGACAGAAAGCTCTCAGATTTCATTCAAAAGATCTTCTCTTGTCTTCTGAACATGAATGAAAGTCTTACAGGTTTGGAACGACATGAGGGTGAGTCATTTATGACAGAATTATCATTTTTGGGTGAACTAACCCTTTAATTTCTTAAAAGTATTAACATTAACACTAATAGGGTCACAACTAGTAGAATACGTTTTCCACAATGCAACATTTGCACACAGTCCAAAAATGATTTGAGTTATTTTACAAAACTTAACTGTGCATATCCAAAGCACATCTGGACCGAGGGAAACGTCTCATGTTTACGGCGGTTCTGTGGATTTTGAACCAAGAAAGGTTTTGAATGTTCATAGGATGCCTAGAATGTTCCATATATCAGAAACACATGTGCATTAAAATACAAAACCACATCAGACTGTAATGATGGAGAAATGACTCGTATGCGCCACCACTTTAGATGAATCCGTGAAAACCTGACCTTAAAAAACCTGAAAAATGTGTCAATCACTGATTTAAATCACACTGTGATGTCATTGTTCATTGGAGCACAGCTTTGCAGTGGCATTTGATTCTGACACATTTGAGTAGTATGGAAGCGTGTCAGGAAAATATAAGATCTGTGAAGCAATAACTTCAGAGAGAGAACAACTTGCATGCATAAGACAACAGTTAAAGGCTCTTTCTGAAATTTAACCCTTATGTTCAAAGTGTCTGTGTGTGTTTTGAGGGGCAGCGGCACATTTCAGCAGATGTCGGATCACTACCCTCCTTCTCATTCATTTTTTCAAGTTAGACATCAACCTTCTTAGTATTCCACAATCAATTCATTATAAACAAGATAACATGAAAAAAAGTATACAATTATAAAAGAATGCCTGATTTACCATAATTTTTTTGTAAAAATGTTTTAGGGTCGCTAACGACCCATGGTGTGTTACAGTGCAAGTATATTTTTTCTGCACAACAATAATTGAATAATTGATGACTGAATAATTGCATTTCACCTTTATTCCACAAGGTGTCAATATCTGAAACACAATGATGAAGTGACTTTTCACTCATAGTTATCGCAGGCAGAAAACAAAAGAATAGGAAGTTTCATCAGCAAAATATGAAATGGCTGAGCGATTTACTGCAGAGCAAGTACTGAGCTGGGAAATGAGTTCGGACGAGGACAGTGATGACAGTATAAAGCATCTGCTCAAACTGAACCCTTCCAAGCTCCAAAAGATTAGAAAATTATGCTTTATTTTAATCTACTGTAATTGTTACTCTAATATCAGGAGAATTCGATATTATCCTGACAGATCCATCCGTGTTAGATATAGATCCAGGTCGCTAAAGATATGAATATGTAATAATGAAACATTCATGCATGTAAGGGTTAACTGAAAAAACGAATGTTGGACACTTCATGCATTAACTATCACAGCTTTAATTATGTAGCAGAGGGGGAGGGGCTTCAGACTCCGATGTTCAATGACAAAATAACCTTATAAAGTTCATACACTATATGGATGAGTACATAGTGTACAAGTGCATAGTGTCTGTATAGTGCGTAATATGGGACGCAACTCAAGTGTATTGCTATCCTGTCACTAAAGGCCTCATTATGCTTCTGCGTCAACTCCACGGCGTAGCTACGCCGTCACTCCTACGGCGTCGTGGCCGTTTTATGGTTCTGCGTCAGGTTGCGTTGCATCGCGTTGAATCTGACCAATCACAGCCCTTGCGCTCTGCGTCGCCTCGACGCGTAGTTACAATTTTTTGGAGGTGCACGTCGAGCTACGCCGTAGGGGGGCTCTGCGGGGGTACGCCGTCGATTCGACGCAGAAGCATAAAACAGGCTTTAGATGCACAGAGGGGTTTTAGGAGGCCGGTGCTGACAGTTTAATGATAGGTCAATCGGAGTGATTGACAGCTCCTCAACCAATAGCAGCCAATCAAGCGGGAGGAGTGCCCTGTGGGTGCATGGATGGTGATGGCCATCTATATTACGACCTCACTTCTGCCGCATGCAGGAGGTCACTGTCCACCAACTGACCTTTGACCTGGACAGAGGTGTAATGAGAGGGAGGGCAGGGTTCATAGGGCTAACGGGGAAAATTGCAGGTATTCCAACCAGGTGCTTAGAGCTTCTTACGTGGCTTATGTATATTTCCTAGTAAACCATTATATCTTTTTTTTCTTCTGTCTCTCTCTCTCTCTTTCAGTGGGCTGTTTGAAGTGCACTATAATGGTATGTATGGTTTGGTGGTTTGGACTGTGTGGTGTTCACTGGTTTCCACTAACTAGAGCAACAATCAACGACTGACTGATTCAGCAAAAAACATTTAATCTGCCTACAACATTCACAACACTTTTCATTGTTTTTGATTTTCTAATAAAGTTTAAAAAGCTTCTCTTTCAGCAAAGAGTGTGTCAAGTTTTTCCATGTTAAATGGCTCACGTTCACTGACTGAATCGCTGGCTGGTGTTCAGCATGTGCATTATTAGACACTGGAAACGATGACTCATCTGCTGCTGTACCACAACTCAATCACACACACGATTCATGTACAAATGCATCCAATTCCATCAGCACACGCAGGAACAACTGCACACTCAGAAGAGAGCAGCATACATCCCTTCCCGTGAAATCAAACACACATTTATTACAAAAGTGACACACACGTTAAAAGCATCAAAGAACATTCAAACTCAACTACAAATTCATCCAACCCCATAAAAACTAGTCCCACGCTAAGATTAAAGCAGAACAAAACTCCAGCACAACCTGACAAATGAACTACCATCATACAGTGACAGTATCAGATGGAAATACTACGGTGTTTTGATTTGAATCATGTTGCTACTATTCATGTGCCATGGGTTTTTAAATATATACTATCCTACATGATATAATAATAACTTTATGTTTAAAAACATGGTATTATCATAGTATATTTCAAAACAAACACAGTATATGGCATTATCATGGTAAATATTCCAAAAATCATTATACACGTAAAAAAAAAACATGGTACTAACATGGTACTGTGAACAAAAACAAGGTATTACAAGGGTAAAGTACAAATATATGGTATTATCATGGTAAATGTCCAAAGAAATCATGGTATAATCACGGTACATGTAAAAAACACGGTATTAACATGGTACCATGTACAAAATACAAGGTATTACCAGGGTAACGTATCAATACATGATATTATTATTGTAGCCTACATGTCCAAAAAGCATGGTATTGCTTTTGTAAATATAAAAGAGCAGTATTACCATGGTACCAAGTATAAAAATACAGTATTGTCATGGTACATGTACAAAAAAGTATAGTATTATCATGGTAAATGCCAAAAATACATGGCATTATCATGGTACATATAAAAACAGAATTACCATGTTACTACAGTATGTACAAAGAAAATATGGTAATACCATGGTAAATGCCCAAAAAGCATGGTAAAATTAGGGTACATGTAAAAGCCCGAACTACCATAGTATCATGCACAAAAAAAAAAAAAAAAAACAAGAGTACCATGTACAAAAAACAAGAGAGTACCATGGTACTGTCATTTTTCATTTACCTCTAATAAAAAAGCATTTTATGCTTACATTCTGTTGCATAATACCCGCATTACAAAACAAAATTATAAATGCTGAAACCCATAAAACAGCTCATCACAGTTTCATTAAAATCACTTCAGTCACATGACACGACATACTACTGTACATATAGTATCGCCAGATTATTACAACTCTGGAACAAAAGCCTCTCTGTCCTGCGCTGAAGCATGAGTGAAGTGTGTGTGTGTGTGTGTTTAATTCTTTCTGGAGAAACTTGAACGTTTCTGTGGTTTTTGTGGCCAGTTCATAATGTGATACTGCTACTGCAGAGAGAGAGACAAAGAGAGAGAGAGACAGACAGAGAGAGAGACTATTTTATATTCTCAGTATGAGGCCAGTGGAAGGAATGTCAGCTTTCCGCACACCACTCCAGAATCCTAAAGTTCTTCTCACATGTCTGGACCTGCAGGGTTCCCTAAACATTTCATGAATAACCCACTGAACAATATTAATCACTCATTACCGACTGCAAGTAAACCTGCAAGTATTCACAGAACAAAAAATTGTTCAATTGCATGAGCATATTCTGGGTGTGCAGGGTCAAAAAGGAGCTGGTGATGTCATTGACCTGAATACTGGATCTTCATGTTGAACAGAATAAAAACTCACTCGCTTAGTATTTTTGCATGTTGTGCACAAGGTGCGAGACATAATTTTACTGTCCTCACTGAAGTGAAAATTTTATACTAAGAGACAAAAAAAAATGCATGTGATGGTCACCTCTAGGATGTAAAATAAAGTAAATAGGGTAAATATGATGATCACCTCAAGGATGTAAAAGAAGAAAAAGTAAAAAAAGAAAAGAAAAGAAAAGAAAAGAAAATACACATGATGATCACCTACAGGAAGTAAAAATAAAATAACATAAAATAAGATTTATGGACCACCTCATTGGTCCATAAATAATAGGCTATGTGCTGTACACACACATGGAAGTGTATGATTGATTGAGATGCACGTTATAGTAAAGCTTTGTAAAACACACACACACACACACACACAGAGAGACGTGAGAGAGTCAAGCACGTAACCTTTAGCATACTGCTCAAATGAAGCATTACAGGACCAACTGCTGCCCTCAAGTGATTCCTCATCCACAGGATAATTAAAACCTTATGAAAACTCAAAGAAGCTTTGAAACCTCATGTGTACTGACCCGTACAAACATTTACCACGGTAGTCATAGTTTCTTTTCAAATACCATAATTACTACAGTTATTGTTTCTACAATTGTGGTAAACTGGTATTTGTGACTACTGGCATATGAAAATTACAAAACAACAGACATAATCTGAAAGCTTCTTACCCTGTTTGCAAGAGATCCCTTATCTTTCAATAACAATAGTAAAGTAACTATAGTATTTTAACAGAAACTATGACTATAATGGAACATTTTAGTGAGAAAACAAAAAAAATTTGGGTCACTTTTTGGACGAGGGATCAGGCATCTGATGTTTTGTAGTGGTGAACATCTGTGGCATATGAATGAACGTTCTTCATCTGTTTGTCACACAAAAAGTCTCTTCTTTCAATCAGATGGAAAGATAGATCTGTACTCACTCACATAAAAAGCAAGAGGGAGCATGAGTGTTGGTCATAAAGCCCGGGAAATCCCATAATTCCCTGTTTCAGGGTCATGAATGTGGCATGTGAGATACGAGTGCTCTTAATTGCCACAACAGAGGTCCACACACACACACACAAGCACAAGCAAAATACATAATCATACTCAATGGCAGAAGTTTACAGAGACAAAAATGACGATGTAAATGCAACTTGATGACACACTATCAATATGTAGTGTATAAAATAAAAAAAAATGAAATGTGGAAAACCGTGTCAGAAAGTGCTCCCATTCAGAGCCTGTTTGAGTCATATAATTTCTGTTATAAACACCTATTTGTGAACATATTTTCAATTAATAACATCACAGTAAAAAAAAAAATCAAATAGCTTGTCTTGCATTCCATGCATTTTCCAACAAATCTTAACATCATTAAAAAAAATATATTATTTAGTTTAGAAGCTAATCTGTGTAGGACATTATGATGATATTCAGAGAATATATATTAATTATTAAGTTTTTATTAAAATTATTATTTTTCTTGCCCCACTGACAAATTTAAGTATAAATCTTAAGAAAATTAAAAGAGATTTATGAATAATACAAGAAAAAGATTGTCAACAGTGCAAATAAAAAAAAAATATATATATATATATATATTATATTACATTACAAACTATATACATTTAAAACATTTAACATATTTCAAATATTTTATATTATTAAGGAAGGTTTTTATAGTTCTCCTGGGGGAATTTTTTTTTTGTTTGTTTGTTTTTTAGTTTTTGCAGTGTAAGTCATCTGGCAGTAAGAACAAAATAAGAAACCTTGAAAAAAAACAGATTGACGTATCTCATCCTCTCTTTCAAAAAAGCTCTTTAAATCTCATACAATCATCACACACATGCATAAACACAAATAAACAGATATGAATGCATAAATCTACAAAAAAAGGGTCAGGTCAGTAGGTCTGCATGGGCATAACTGCTTAAAGCGCAGAATATGTAGACAAACAAACCGTTTTGTGATTAGTGTGAATGTGAAGCTCGTTTTGCAACCCTCCGTACCGACAATCGCACTCGTTTCCTCACTGCGAGGACCATGTATTTTTCTTCTGTCTTAATGAAACAGTATTTTATTCCTCTGCTTTTTCACAGGAATGGGAGGGGAAAAACATCTGGAAGGCATTTTTCCTTTTTTCCCCCCGCTTTTTTCCTTCTTTTTCTCTTGGATCAGCAGACAGCACAATGACGGCTATAGCTTCCAGATGTGAGAACACAAACTCTCGCTCTCACTTGCTCTGATTTCTCCAATCCTAAATGCCAAGTAATAAAAGAAAACCATCTATGCTGGTCCATCTGTGGCTTTTTGCTCCAAAAACACACATACCCCATGATGCTCTGGGGTGCTCTAGTCATGCTGACACCGAGTTAGCAGCTCGAGCGCAGGTATGTAGGGAATGTTATTTCAGAGGAAGTGTGTGCACATGTGTGAGCTTCATGACAGCCCGAGGGAACCTCGTAGGGGTGCTTAGAACTCAAGAGAAGCCAGACGCACACACACACACACACACACACACACACACACACACACACATACACACACACACTGACCCCCCCCCAATTAATCACAACAAAGCCTCAGCAAAGCCCAAACATGGCATCCGTTTAAAAGCTCTGTGAAAGAGTCCATTCATACAGAACAGAGCAGACAGAAATACAATACTCGAAAACTTCAACTTTCAAACTCTGGGAACCAGAGATCTGAACACACGCGCATGCATGGCAAACAACAGTGTGTGTGTGTGTGTGTGCAGCAGGGGTGGCAGGCTGTATCAAGACCAGGTGTAATCCGAAAGACTAAAACCCTGTCTGCCCCCCACTATACTGATGCACAAGATTCACTTTCTGAAGATGTGAGCAGAAGCCCATGCAGAACTCTCCACTCTTAAGAATGTTGCTTTGGGCTTTCTATTGTGTTCTGTGTTTGCTTTGGAGTCACTATGCAGTTACAAAGATGCTCTGAGAGGTTTTAGAATGTTGCTATGGGGTTTCTATGGTGTTCTTTGTGGTTGCTAGGGAGTTGCTATGCAGTGAGGATCTATATGGTTGCTACGGACTTGATTTGCAGTTGCTAAGATGTTCTAACAATGTTCAATAGTTGCTATGCAGTGAGAATGTAGCTATGGGGTTTTTAGGGTGTTCTATGTGGTCGCTATGGGGTCACTATGCAGTTGCGAAGGTGTTCTGGGAGGTTTAAAAATGTTGCTATAGGGTTCGTAGGGTGTTCTATGTGGTTGCTAGGGAGTTGCTATTATGTCAGGACCACTATCGTCAAATATGATTGACAATTAGCATACACTGTAAAAAAAAAACGTAAATTTACAGGTAACGGCCTGTATTTTTTTACAGAAATTTGCCGTTTTGTCATTATACAGCGAATTCCTGTTATTTTACAGATATTTGCTGTAATTTAAAGGTCCACTATTAAATTTACAGTTAATTGCTTGTATTTTGGTTTTACATCAATTTTAAGTTTTTTTAAAGGAAATTGTCTGTATTTTTACAGGGTTATGTGTAATTTTACATAAAATATTCGTAATATTTTACAGATTTTTTTCTGTTAAATTAGAAAACACAGAAAAGAAGGTATAACTGCAGAAATCAGCGGTCATTTAACATGTTTTCCTTGAAGATCATTAATGTGGGTGTTAAAGTGAGTTTTAAGAAATAATAGTATTTCCGTACTACACTCACCGGCCACTTTATTAGGTACACCTGTCCAACTGCTCCTTAACACTTAATTTCTAAGCAGCCAATCACATGGCGGCAACTCAGTGCATTTAGGCATGTAGACATGGTCATGGTCATTCTTCTATGCCACGAAGAATTGAGGCAGTTCTGAAGGCAAAAGGGGGTCCAACCCGTTACTAGCATGGGGTACCTAATAAAGTGGCCGGTGAGTGTATATACGGTAAATAACTGTGATAGATCTAATGGTACATTTAATGTAATTTTACTGTAAAATACCATTAAATTGACAGTTTTTGAAAGTGAAAAAGAACAACTCATTGTATAATTTACAGTGAAAAACCGTAAATTGACATTCCCACAATTCCCTGCGTGACGCTTCACATTTGATGTTTTTGTTGAAATAACTATGTTTCTTCATAGTTTTCTTAGTTTTTTTTTTCGAATCAGTTATGTATATTAGGGTTTTATGTTACATTTAATGTTGTTAAACTAATGTTTATTGCATTTTTAAAATTTCATGTGTTACCATGATGGTGTTTAATGTTTGTGCGAATGACACTGTGCAGTTTCTATATATTAGTATTAACTCTCTTGTGGAAGAGCTGCTTGTGATGAGCTTTGAATGATCATGTGACTCTCATCACCACTGTGGTTGTTGGTTGTCAGTGTATTTCAATGGTACAAAACAGATATTAATACTTCAATAGGTCAATAAATTATCATTATATCAGATAATGAAAGATAATTTTGTGTAGAATAACAGTAATAAACCATAATTATAGGATAAGAAATTACCATTTTTTAAAAGTTTTTTTCCTGACAGTATTTTTCCGTCTTTTAACAGACATTTTCTGGCGCCCCTGCTGCCAGAAAATTACCGTTTTTTTACAGTTTTTTTTTTTACAGTGTACAGTTATGAGGTTTAAGAAGGTTTAAAGCTTTAAGAATGTTGTTATGGGGTTTCTATGATGGTTTATGTGGCTGCTAAGGAGTTGCTATGCAGTGAGAATGTTGCCATGTGGTTGCTAGGGAGTTGCTATGCAGTTGCTGAGGTGTTTTGAGAGGTTTCTGGGGTGTTCTATGTGGTTGCAAGGGAGTTGCTATGCAGTTGCTAAGGTGTTGTTATAAGAAGGTGTTCTGGGTGGTTTCTACTAGGTTGTTGCCAAGTCAAAAGAGCCAACTCGCAAATCTCTATCTATGATATTCTGGTCTATAGATATGGTCTTTCGAACTCTATAGAATTTTTTCATAAAATGCACCCTTGGTAAGCGTTTGCACCCTTTCAAAGACATAAAAAATGCACCCTTTCAAAGACACAAAAAATTCATACCAACCTCAAACATTTTAAACGGTAGTGTATGAGCAATAATAATAGTTAAGCACATTAACAATTCACCAACTTTGACACACTATAAAATTGACAAACCGTTTTAAGTCATTTCTTACATCAAAACAGTGTGAAATGGATCCCACTCAAAGTGATGTGTTTTCCAGACGTTGTGTCTCAGGATGGGGTACTGTAAACCTCTGGGGTGGTCATAATCTGAAGAGCACCACCCACAGTATGCCACCTTTAACCTCTGACCCGGTGACCTCATCTCCTGTAGGTCTGCTGTCTTTAACTACTATAGCTCACCTTCCTTTCTCCCCTCAATCAATGGTTTTTTTCACTTTCTCCTTTCTTACTCTGGTCCTTTCTCTCTGAAACACACACAGTCCTGAACACTTCTCAACCTACTTTCTCACTAGAAGATTCATTTTTTCAGTTCAGACCATTTGATTCAATGAACTGCTTCAGAAAACGATTCAATGATTCTTTTGAGTCATCATCACTCAAGTGAAATAAATATTTTCTTAAATACCGCTGTTAATTGTTCAATTAATTTGTTTAAAATATTGCAGTGTAGCTTTGTGAACCAATTCAAATTATCTATTCTCTTTATATTTATATTAAATATACATATCTTATATTGTAATTCACTTGAATATTAAAAATCGAATTTGGTATCTCGTCTTCAGTATGTCTGATGTATATATAAAACAGTAGTTCAAAATAATGATCCATGAGAAACTTTATATGTGAACCCAACAGACATGTGAGTCAGGGTTTGGTCCTCAAGTCTGAAAGAGGCAATATCTGGTTTTTATAGTGTGTGAACTGAGACATTGAAGGTTTCACCAACTATCACCCTCCCAAATGTGGCTTTAGATTGAAGGGAGACTTGAAACATTTTCAATCATAAAACAATGCAACTCTAAAACACACGCTATAAAGCCCAAACCACACAAACCGAGAGGGGAAAAAAACGTAATTTCTACACTTGTCCACAAAAACAGCACTGTCTAATATACATAGTTCCCACAGGCCAAATAATGTCCCTGGAGACGCCATCTTTGAGGGCAAAAGCTGCTGTGTTTACAAGGTTTTACAAGCAAATTTCGAATATTTCTTTCTGTTTATAGAGTTACGAAAATCATAAAGAGACAAAGTGACAGAGATTATAAAGAGACTCTATTAGCACAAGACAGAGAGAGGTACAATGCGAAAATTTCAGTCATAAATGGTGTGGATCCGTACTGAGCACTGATTATGCAGCTTTGCCTCAGATACTATCATGTATTCGTATTGAACCGAAACGGTACGGGCGTCACGGTTCGTTGCATGAATATATACACGGTATAAAAATAAATAAAACTCGCGTGCAAATTATGTCATGCGGAACTACTCTATACGCAGGTTCTTTAGGGACATAATCTGAGATTGCAATGCTGGAATGTGTGTGTGTGTGTGTGTGAGTGTGAGAGTAAGAGAGAGAGAGGCGCGGGCGCGATCGAACAGTGGAAACAATGTTGTTTTTGTATGTTTTTAATTCCTTGTCATACAGGACATCATTCAAACTGCAAAGTGTTAATTTTTATTTGTTATATAAGTCGTTTTTGTCGTTGTTCTGACAAAAACTCACATTCATGAAGTCTAATGACGAGTATACTGTAAAATCCAAATTTAACTGAACCTCCGGCACGATTTGAACATCCATTGACCCAGCAGGAGATGACCGTTTTCACTTTTTATCACGAAATTAACTCGTTTCAGCTTCTTCTTCTAATGTTCTGCCCACAGCATTCCCACAGCCTGCCCACAGAAATGGCGCCGGCTCGGCAAATGCCCGTATGTTGTGACGTCATGTAGGAACTATGTATAGTACAAAACATACAACATCTCTGTCCTGAGATCCCAGAGCTGGACCTCAGACATTGAAGCCAAGTACAGGGCCGAGAGCTGGTCTGGTCTTACGTAATACACAAAATCATGACTGCTGACATGGTAACTACTGGACTACCATCTACTCACATACTCCTACTATCAATTTGAATACTCACACTAACCTTGAAAAGTACATACTGTACTTGCAAAGTAAAAGTTTGTGCTTTTAAGTATGAAGCAAGCTAGCATTACAGACAGACATACAACAAAGCCATAAAATTATGTATCGATCGATACAAATCATATCTTGTGCGGTTGTGGTCAATTAGTCCAAAAAGCATATATATGCTTCAAACTGGATGTAGTTTGTCATCTGGGTACCTGATGATGGATGGATGGATGTAGTCTGGGTGATTGTCAGCATAAACTACTATGACTTTTTTTACTATGAATTGGCATGCACTAATCCTAATCTTGAATACAATATAAGATTTATAGTTTGTGAAAATACCGGTATGCATAATTTTAAATTCCATCAGGTGTAGTATGCTATCTGGACACCTTTGACATCCTATTGTCTATGATTTGGGACATGCTTATCTTTACCTTATCTTAATAAAACAGAAGCATACTTCAAAAACCCACTGTAAATACACCATCCATTCACCTTCAATATACAATTTTTTGAGATGCACTAATCTTAACATAGTATGCTATATAAGATAGACAGCATGTAAAACAGAAACATAGTTCAAAAATACATAGTATACTGAAATCACATTTGACATACTATTTCCAGCATACTATTTTGAGATGCACTTATCTTAATATTGCAAGCTATGTAAGATAAATAGTGTGTGAAAAGATGCATACTTCAAAACACCATCATCAATACTATGCCATCCAGTCACTTTTGACATACTATGTATTTACAGCATAATGTGACTTGCATGTGCTAATCCTAATCTTGAATACTATACAAGATTGAGAGTGTAAAAAGCACAAACTAATCTATATCTTGCATACTATATATATATGAGGTATAGTATGCATAAAGATGCATACTTTAAAAAATCCACTGTAAAAAGGATACACTCCATGCACATTCAATATACAATTTTTTGAGATGCACTAATCTTAACCTACCATGCTATATAAGATATCAGAAAATGTATTGTAAATACTATGCAATGACATACTATGATTTGAGATGCATTAATCTTAATATGGCAGGCTATGTAAGATTGATGATATGTCAACAGATGCATACTTGCACACATTGACATCCAGTCACTACTGACATACTATTTCCTGCATGCTTTAGGGTGTTTACTCTTAATCTTGCATCCTATTTAATATGGAGAGTATGAGACTGATGCATATTTAGAAAATCCATCTTAAATTGTATGCCATTCATCCAGGCACTTTTAACATCACATTTTCAACATACTATGATTTGGAACATAATAATTTTAATATTGCATACGGCACAGGATAGTTTGTATGCAAAAAAGGAATTCTGGGAGATTTATTAGGAGGGAAACCCTTCATCCTTTTCCTGTTGGAACTGGACAGGTACCTTTTAATAGCCGGAGGAAGACACCACTTGTTCTCTTAATGGGACCAATAGAGCCAAAGGCAACAGGAATTTGATTTCTTCACGAGTCATGACGTTCCTCTCTATGATTCTTACTAAATCAATCGCTGAATGAAGACAGCTGAAATGGACAGCTTGTTTTCATTACACAAGAAACATTTTTGAAAGGCTCCAAGGGTGTGAAATTTTGGCTCCATACATTCCAGAGTTTCTCCTCTGAAGGCTTTAAGGGTCTCCAGAACACAACAACAAGAGTAACCAAAACCAGAAACAACACACGTGGGCAATAAACAATCGTTACAACATGCTATTTGTTAAAAGGCATTTGTGTACTCTCAAAAGTGGAGCACACCCAACCGGCTGAATGAGCGAGGTCGGTCCACCGAGTGTTCGTAAAAATCTCGTAAAACAGCACTAGTGTGAGTAATAAAGCAGAATAGCCCTGCACAGGAAGTGTAGAAGCATCACCGTTGGCCATTTTTGCCTTTACAAGCTTCTGTCTACTCTGACGTAAGAGCTCCCCTGTATCCCACGATGCACTGCCAGTCCCACCATAAACTTTATGACAGCACGTCATTCAGCACCGGCAGATTTGATCAGCCCCGACCACTGCAAGACATCATCGTCGCGGAAGCAGTGAGTGTTGCTGACTGACTCAGCTTCACAGCTGAAAAAAAAAGTGCATCCTTGAAACCTTGTGAGTCTGGCTGCGGATCAAATCCACCATCTTTTCTGCATTACCCCGCTACACGTATACACTAAGAAATTGGGAGCATACAGTAATGAAGTCTGTAGTATACACTACATAGGGATCGCAGTTGAATTTAGCCTAAAGCATTCTAGATTTCGAATGAAACCAAATAACTAATGCATTTCAATCCAATGTGACACTAATGAGCATCTTTGTAACAGATGCTCTGTGACAGATGTCTCTAATGCATAGTCACGTCAATGAATCACTCTAATTAATTCAGCCTTGACTCATGCAGGCAAAAGTGATTAAGTTGACAAGTTTTCACTGCTCAATACTTTAGATAAACTCTTAAAAATGGAAATGAATGGTTCTCACAGTTTTGACTGTTAACTGGTTTACGCACCTTTTGACCAATACATTTCATAATTACATTAAGTTTACAAAGAGAAATTTCAATGAAATATTTCAGAGCTAAACAAAACCAGAAAAATGCACTATTTTGAATTCTATTACTTTTCCGGGTCTATAAAATTCCTAGTTCCTCAGGTTTTCCATGACTGTGGAAACCTTGATAGGGTTGCTATATAGTTCTTTGAAGCTTAAAACGCTCTTGGTGTTTCCTTATAGGTTCTTCAGATTAGTGTTTTTTCATAATGGGTTCTTTAAAGCGCAAGTACATGATGATTTTCTAAAGAACTGGAGAATAAAAAGTTCTTTGGGAAGTTAAAGTCAAATTATGAAACTGTTTTAGGTTCTAATTGGAATCTAAGTGTGTTCTTGAGAAGTTCCTCAACCAAAATGTTCTTGTTATAATTAAAACAGCTCAATAATTCCATCAGTATAATGAGCAGCCAAGTGGCCATGACCAGACACGCATCTAATCACACATGCAGAGCAGAATTTCCAACCCCGCTCTCTCGATCCCTCCCCCTTTTTATCGCCCTCCCTCCAGCCTGGAGAAAGAGAGAGCGAGAGAGGGGTACTCCCTGGGACAGGCTGGAGAAACCAGGAGGATGAGAATGAGAGATCATATCCTGTCTGCTTTGGCTCTGTCATTACTGTACAAACCACAGATTCACGTTCACAACTAGTAAACTCCACACTGTCAGTGTGATATACGGAGCTTTATAATGATGGTACACTAAAACCAGATCAAACTACTGATCTAACATTGAAAGTTGGCTTTTTATATGCTAAAAAAGAAACACAGTAATTTTCATGCATATTGCATGGAAAATATTGATTAAACAAGGAATAATCTCTCGACTTTATCAAATGGCATATTGCTGATCATTTCAAAATGCATGTGACTTGATAAATGTATATAAACATCTCTACAATAACTGTTCTACATAGTCTGCTGAGTAATTCCTTCTATAAGTGGTTTACAAGATAATTGCGAGCTTCACCTCGAGCATCTCTGATCTTCAAGAGAAGATACGCAGCGACTCCACCCTGACCCACTGATGTTCTTCATTACAGACCATCTACCAGGAACCAAGACAGACTAATGTGCGTTTATTTACATTTATCTATTATTTTCATCTGTCTTTCGCCAAACAAAAGGAGAGCCAGAGTGATGTGTTCATTTTTTTATGAGCCTATGGAAAAACATAAACTCTCTGTCGCTCTCTCTCCTGGTGTGTTTCTCATCCTGCATATTTTTCCAATTACGTTGTGCAGTTAGCGCGCCTGCTGGAGGAAAACTACTTTCTGCCAGATCCCCTAAAAAGCATCTGGAACATCTTCCAAAAAGTCTACAAAGACCATTCATGGTCTAATACCAAAAAGGGTCCTGATGTCGTACTCCCCTAAAGATAAAGCTTCTTCAGTGGCTCTTTGAAGTCACTGAGATTCGGCAAAGAAATCTAAACACTGCATAGGGTTTAGTTTAGGTAGATCAGCGTATTGATTTTACAGGGTTCTGGTGAAGCATCACACAAATGGTTTTCTAAAGCAGAACTTAAGAAGGTTCTCCTGTGACTGATTCCTACTGGAATGTTTATTTAAGAGTGTATGAGAGAGTAAGTTTCTTGAAAACTAAGCCATTACAGATGCCAGAAACCAATATTCTGAAGTGAAGAATCTAAAATGCGAAATGCAACCCAAAAAAAAGGACCACTGAAGAACCTATTCACGCACATGGAATCCTGGAATCCAGATTTCTACTATGAGGTCTTTGTTTGCTAATTTGCATAAGAATTGTTGAGTGTTGCAGCGTAAAGGATTTTAATGCACAATAAGATGGTGCATCACGATTTCCTCGCGCATCTGTTGCCTTGCACGGGAAAACTTCCCTCATTCCGTTATTCGCTTCTGCTCTAATGCTGACGCACAAAAAAAAGTGCAAAACAAAAGTCACATCCACTGAACTTTGGACACGAAAATCTCACACTAGGGTCCCCCCCATCCCCTCCTCCGGTCATTCCAGTCCCGGGACGGCGGACTGACCGTGGAATGCGCTCGCGCAACAGAACCGCAGCCCCGGGTGAGCGCGGCCCGCGGCACAAAGTAACAGTTTGGAAACAGCTGATTCGCCGCTTACCTGCGCTGACTCGTGAGGTGACAAACATCAGGAATACTAGGAGTACCGACAGTCGCACCTCCTTAAACCTCCGCTTTACTTTCCATCTGATAGGTGTATCCATGACCACCTGCGTCCGTCCTGACGCGTAGAGTTTGATGATATTATTATGACAACTGCTTGATATCAGGACAGTAACCCAACAGCCCCGGAGAGAGAAAGCGCGAGAGCTCAAAGCCTCTCATGCAGCCATACGTTAATAAAGTCCTGCAGGAAAATTCAGAGGATGGATAGATGGATGGATGGGGCACCTCTCTCCCTTCTTTTCCCTTCTGTTCTTTCCTTCCCCTCAGTGCGCTGCAGTGATGCCCCCGTCACTGAAACTTCGCGGAGCCAAAGTAGGAAAAAACTTAATTCACACAGATGTCAGTCACGCGGCGAGAAGCCAATAGGAGAGCAGTACAAAAATGCCCGGTTTCTGATTGGTTATTGCTATGGGTAGGCGGGAAGTTTACAGTGTGGGACTTCATTTACTCTCTCTCTCTTTTTGTCTGAAAGTGTTTAGTCCATGCAGTGATTGCAGACTGTCTTTTAGTATTTTTTGACTCTTCTAATTTGATGGGTGTAGCAACAGAAAACATTTTAGGGCAATCATTAAAGGATGCCTCTTGTTAAGGTAATATCCTAAATAATGTAGAAAGAAAGAGTTCTTCATTTGTCTAGTATCATAAAGGCTGTAAAAAATACATATTGAAATGTAAACATATAATTTAAATTTAATTTTGTGTCGTGCAGAATAGTTTATTTGAAATAATGACAATCTGACTGGACATTATCAATCAGAATACTGGACCAATGTAAAGTACTTTTAACCATTGTGTATAAAATACATAAATAAACTTGCTTTGTCTTACCCTCTGTGAACTATTCTAGCATAGGAACAGTGCTGTGCATGGGATCCAATGGTTATTTCAAGTCGTTCCTAAAATTAAAGTTTGCAAACTATTTTAAGGCTGAAACGATTCAGGACCTCCTGACGTACGCGACAGCTGGAGCGCACAAGGCCACAAGGGCGATGACCTTTTGACACGGGTCCGAATGTATCGAGGGGAAGGGAATCCTGTTCAGGTTACAAAATGAAGCCAGTTACTTCCCTTACAAATAAATCAGTTATTTTGATTTATCTATTATAGATCATTATAGATAAAAGATGTACAGTATGCACAATAAAATCAGTTGCATTCTCATGTGAGTAAGATGTGGAACATTTATTTTTAGCATGTGTTTATCAAAAAATACTAACCAGGTTAGACCTGTATTAAGTCAACAAAGTCAACGTGAAATGCCATACTCATTTCACTTCTGTGACTTATTGCAGTTCATAGGATCATCAATATTTACATTTATGCATTTAGCAGATGCTTTTATCCTGACTTAGAAAATTAGGGGAAATAAAGCAATTTGTCAAAAGGACAATGATATTCGTAATATAGCCTACAATTCCAGGTTTATTACACAATTAGGAAGCAAGCTAGAGAAGAGGAGAAATATAGAGAAGAAAAAGAAGTTTGAGAATATGGGAAAATTAATATGAAGTATGGGAATTTGGAAGTGTAAGGGAATTCATTTAGTCCTTTAGGAACTGATTGCATCATGAAAAGAATGAAGCAAAGTGTTTAAAGGATGAAAAAATGTAAGGGATTCATTGAAAAGGAAAGTCATTTTAGAGGCGGAGCAACTGATGAATTACGAAGACCAGAGCCTCTCTCAATGGCACTGACGAAGACAAACATTTTCTTTCTTTGGAATAATGTGCAGTTATGAATCATGGAATGTTAGGGTCAGATTTGATTTCATGTTGACTTAAAGCGCATGTGCCAGAGGTGACATCACACTGAGGTTTACAGTACAGAATGACGTCTTCACGGGACACCAGGCTTGGAGAGCTCCAGGTTACACAGGTTGTACGGACTGATGTCTCACTCCTCCACCTCAGGTTACGGGAACTCTCCTCAGAGGGAATGTGAAGAATGCAGCTTCTTTTGTGCAGGGTGTCCTGGAGCCAGCGGGGGGCAGACACACCTGCACAAGCCTGTAAAACACACACAAAGTCCAAAATGAAGACTCCCCAAGGGCCAGATGGGACTACATATTGGCTTTAGGTAAATAAAGCATTCAGTTTGCAGTTACCTTTTTTAAAAGAACTACATTCTAACATTTCCGGAAGAAAATGTGAGTGATGCTCGCCCATACAAGTCACCGCTTTGATGCAGGTCAATTCTAGATGATTGCTATAGGGGTACGGACCATTTTATTATTACAGCAATTTTGGAATCTCTAACTCAATCCCTCTAGCGCCACCAACTGCAAAAAATTTTTTTTATGCTAATCACTTTTAAAATGTTAGGCTAGAAACAGGGCTAGAAACAAAATTGGCTCAATTCCTTGATTCCTTGGCTCAAGACGATTCGATTGCACTATGAATTTTTCCACCATTTTGAATTTTCCAAAAAACATAAATTTTTTAACTCATCCTAGACCGATGCTCCAATTTTCATGAAAATTGAATGACTATTTTGGATTATAACTTAAACAATTTGGCCACAAAATTGGTCTCTTTAGATTTGGTACAGCATGCAGAGTCAAACGCTACCAAAGACTTTATGTAGAGAAAAAAATGATTATTAATATTATTAAACAGCCAATTCTCTCAATTCTCTATGATATTCTGGCCTCTATGACTCGAATCCCCTCTTACAAAGTTGTTTACACACACACACACACATGTCTGGTTCGCTATCTTTGTGGGGACTCTCCATAGGCGTAATGGTTTTTATACTGTACAAACTATATATTCTGTCCCCTTACACTGCCCCTATCCCTAAACCTACCCATCACAGGAGACATTCTGCATTTTTACATTTTCAAAAAACATTACTTAGTGTGATTTATACGCTGTTCTCCTCATGGGGACCGCTGGCTGGTCCCTACAATGTAGGTGATTTCAGGTTTTACTATACTTGTGGGGACATTTGGTCCCCACAATGTAATATAAACATGAGCACACATACACACACACACACACACACTCTCACACATACACACACACACACACACACAAAAGCAGAAATCAAACAGAGACTAAAACATATTGAGACAAATTGAGACTATATCAATTTCAGTGTTAAACTTTCATTTTGGAAATTGTTAAAGGATAATGTTTTGAGTTACAGATAGTATAAGACTGAGTCCAAAGCATCACTGTCTAAACACACACATGGCAAATATTGGTGTTTGGATTTTGAGATATAGTACAGATTTCATGATTGCACTCTATGGCTCTTTTAACAGAGACGTCCTCTCTCTGTCTCTCTGTATTACATGCTGGGACACACCTGTACAAATTCCTTGGCTTGCATATGTTCGCCTGGATCATTCAGCAGGAGTATGGATCTTTACACATACACAGGAAACATGCATACACACACACACACACACACACACGCAGGATGAGCCACGTTTACAACACACAATGCACACACACATGCATTCGATTCGTCCTCAAGCCAGAAATCACTGCTGCCTGCTCATCCATCCATCATAACATCTGAAATGAGAGATTGATGAACAGCTATCCACTGCCCAAGCATGCACAGAAACACAAGAGCAAACATCACACTCACGTTTATCAACATATTAACTCTAAAACACCTAACACAATCTCAGAGAATCAATCAGTCTACTCATTATATTAATTTGGAATAAAATGGGTATTAGTATTTGTGGTATAATTTTGATGTCTGATTGCCAGTTCGAATTATTTATTCTTAAACAACAGAATAAAGGGTTAATTTAGGTAAATTAAACCACTTTTGACACAGTTTAAGTCAAGTCGCCTTTATTTATATAGCCCTTTTCACAATACAGATTGTTTCAAAAGCAGCTTTACAGTGATAACAAGAAAATAATGTAACAAGGTTTGTTTCTAGAAAAAAATAGCACCAGAGTCCAGCTTAAAGGGATAGTTCACCCAAAAATGAAAATTAGCTCATGATTTACTCACCCTCAAGTCATCCAGGTGTATATGACATTCTTCTTTCAGACGAATACAATCGGAGTTATATTAAAAAATGTCCTGGCTCTTCCAAGGTTTATGGCAGCGAATGGCTGTTTCTGTTTTGATGTCCATAAAAGTGCTCGACACAGCTGTTAATAAAGGCCTTCTGAAGCAAAGCGGTGAGTTGGTTTAAGAAAAATATTCATATTTAACACGTTACAAAGTAAAATTCTAGCCTCTGGCCAAACGGCCATACGCAGTCTACTTGCACCTAAAGCGCAACTTACAACTTGTGACGTCGGAAGTAGCGCGCATCATGGCGTGGCGTAAATATCAGCAGTATCGCATTACTCGCTTAAGTTGCGCTTAGACTTAAGTGGAATCCGTATGTTCGTTTGGCCGGAAGCTAGTTATTTTACTTTAAATATGGATATTTTTCTTACACAAACACATTGCTTGGCTTCAAAACGCCTTTATTAACCCCCGTTAGCACTTTTATGATGGATAGATGCACTTTTCTGGACATTATAAAGCTTGGAAGAGCCAAGAGATTTTTTTTGTATTGTATTCGTCTGAAAGAAGAATGTCATATACACATAGGAAGAATGAGGGTGATTAAATCATGGGCTAATTGTCATTCTTGGGTGAACTATCCCTTTAAGTAAGTTCAGTGATGGTTCATTTTTGTTGTAAAAAAGTTATTAATTTAGTTCATTTATATATATAGCCGCTCGCTCTAAACAGTGATGTCATCGTCCAGCTCAGTTCAGTTCTCATATAAAGGTGTCAAAGCAGGCAGATCAATAATATTGTTGAATATTAAGTGTCCCCAACTAAGCAAGCCAAAAGCCAAGGTGACAATGGCGAGGAACCCAAACTCCATCAGTTTATGCTCCATCAGGTTTTAAAAATGGGACATCATTGTAACCTCAATTTACCTTAAATTCTTTGCATATACATAAATAAACAAATAAAAAAAGTTTGGGGTCAGCAAGATCCAATTTCAAACAACTGTTTTCCATCTAAATATATTTTAAAATATGATTTATTCCTGTGATCAGAGCTGAATTTTCAGCATCATTACTCCAGTCTTCAGTGTCACATGATCCTTCAGAAATCATTCTAATATGATGATTTGATGCTCAAGAAACATTTCTGATTATTATCAATGTCGAAAACAGTTGTGCTGCGTAATATATATATAGTATATACAATACTGTGCAAAAGTTTTAGATCGGTAAACATTTTTATGTTTTTAAAAGAAGTCTCTTCTGCTCACCAAGACTGCAATTATTTGATAAAAAAAAAAAAAAACAGTAATATTGTGAAATATTATTACAATTTAAAACAGCTGTTTTCTATGTGAATATACAGTAAAGTGTAATTTATTCCTGTGATCAAAGCTGAATTTTCATCATCATTACTCCAGTCTTCAGTGTCACATGATCCTTCAGAAATCATTCTAATATGATGATTTGCTGCTCAAAAAACATTCATTATTATTTTCAATGTTGAAAACAGTTGTGTACAATTTTTTTTTCAAAATTCTTTGATGAATAGAAAGTTAAAAAGAACAGCGTTTATTTAAAATAGAATATTTTCTAACATTATAAATGTCTTTACTGTAACTTTTGATCAGTTTAACTCATCCTTGATGAATAAAAGTATTGATTTATTATATTTCTTTCCCCAAAAAATAAAATTTTAATTCTTACTGACCCCAAACTTTTGAAGGGTAGAGTTTAATGTTACAAAAGCTTTAGATTTCAGATAAATGCTGTTCTTTTTTAGTTTCTATTCATTATAGCATCATGAAATAAAATAAAGTAAAAAACTGTTTTCAACACTGATAATAATCATAAATGTTTCTTGAGCATCAAATTATCATATTAGAATGATTTTTGAAGGATCATGTGACACTGAAGACTGGAGTAATGATGATGAAAATTCAGCTCTGATCACAGGAATAAATTACACTTCACTATATATTCACATAGAAAACCGCTGTTTTAAATTGTAATAATATTTCACAATATTACTGTTTTTTTTTATTTTTGATCAAATAATTGCAGCCTTGGTGAGCAGAAGAGACTTCTTTTAAAAACATAAAAAATCTTACCGTTCTAAAACTTTTGCACAGTACTGTATATATATATATATATATATATATATGTGTATTTTTTAAGGAAATCTATACTTTTATCACTGACCCCAAACTTTTTTTTTACTTACTATGTTATTATATATGATTTGTTATATTTTATTTAATATTATATATATTACATTTTAATTAAATTAAATTATATTATATTATTTTATTCATAATTTATTATTATTATTATAATAGTTTTTCTGTTTCCTTTTAAATGTTTTTCTCTTCCTCATTATTTCTGATCAATGCAATGTGTGCGGTTTGAAAAGAAAACAATGCTATTACGCTGCTAAAAGGCTGCTATTTTCAGAAATTATAAACTTTTTCAAGTGAAACACACAGTTGCCAGACACATGAATACTCCACACTAACCCACAACCCAACATTCATCCTCAACATTGGTTAAAATGTTGCAATTCAAGGCACAAAGCTGGGCTGTGATTGGTGTAAATGATCATTAAAAACATTCTACTGCTTCTGTGGTTGTGGTTTAATGGCAGATGCTTGAAAGAGAGGAAAACAAAATAATTTTGAAATTACAAACGGATGAGAGAAAGAGAGGAGAAGGAAAAATTAACAAGCAATGAATAGAGCAAAGAAAATATTGATTTCTGATTTGTACATACAAGAAATATTGAAAAGAAAAAGTGTGTTCATCAAAGATTCAGATGCACGTGTTCTTCACTCAAGTTACTAAACATGACCGGTCGAAACATGCCAATACAAAGCTCATAAATGTAAACAGTATTCATCACTGGATTCAGTGTATTAAGACACTAATGCAGCTGCCTTTTGCTTGGATAAAAGCAAAACACTTCAAATCAGTTCAGATTTACACTGTATAAACAGTATTAATTTTCTTAACATGTGGGACATACTGCTCAGCTGTCATTCTTTTTATCCATCTGCATTTAAAAGTTTTTAAATTCCAGTTAGAAAGACTTTTGAAATGACAATCATAGTCATAAAAACAAAGACATGTTGCATATGAACTTTCAGAGTTGGAGCAACTGCTTATGGATACAAAAATTACTATCAAAAAGAAGCTCACTTGTGTTAAATAAGGGACAGGCCTATCATAATTTGATTGAACTGATGATGAAAACAGCTTGCAGAATTAAACACAGAGAAGCTCCAGAAGGATAAAAGAGGGAGTGACGACAGTGAGGGACGAGAGAGGACCAGGCCTGGACGGTGTGTTTTGCCTATGTTTGTGCATGAGTCATCCGTGAGGGGCTTCTGCTTTACTTTCGTTTTGTGTTTGTTTATTTTATGATTAAAACTTCACCGGTTTGAACGTTCACCGGTTCCCGCCTCCTTCTTCCCTGAGCCTTTAAACCATCACTACAGACGGTACACAAGCAAAACATACGTTTTTATTGAAGACATTTGAATTTATTTACTCTACTGTTCAAAAGTTTAGGGTCAGTAAGATTTTAGAAATTAATTATTTTGTTCAGCAAGGATGAAAAATTGTTATGTTACAAAAAAATATGTTTCAAGTAAATGCTGTTCTTTTGAACTTTCTATCCTGAGTATCCTGTAATTGTTTTTATCAGTCTTAATCAGCACAGATGATGAGAAACGTTTCTTGAGCAGCAAATCAACATATTAGAATGATTTTTGAAGGATCATGTGACACTGAAGATGATGCTGAAAATTCAGTTTTGATCACAGGAATATATTACACTTTAAAATACATTCAAATAGAAAACAGTTCTTTTAAATAGTAATAATTTTTCACAATATTACTATTTTACTGTATTTTTATTGTATTTTTTTATCAAATAAATGCAGCCTTGGCGAGCATAAAAGACTTATTTCTAAAACATAAGTCTTAAAACATAAGACCCCAAACTTTTAAACGGTATTATAAATATTACTATTTTACAGGAGTGTCAAGTAACGGATTACAAATACTCACATTACTGTAATTAAGTTTTATTTTCACAAACACAAAAACCTTTAGCTTTTGAAACATCTCAGATAGTGAGTAGACGTTTGACTAACTGTGTTAGGGTTGGCAGAAGATGAAGAGAAAATTAATTACCTAAATGTCAATCAAACAAATCAAGTTTAACATTATTAGACTTTGATATTACCCCTATTCTTTTGTGCTATACTCTCTGATTTTTCAGAAAAGAATGAGGGAAACTCATCTAAAAGAACACCGAAAATAACTGATGGACAGATTGGCAAAGAGAGATTTCTCTTCGCCCAGAACATCAGTGGCTCATCCTGCACGCTCCCTCAGGTGTCATCAGTCAATATACAGGTATTATGAATCAGTGTTTATTAATAAACCTGTGTGGTTCCATAAATATGAAAGGTGCATTTTAACATGATGTGCAAAGCAATCAGAGATGATGAGTGATTATAGAATTAGTTGGATCTTAATCAAAGTTTTCACACATTTTCAATCCCGCGAACATGTTTTGAAATTGATGTGGACTCAACACTTTCAGGACTGTTCATGCACAGACACAAGTGCGTTTCTTCAGAGCTTATACTTATTTATATCTTTAAAATAAACGGAATAAATGTAAATATATTATGCAAGCAAAATGCAAAAAAACTGTAATTTTGATATCTACTAAGAGAAGCTAACATGCCATTATTATTTTTTACATGCATACTTCTAAAGTGCCCCTATTATGCTATTTTAAAGGTAGCCTACCTATAGCATTGTTTTAGAGGATCCTACAATAGGTTTACACATTCAAGGTCAAAAACTACTTTCATTTTCTTATATAATATACATTTTGCACATCACCTCATTTCTTAAAGAGTCTGAACATTTGAAGATTCAGTCTCTCTAAACCCTTTCTGAGAGCCTACTCTGCTCTGATTGGTCAGATGGCCCAGTCTGTTGTGATTGGTCTACTCTGCTCTGATTGGTCAGATGGCCCAGTCTGTTGTGATTGGTCTACTCTGCTCTGATTGGTCAGATGGCCCAGTCTGTTGTGATTGGTCTACTCTGCTGTGATTGGTCAGATGGCCCAGTCTGTTGTGATTGGTCTACTCTGCTCTGATTGGTCAGATGGCCCAGTCTGTTGTGATTGGTCTACTCTGCTCTGATTGGTCAGATGGCCCAGTCTGTTGTGATTGGTCTACTCTGCTCTGATTGGTCAGATGGTCCAGTCTGTTGTGATTGGTCTACTCTGCTCTGATTGGTCAGATGGCTTAGTCTGTTGTGATTGGTCTACTCTGCTCTGATTGGTCAGATGGCTCAGTCTGTTGTGATTGGTCTACTCTGCTGTGATTGGTCAGATGGCCCAGTCTGTTGTGATTGGTCTACTCTGCTCTGATTGGTCAGATGGCCCAGTCTGTAGTGATTGGTCTACTCTGCTCTGATTGGTCAGATGGCTTAGTCTGTTGTGATTGGTCTACTCTGCTCTGATTGGTCAGATGGCCCCATCTGTTGCGATTGATGAGTCTGATTACTGAATTGATTCCTTGTTTTAGGAGACAATTACTTTATTTGACGTGCACTTTGTTCTTTGAAACTTTGCAGACCTTTCGTGTTTACAATCAGCTATATTACACACTGCATGAAAGGTAATGAGAAGCATAATCTAGGGGTACTTTAAATATTCCAAAACATTACTCATTATTTCCAAAATGTTATCTAAAACAGCTGAGTTTGAAATGTTAGTAGCCTAAGCTTTGGTTTGGTGTGGATTATTTTGAGGTCAAATCAAAAATAGCATTTCTTTCCATTTCAGAAACAGGTTTGAAGAACTACATGCAGATATAACATCAAAAATAGCTTAATCTATCAAAAGGAGAAAAGTGTCTGTACATGTGGAAACCGTCTGTGCCTTTCTCCTTCACTACAACTCCTTTAATTTCTGCTCAGTGCAATCCATCACAGGCCTTCGAGGGAATCTCCAGCGTGTTTGGCTGAGATCGTTCAAGCTGAATTCACTCCAAGTGCAGGAAGGCTTAGTCTAAATGTTGTTGAATTTCCTGATAAATGTCATCAGTAAATGACCTAATCTCTTGGCAATAACCCTCAATCTCTGTTTGAAGAAGACTGTGGTGATGCAGATGGATTTTTGACTGAAAATCTAAAGACCTGTGAGATTAAAGCACTGATTAATTATCTTCTTGTTTATAGTAATTTAGTCACTTCTCATAGATTTAAAATCAAAGTATATCCCTAATCTATATAAAGGTAAAAAAGGTATTTGTGAGATAAAGTGTAAAGTAAGAAATCAAGTCGCAATCGCAAATTTAAAAAATAAAATAAAATTGCAACAAAAAAAAAAAGTACTCTGAGGCAGAAACAAGATTCCATATTTACCGAACAACCAGTAAATTGTATGTTTTAAAACTGTAATTTACAACAACAACAAAAAATAAACTAAGAAGAAACATAATTATTAAAATGGGAACACCATTAAATGTGTCACACAAAGGATTCTGGGAATGTCCTTAATTATATAAATTATATAAATTTTTTGTTTCCAAAAACAGAACCAAATAGTCAGTTTTTATTAATTCTTTTTTTTCTTGATACCATTCAGTATTGAAGGAAATCTGCGGTCTAAATAGATTAGTTTATAAAATAATCTAAATTGTCTCATAAACAGACTTCTGAGTGCAAATATCTTGCAGTGAAGGGAAATTCACAATCTAAAGCAACATCAGCGTCACAGTCGAACATTTGGTCAATTTTTTTGTGAGCTAAAAATCTCACATGAAAGCATAGAAAGCTGTCGCCTGTAATGTTAATTGAACATGTCTCACTGACTGTCTGTCTGCACTCCACCCATACAGTGCTGATCTGAGAACAGTTTATGTGTCTGTGCTAATACTTGTGGCTATACATGAAACTGACCCAGAGTCAGAATCTGTGTGTGGTTGTTGTTAATTACGTGCGGCCGCAGTAAGTGTGTTTTAAAGGGCAGATCTGAGGCTGTGCGTCGAGTAATTCAGTTTCACACAGACTTTACGTTCTTCAATAATGAGAGGCCGTTAAAAAACATGTTAGGAGATTCCCAGGAATAGTCATGTCTGGGTATTTTTAGACTTAGACATCTCAAATCAAATTAAATGAGACAATAAGACTCGCTGTTTGTGTTGTTTTAGCACCCAAGTAACTCCATCTGAAGTTTGGCTGAAAATGTATTTTCTGTCAGGTCAAATAACGGTTCTTTATTGGCATTGGTGGTGCAGTGAATAACCGTTAACATCCACGGAACCTTTTTCGACTCACAAAAGGTTTTTTTATAGTGAATGGTTCCTTAAAGAACTGTTCACTGGAAAGTTCTTTGGGGGACTCAAAATGGATATTCTAGGGCATTGGGGCAGCTTTTGGAACCTTAAATTTTAAGAGTCTATGAAGAAATGAAAACGCTTGAAAATGCTTGAAATGCTTGAAAACAAGAAAATCTAATCTGGAACAACTGAAAATCTGCAGTATGACAAGAAAATTGCAGTCAAAATTGAGAGCGTCTTTCAGTAGTAAATTTGGACAGTGGGGGTTGTTAGTTGGTCAGGACACACGTTGAACCCATTAGATTTATTTTTTTTGAAACAGAACATTGAGTTCCTGCAAGTGACTCCAGCTAAGATGGTCTCGTCTGTACCAGTAGTACATGCTAAAAAAGAAAAAAGCCACCTACATATTCCGGAGCTTCATCAGCCTTGATGAAGGAGTGTGAGAGGTTTCTCCAGACCTGTTCATGGAATCTCTGAGTCTGTTCTGTTGCGGTGGAAGGACCCGGGGGGGGGGACGTGACTGTATGGAACAAAGCCACACATTGACTGAGTCAGCATTATTCCATTCAGCTGCATTCCAGAACCCTACGAGATGTTCTACAGTGGCTTCAGTTACTCTGAAGATTCCAAACAGTTCCAGAAACACTGCTGAATGATTCTGACAATGTACAGTGATGAATAAACTATTGCCAAAAACAAATTGATTGTTTCACTTTATTTTGATGGTCCCTTTAACACACTCTGTTGACTATAAGTAACTTTGCTCCTACATGTCTACTAACTCTCATTAGAGTGTTAGCTGAGTATTAATAGACTAGTAGGGTTAGGGTTAGATTAATTTGACATGTAGTTGCAAAATTACTTATAGTCAGTAGAGTGTCTGTTGGAGGAGCATCACAATAAAGTATTTGCAGATATTAAGCAGACAGTCTACTAATACTCTAATGAGAGTTAGTTGACATATAGTTGCAAAGTTACTTATAGTCAATAGCATGTTCAAAAGGGACCATCAAAATAAAGTGTTACCAAAAACTCTGCATAATGTTATTTTTAAATTAAAATTTTTTTTTTTTTTGGAGCCAGTGAACTGTATATGTATTGTAGGCACATTGTTGAGCTACTGTAAGGCTGCAGGAGATCATGACATTCACCACTTCAATGAACATCAAACTCACCAAGAGGAGTTTATGAGTTTAAATGAAATAAACAAATTCAGATCATCCTAAAATTTCGACAGATAAATGGTTGAATGACAAAATGATCCCTGCTGAAATGTTGCAGAGCGTCTGCTTCATAACAGCTCCAGATTACGGTCAGATAAACTGAGAACATGTGCTGTCAGAAGGAATGTCTGTGAGTCAGAGAACACGCAGAACCTCCATATCGTTCAGCACAGACAGTCCTTCAACAACAATTACCCTTGAGCCTTTAGTGCTGCCTGAACTCACAGCAGACCTCGCCTGAACTCAGTCAGTTTTAGTCTGAGAGGTCAAAGGTCATATTCACCGTCAGAAAAAATTCTGATAGTGTGTAAATATACAGCTGAAATGTGCAATCCTGTAAGGGCAATTTTAAAAGCCATGAATTTATCAAGCAAGGCACTCTGGGAAACTCACACACCTTACAGCACATGTGCCCAACAGATGCTGTGTGTCCCTTTAAGAAACGCATTATGTATGTATGACCAGACAGACAGACAGAGAGACAGAGAGATAGATAGATAGATAGATAGATAGATAGATAGATAGATAGATAGATAGATAGATAGATAGATAGATAGATAGATAGATAGATAGATAGATAGATAGATAGATAGATAGATAGATAGATAGATAGATAGATAGATAGATAGATAGATAGATAGATAGATAGATAGATAGATAGATAGATAGATAGATAGATAGATAGATAGATAGATAGATAGATAGATAGATAGATATTGGTATTCTGTATGAAATATCTTTTATTTTCACATAATTGTTTTCCCCCAATTCAAACCCACTTTTGATTATGTTATTCCAGGGCTCCCAATGGGAATCTCAATGGGACATCACCTGGTAAAATAAAGGATAAATAAATAAAATAAAATAAAAATAAAAAATAATAATTCCCACAAAGGAACGCTGGGAAGAGTCGGATACTGGGCCGGCTCAGATTGCTCCTTAAAGACCGGAGAGAGAGAGAGAGAGAAAAGGAGAGAGAGAGGTTTGGGGGTTTGTTCTTCTTCTGTACTGTGATGAATCAAAAAGGAAAAGCCATATGGTCTGGAATCTTCTCACACACACACACACACACACACACACACAGAGAGAGAGAGAGAGAAGTGAAAAGGAGGAGTACGATCCTGTTGCCCATTTGATCTTTTCTTATTCTTTAAATCTGTTTTTGTGTCAGACGCATCATGTCCAGTCACACGTGTCCCCTCAGATCTTTAAAAATATAGATATTTTTATCTTTAATGACTGCATTGTTGTGCATTAATAAGGTGATCATCTAAAACACTGTGGCACAAATCATTCATTTAAATTCAATCTTTTGCACGTTCTGGAATAAACTGGAATTCTGTCGTCATCCACCTTGAAACCCATATGGTTTTTCAACAAAAAAAAAAATCATCAAAATCATCGTTGCAATCATTCAAGTTATTTGCAGCTTTGATTGATTTATTAAAAAAGACAATATTGATCCATGAAACCGAACCTGACTTGAAAGGTACATGTTCTTATTAAATGCCATATCCAGACTAATTATATTACCGCGTCTACAGTGGAAGCTACCAGCATAACACAATAAAACTTTGGTAAAACTTTAGTCTGGTGTCACAGATTATATAAACGTGGTCTGATTAAAGGTGGGGTATGTGATTTTCTTTTTTGTCCGTTTCTTCAAAATCACTTGAAATCCTATTCATAACCCACTTACAAGTCACTGAGTTAGAAGCACTGAAATGAAAATTAAGCAATTTAATCATCTGTGGAACGGGAGGACTCAAAAAACTCCAGCCAATCATTTCCAAGACCACCTAGAATCATTGGACAGTAAGTCCGTCAATCAAACGGTCGTACCATCATTTTATTGAGGATACTTGAGGGTAAAGGTCATCCGCACTCTCTAGCTTTGCCGTAGTGATCTACAGGCCACCAGTATGGGGTCAAAAGGTCAAATTACTTCAAACTGCAATTACCTTTCAAACAAACACGCAGGAAATAATGAGAACAACCGCATCACATCTATAACCTAGCTCTTCTAGAGGACGCTTTGGGGATTTTTGTCTGAATAAATGAATGAATCATGTTCTATTGCTATTCAATACTCATTTAAATCTTAAGTTGTGTCATTGAATAAGCATTTCACCTTATTATATTCTTTCTTGCTTGCTTTCTCTTCTCTGATTTCACATGATCTAGTGATTTCAGAGTCACTGGTAGACTCATGCACACGTGCACAAACAAAATACACTATTATTGAGCAAACTTGGGGATATAAACCCTTTACACACACACAAACATCACCTACATGCCCACTGGCAGATGCTTCTCTCTCTCTCTCACACACACACACATACACAGTTCTAAAGACGGTCTGTGTCTGATGTGGCAAATAAATGTTTGTGCTCGCCGATTATTATTTTAATCAAACTGTATGTAATTAAACAATGTGCAAGAGAGGGACAGAAAAAAATTACAGTTGTTATAAATCTAAAGCACATTTCCTGAAACTATGAATAATTTTCTACAAAATTAAACATTTCATTAAAATATTCTTCCATATAATTTATCTAAACCAAACTTTGGCTTCAAATGACATTCATATAACATAAAACCCATCAAACAAACAGATTGCCCTGCTCATAACACCAGTGAGATCAATTCAAAACTAATGCAAATAAATATGGATTCAAACAACACTGATGAACTAATGTGTAGTTAAACACTGTAAAACTGTTTTCAATTTTTTTCTGTTTTTTAATTTACAGAGATAATATTACAGGATGAAAAGCTCTGCTGAAAAGAAAAGACAGTAAAATAACTACATATAGTTTCCAAAGCTATAGCAACAAAATTATATACTACACATTTCAATAAAATAAAGGAAAAAAGAGCTCAATAAGTTTCCAAAGCTAATATAGCAATAAAATAAAACAATAAAATACATTTATTAGGTTTACAATATAGCAATAAAATATAATACTACACCTTTCAATAAAAATAAAAAAATAAAAAAAACTCCATTAGGTTTATGAAGCTTTGCTATAGAGATAAAATATAATACTACACTTTAAAAAAAAAAAAAAACGTTTTATGAAGCTGGTAAAGCAATAAAACACAAAATTCGATACAATAAAATGAAATGAAATAAGACCTTCATTGAGGTTTGAGAGAGCAATTAAATATAATTTAATATAATTTTTTATTAAAATAAAATAAATTAAGAACACCATTAATGTTTATGAGTAAGTGTCTCTTATTGTGTGTATGCTGATTTTTCTTAATGATATATTGAAGCACTAGAGCTACAGTAGGTCTGCTTTACTGAGGTCTAGTTACTCATGCTGCTGGGAACCTGCTGTCCCTACTGGATCTAACATCTAGGGTAAATATGAGTAATGTGTCTGTCTGTCTGTCTGTGTGTGTGTGTGTGTGTGTGTGTGTGAGAGAGAGAGAGAGAGAGAGAGAGAGAGAGAGAGAGAGAATGATTTCTCATGGTAGAACACCACTAGGTTAAGGTAAACCCCATAGTGCAGCTCCACAATGAGCCCAGTGAGGCCAGTTACAGAGCTGCGTGAGGGGGACTACATCTGTAACATGTAACGGACCAGCTGAAAAACCACATCAGCAATTTCTGCTTGGAAAAACCAGGTAATGCAAACTTAAAGTGGTCTTACAGTTTTTGCCCATTGCTTGAACACTATAGACACATGCTTAAACCAAAGTATCATAACTTGAAGTTGTTGTTACTATACCTTAAACAAAGTGTAACCATACCTTAAACAAAAGCGCTGCTTTGCACTTTAGTTGCAATTCTGTAACACACTTGCTCCTAGACACTACACACTATTTCATACATGAGACACTTAGTTCAAAAATGAAATCTCAGGGTACCATTGGGAAAACACATCTATTCAAAATACACCACACACTGGTTAATTGAAAAGACATAGACACACACTTGAAAATACGTACTTACAAAACTGAACCCCAACCAGCCAGCTACAAAAAGGCCTCACTTAAGCCAATTTGAGAACTTTGCAAGCATGGAGGCAGGGAGAGCTAGAGGAAGAGGAAGAGGAAGAGGAAGAGGAAGAGGAAGGCAGAGAGAGAGAGAGAGAGAGGGGGGGGGGCGTGGTCAAAGAGGCCTCGCAAGGACCATTATTTCGGATGACATAAGAGGAACTTTGGTGGACCATGTCATAAACCATGGCCTGACTATGAGGGAAGCTGGGCAGAGAGTCCATCCTAATCTAAGCCGTTTCACAGTTTCATAAGGACATTCCGACTGGAAAACAGGAATGTCTTCAACTCTCTCAGACTGTATCTGTAATTACAGTACTGTACCATATCACGCTACTGTATCACATGTATTCCAGGGTGGCTAATGCTCCTTTTCCAACAAAAGTGGTAGTTTTGTGAAATATACCGTGATAACGTGTTGAGATGTTTCAGTACTGTGTATGGTAAATACAGTAAAGTTAGGGATAAATACAGGGATAATGTTAGTTTCCATCGGGCTACTCTGGTCCAGAACTGGTTCACCAACCATGATAAATTTGAAGTTGTGTACTTGCCCCCTTACTGGCCGTTTGTAAATCATATAGAGGAATTTTTTTCCGCTTGGAGATGGCGCGTATATGACCGCCAACCACATGCCCGAATGCCTCTTCTGCAGGGACAGGCCTGCGGAGACATTGAGATGAGGTCAATCCAGGGATGGATTCGGCACACAAGGGGATATTTCCCCCGATGCTTAGCGAGAGAAGATGTTGATGAGATCCTTTGAGCACAGTTGTGTTTTTCTGTGTTTGATTTAACTGAATTTACCGTACTGTAAAATATACTACTGTAATGTAATGATTTTGAATTCAGTATTTCATTTTTTGGTTGTTGTGAAAACATGCCCTCTGTGGTACTGAAGAAAAACAGTGAAAACAAAAGTCTGCAGTGTTTTATGTAAAGTAGACTAGTGTGTTGCTGCTGATCTGAAAGTGTATTCATGTGATGCAAGTGGGTGTCATTTTGTCATCATGAGTGAAATTTTGACAAAGGATTGTTAGGTTTTGATAGCAGAGTTTCAATTTGACATAGATGTGAATGGTTTATTTACCAGTGTTGTGTCTTATTTGCAAGTGGGTAGAGTTTTGACACAATGAGCCAAGTTTTGCAAAACGTGTTCAAGCAACGGGCAAAAACTGTAATATGTCTATGAGCCCAGTGGATCAAAGATTGCTTGAACCAGCTTGGACCAGACAGAAAATCTGTAAAACTGGTAACCACCTTAAACTGGCAGAGATGAGCAATGTTGTTGAAGGACATTCAGAATGAAATGGAGTTGCAAAAATAAACCCTCTTGATTCAATTAAAATGTGCTGCATGTGTGTTTATTTCATTGAATTACACTGTGCATTCTCTCTTCTGTTCACACTGATTTAGTTTAGTTGTAAACATGTGTCATGTTGTGTGTGTGTGTGTGTGTGTGTGTGTGTGTGTGTGCGTGTGTGTGTGTGTGTGTGTGTGTGTGCGTGCGTGCGTGTGACATGTGACAGACATGTGCATGTGACAGAAACAGGAAGTGAATGTTTTTAACAGTGTTTACAAAAGCTAATCATAAATTATTGTCCGTCTGGTATAAAATCTGTTTCACATTTCACTAAAGCCTTTCACTTTTCTGCCACTGATGAAAAAGAACATCATACGTCAGCAATTTAAAGCACTTTTCATTAGCGGAAATTATTATATATATGTATACACTGTCATTCAAAAGTTGGTCAGATTTAAATGTATTAAATTTAAATTTAACACACACACACACACACACACACACACACATCTCTTACTTGTACTCTTTAGGAAAATTGCCTCTGGGTTTTTGAACTCTGCAATCTGGAGCTTTGCACAGCTATATTTCAGTGTCGGTGAAACATTTCATCGTTTTACTTTTATCCTGTTCTTCTAAAGTGCTTCTAAACATGCAAACACAGCCAGCGTGTGCAAACCTGATGTAGATGTTACACGACACAGATAAACAGTTAACCCAGTACACACTGATCGAGTCTCCAGACGTCTGCATTTGCACGTTTCGTCATTGTAAGGAGAACAGGGTAAGTGCAACTAATTATTGTGCACGTTACACAACGTTTCCTTGTGGTGAATCATAACGAGGGGAACATGAATGAGTCACCCAACTTCAAATCATTATCATAGCAAACACCAAATTCATAACAACCACCAACAGTCAGACGAGCTGTAAATCTCTGCCATAAAAAACAGCTGCTCCACTCCAGATCCTCGATCAACACTCCTGAAGACGTTTGCAAACAGACCGTGTTCCTGAAACGTTCTCATGGTCTGGAGTCTGGACGGATGCAACATGGATTGCAGGACATAGAGACCGTTTGAAGACATTAGAGAGGGCTAAAGCCCAACTGTGTTCTCTGTGTGTATGTTTATCTATAAGAAATGCAAAAACAAGACAAAAGAATGCATATGAAATGAACTAACCAGAAAAAGACAACTACCTTAACAATACAGCATAACAGCACCTCAGCGGTTTACAAACAGATTTGCTAGCAACAACCATACAGCGCTTTATCAAATGAGGAAACGGGAATCACACTGATAGAAAATTGCAAAAAAATAAAAAAGCAACCGGAAGTCATTTATTTTTAATGAGAGTTGCCGACTTTCAGTGACATATTATATATGTCAGCACTTTAATTAAGCTTAATAGTACAGTGCAATAGACAACATGCTATTATCTGTCACATTGTGCTATTATTGCAAGCACAGCTCTATAGTTAAGTTAACAAGAGCAAGTGAATCTGTTCAATTCTTCATAATGGATCATTCAAAAAAGATTCACTGAAACATTTGTGTCTCTGTGAAATTCGGTGTATTTTCCCATTTATGTACAGTATAGGCCTAAATGTAATTTAAATTGTTTTATTATTGTTTTACGTATAAAACTCACACTAAATATAAATAGAGTTATGCTTTATACAATTTGACAAAAGGGTAAGAAATATAATCCTATAATTCAAGATATTTAAACAAGTCTTTTTATTTTGCGCTTGAATTGTGTTATTCATCTGTCTTTACATTAGGATGCTTTCTAGTTTTGTTTGTGTAAATTTATCTGCTCAAGGTTCATAAAGATTATGGATGAGCAAAGTATTTAATGTGGAAGTGTTTAATGAATAAATTAGTTAATAAATAAAAAAATCAAGCAAACCTATTTATGTTGAAATCATTAAACAATTAATATTTAAATAAGTACCTTAAATATAACTATTTATTCCATGAAAATGCTATTTTATTTGTTCTTGTTTTAAAATTATATTCGTCATATAAGATAAATTCTACAAATCGGGTTGCAATCAACTACTTTAAACTATACCTCAAGTTAAAAGTAATTTGTAGCTAGAAAGATTTTCAAAGTATCTTCCCCAAAGCTGTAAAGAAAAGACAAAAACGAGAGAGAATTTCCTTCTCTTCACATCCAGTGCAAGGGGAAGTGGGCGTGGCTTAATGAAGAGAGGCGTGGTTTACCACAGACAAGCTCCGCCCAGCAGTCCCTCAGTCCCTCCCGTCTCTGATAACTCTCTTTTCTGTCCTCTCTCTCCTTTCTTCTTTTCTCTCCCTCCCCCTTTCTTTCTCCATACGGTTGCTGTAACAGCAGAAACATATGTGCTCTCTCTCCCTGACATCATCTGAGCTCTCTGCATGGTCCAGCAGGAGGGTGGGGGACGCATGGTGAACGCACAGAACAAACTCCATTCCTTCTTTATGACTATTTCATCAACTTTCTTTCCTTCACATGAGTATTTGCCAATGTAGTTTGCCAATGTAGTCTGCTTACTGGTCCAGATTTTGTGCAGTTAGCATTTGTGTGTGTGTGTGTGTGTGTGTGTCTTTTCACCTTTAAGCATGACTGGAGCTCTGCTATTTCACCTGGAGCCTTACGGTTAAACCAAGCCAATGACAGCACACCTGAGCCGCCCGCAACAGCCAATCACAGCGCAGGGGAGGGACCTCCGGAATGGACAAATGAAAAAGCAACACACATGAAAATTATAAAAGAGAGAAAGACAGGTCAACAGAGTGAGACAGACAGGACTGTTTCAGACAAATTGCATCATGTGGCGTTGAATTTGTGTCAGAGCTTTTCAACTGAAATATGTGCACGTTTAACACACTCCGCTTCTGAGGATCTGATGGTGTCGTGATGGGGACTCCTCTGAGGGGGCTGGATGGGACCCCACACCCCCCCTCTGGTGAGAATCTAAAGAGCTTTCCTGGAACTATTGAGTATTTCCAACCTTTTCCCACAGAGAAATGGGAACTGGTCTGGAACAGAGAGAAATCAAGAATTAGACAGGCAGAAAAGACAAATAAGAGGAGGATGAGAGGAGAAAGAGAAACAGGATTATAGCACAAAACTACATTTCCTACATTACATAAGAACCGTCCATTAATCAAATAGAGCGAATCTCTCGCTCTCAAAAAACATTGTGACATTGTTTTCATGATAGTTAAGCACATTTCCCTGCAAAAAAATCTAACTCTCATTATTGAAATTTGACAAAAGTGATGTTAAGTAAAAATACAATATTTAAAGCATTACAATTTATATAGCCTATACAGATTATTTTTTAATAGATTATTAACTACTACCATAGTGTATAAATGCGTTATAATTTAGAATAATAAAAAAGGAATGTTTTATGAAAATGTAATGTGAATCAGCATAATTGAGAATTATTTGGAATAAAAAAAAAATAATCTAAAGTAAAAAGTCGAGACGTTACGTACAATAAATATCATAAAAAGAATGCCACATTGCAAAGAAAATTCCTCAAAATTAATTCTGCAATGCGGAAATCATCACCAAAAAAATCATTACTATAATGTACAGAAAAATATTATGTAAACACAAAATTTTATTTTGGATGCGATTAATCATTTCCCAGCACTTATTTTATTATGTAATGTGAATCATCCTTAAAGTTTCTTCATGCAAAAAAATCCTATTTTTTTCCTGAGAATCACCCATAAAGAAAATCACACTCTGTTTAAGTGACTTCATACACAAGCAAGTGAATGTAGTGCGTCTCTGATATAAGTGAATGACGTCTTCAGTCAGACAGACACTGCATGTCTAAACCTCACCATCTTTACCATAAAACCAACATCCACATTTGTGCGGATGGAAACTTCACAGCCACCAGTAAAGAAAGCACGGTGTGTTTGCGGTGTAAACCTGTAATCAGCTGGCTTTGCGCTGGGAGAGTGTGTGCTCTTTCGGGTTCAGTAATGGCCACTGTCAGTCCTCTCGCTCACACACACGGACACAACAGCGGTGTAAATCACAGCTCAGATGAAGAGCAGGTCAGATCTCAAAGCTTTCAACAGATTCCTCTGGATAGCGGCCTGGGAACACACACATACACACACACGTTCACTAAAGCTCTGCCATATTTAAAAGCCTTGGCCTGGGGACGTGTGTGTCATTTGGATGTCAGTAGGTGTGACATTAATCATGATTTATGATGTTTTAATTCTGAGTACAACTTTCCTCTGCTGTTTTTCCCTTTCACTGAGACCTGACAGAACATTCCAGACTAACATCACCACACACGGCCATTAAAGACTCTCTCAGATGACAATGACAATGAAAAAGACTGAATACATAGAATTTAACAAGCTTTCAACATCCATCTCGGGAAATAAACACTGAGGATGCAGCATTCGTAATTACAACAATTACTCTCACTGCCCTTACAAAAGAGTGCCATGGTTTTATTTTTTTTATTTTTTTGGATACAGCCTAAGTTGACTGAATGCTAAAAGGTCATGTACCATGGCAATTCTTTTACTCCCGTTCAGTGTAGCACCATCATATTTTAGTCACTTACCAAAAAAAAAGCACCATGATGATATAATGGTATTTTTTTACGTGCACCATGGTACTATTACGGTATTTTGGACATGTACTTTATCATGGTAACACCATAATATTCAGAACATGCACTGTAGTACTACTATTTTTGACATTTATCATGGTACTGTCATATTTTAGATGTGTACACTGGTATTTTAGACATGCACTGTGGTACTACCATGATATTTGAAAAATGGCACTATCATAGTATTTAGACATGCACTGTGGTATGTTGAACATGCACATCTGATATTTGGACATGCTTTTCATGGTACTACCATTGTAGTTTTTGGCATGTACCATTGTAGTACCATCGTATTCTTGGAAATCTCATAGTACTACACAAAAACCATTGTATAAATTTCAGTACCATAATACAATAATTTTATAGTTTTGCTGTACCATGGCACCACTACAGTATTTTTTTTTTTTTTTTTTTTTTTTTGTAGAGTAAGATTTGCATTTGGAGTTGTAGTAAATTCTAATCTGTTGGTTTTACTATCTGTTTATTTTTTTACCATTATATTTACATGGTATTCCAAGCTACTTCAAAGAATACCATGGTATTCATGGTACGTTTCCAAAATTCCTTTAGTGAAGCATTAAAGCAAAAAGACTTAGTAAAGAAAAATATAACTGCACAAAATAGTATATCTACTTGTAAGTGACTGTGCAGTAGTACCATGAAGGATCTCTTTCTTTAGTAGACCTCAGTTGTCCTTCTGTTCCATGTACGTCTTAACCTCTCTCTCTTTCAATCCTTATGTCTGAGATCCAGGAGCCAAGAACGTCGAGAGAGAGAGAGAGAGAGAGAGAGAGAGAGAGAGAGAACATTCAACTTCAATGAAACAAGACAGTCAGAAATAATTGATGCAGTGAGCAAGGGAGAAAATGAAACAACAGATCTTCATGTTTTCTCCTACTGTATAAAGACAATCAGCTTCTTTTTGTACAATTTTTTCTTTCTTTGCACCCCCTCTCTCTCTCTTCAGCAGACAGCCTGACTCACTCCATAAAATCACTAAGGGCTCTGGGGTTTTGAGAGCTGGAAAATATTCTCTGGCTTTTTTTCCATTATTAAGCGACTCCTAAAACCCCAGGATCAACGGCAGTGGAAAAGGGGGAGAAGCATATGGAAAGGCAATGAGATAGTGGAGAAATGTGGGGGTAAATCGTGTAACGTTTTGGTTGATGTGTCAGCGTCCGGATATGTTCTGATTTACTGCCAAACATTGTTATTTTATTGCCTAGTTTTGCTGAATTGCTTCATTTAGCTGCATGGTTGTCTCTAGGTTAGTGTGTTTAGTGCAGGTTAGTGTGTTTAGTTTGGTAGTGATGGATGGCAGTAACTCTGTAAACACTAACAAACACACACACACACAGACCTCTCATGAATCCCACATGAATGCTGAAGGAGGGCTGCTGATGTGGAACCATGAGTAGGGATGTTTTCCTGTTGAGTCATTCCAGACAGAGGGATCATGCCCTGGGACACAGACTTCCAGCCTCCCCTTACCAGCCTCTTCACCCTCAAGCTTAATCTTCTTTCCTTTTTCTAGTGAGTGATGTGCAAAATAAGAACAGGACAGATCCAGAGGTTAGGAGGATTCAAGATGGAAGTGTTTTGGACTATTTGTGATTGGCTAGGCTGGTTTAATCAGAGGGAGATCAAACTGGTGTCTGGAAATGACTGCTGACAAGTGGTTAATGCACCAATAAAAAATAAATGGCCAGTGTTTTACAGTTTGATAATGGTAAATTTTTTTCCCCCATATTTATGAGATTCCTAGATAATGCTGTCCAGCTTGACATCAATAATCTTTGCTGAGGATAGACTGAAACACCAGCTGAACAAAACTCTCACTACAGCCTCATGAACTTATGCACTTACCAACATTTTTTAAAAATAAATTCTACAAATTCTCTTGCGTGAAAAGCCAATCATGTATTCAATAACTCACAATCTGTTCACTTAAAAGTTCTAGAACCAACAGCGAATCGTGTGAATGTTCTAGAATTCTCCTGGAAGTTCTACATCAGAGAGCAAGATGTGTGAAAACGCTTGAGCGTCTACCACCTCTATCTATCCCTCTTAAACATTAAGAATTTACCATGTTTATGTGTTAAATGTAACATTGTTTACTACGAATATTGTTGATAAACGTCTTGTTTGAACTGAAAGTACCACATCAGAAAGCATCACAACCATCAGAATCTCCTAGAATTCAAGAATCAACTCAAAGTTCCAAATTAGACAGCAATTAATGTGCAAGAACCGGAACCCACATGGATCCCGCTGACAGTTTTAGGACTAACAGTGAACCATCAGAATCTTCCACAATTCAAAAACCAACTGAAAGTACCACATCAGACCGCAATAAGTGTGCAAGAAGTGGAACACACATGGATACCATTGACTGACAGAACCGACAGTGAACGATTGGAATCTTCCAGAACTCAAAAATCAACTAAAAGTACAGACAGCAATAAGTGTGCAAGACCTGGATGATCCCACTGACAGTTTTAGGACCGACAGTGAACCATTGGAATCTTCTAGAACTCAAAAATCAACCCAAAGTTCCAAATTATACAGCAATTAGTGAGCAAGACCTGGAACCCACATGGATCCCACTGACAGTTTTAGAACCGACAGTGAACCGTCGGAATCTTCTAGAATTCAAAAATCAACTGAAAGTGTCACATCAGACCGCAATATTTGTGCAAGAACTTTAACCCACATGGACTCCAATCCAAGTTTTAGAACCAACAGTGAATCATCGGAATCTTCCAAAATTCAAAAATCAACTCAAAGTTCCAAATTAGTCAGCAATACGTGTGTAAGAAATGCAGCCCACATTAATGCCACGGACAGAACCGACAGTGAACCATCGGAATCTTCTAGAACTCACTGCCAACCACCTGAAAAGTGCAGAGCTCACAGCCAACAGTCTGAATGTGGAACACAGGAGTAAAGACACAGGGGAATCCCTGCTTGGAGCACTTCTGGAGACGGAGGGCTTCAGCTGGGCACGTGGGCACCCCTCTGGCCCTCTCAGAGGCCACATCACAGAGACCCCCTGGAGCGAGAAACAGACGGAAAAATCAGGAGAACGAGTGGGTGAGATCTGGACTGGCGGCTGGATTGGTCACAGAACAAGAATTTGGAAATAATGACACAAATAAGCAACCCACCCCCCATTCTGCTTCTTTTACTCCCTCTTTTTCTCTCCCTTCTCTTTTTTCCCTCTCTCGTCTTTAACGTGTTGACCAGCTGTGGTACATTCTTTCCACCTTATCCCGTGGGTCAAGCAAATCATTTCCCCATCTCTCTCCCAGACTACAGAAGGAGTGCGTGTACATTCACATTTACTTGTGTTGCCTTTAAGTGAATGAGTTAGTTTATCGAGAAACGTGCTGATTTAGAGAGGTGGAGAGAGCTGAGGACAGATAAAGGGAGAAAGAAAGAGAGAATGCAACAGTTATTGTCAACCGAGCTGACTACACTGCAGATTCGTTGCTTATGCTCGCGGTGACTAATTTTATTCTCTAGTTGTTCCCATGTCCTTCATACACAAACAAAGAGCAAGAGATGAAAGTTTGTTGGCCTATTCCAAATATATAATCATGTAAGGGAGAGGATGATGTGTCTCATGAGTAACTCTGGACTGCAAAAGCACCCAAACTCTTCAAATAAGAGCATGAATGTTAATTATTTTAAGCAGAGGAAGAGAAATATAAAAGGAAACACCCTGATGTATGCACTCTTACATTTATATTTGATGTGCTACAGGTATCAAAATCTATTTATGGTAAATGCTCTTTTCTAAAACTTGTCCTTTTTTACAAATAAATTTATTGTGGGAAACCCAGTAAAACGTGAGCGAGGCAAACCTAGATGCTGCCTGTGTGGTAATGATTTGATTTGCAGAGCTTGTCACATGACCCCTGCGTGGCGTTTGAGGACGATCTGCCCACTAGTGGCCATGAGAGTCACTGCAGGAAGACGCTCTCCTGGTCCCCATACGAACCCTTTTACTCACAGTAACAGACAGAGCACACTGCTACAGGATATCCCAAACACACCAATTTCACTATTTATTTTTGGTTTGGTTTTCAATTTGAGTTGGTTTTACTGGTGCATGAATCTTTTCTTTTATTTATATATTTTTAAATTATGACTTAGTTTATAGTTTTAGTTTGCATCCCATAAAACTTAAAACATCACAAATCGTTCCACCTGCGTATAATGACACATAGCACCATACTGTAAATAATACAAATTTAATATGACAAAATTCACAACAACACAGTACCGCTGTACTTTTGGATGCGTGCGATAACAACTTTGGTCAGGCGAAATCTACAATAAGGCAAACACAGATCAGTACCAAATAGGGGAAAAAAGCACAATTGAATCTGAAACGCTCTTGTTTATGAAAGCAGAGCAGATATATGTCTGGTTTCCTAAACTGGATGTCCTCTTGAGTTAATGGTTTCCAAATGGGTGCAGGAGAGGTGTGCATGTCTGTGGAGGTGAGACGGAAAAAAAAACATGTCAACTGGAAACAGGATTTCCTCCAGCCAGCTGTCAGAATTCCCACCCACCAACTCTGAGACGCTCCAGAACTGGGTTTTAGTTCTGGAATTGTCACAGCTTTAGCCGGCCAGTATTTTAAGGAGCAGAATCAGTCGTGAGAATTTGGAGGAGGCATCTTTGCTTCCCGTCACGAGGCCATGTTCGATCGTAAAACTAATCCATATGAATTGAATGATTTAGTCCAAAGTTTCTGAAGAGACTCGATCGCTTTATATGATGAACAGATTGAATTTAAGCCGCTTGATTCATATGGATTAGTTTTACGATCACTTAATGAACTTTTTGGAGCGTCAAAGTTTCAGTTGCGTAGCTGTCAACGGAAGGACAGAAGCTCTCAGATTTCATTTAAAAGATCTTCATTTGCGTTTAGATGAACAAAAGTCTTTGGAATGGGGGTGAGTAATTAATGACATATTTTTCATTTTTGGGTGAACTAACCCTTTAAGGCAAGCATTAGGAAATGCAGTTCAAATAAATAAATGGACATGAAATATTATTTTGAATTTCAATTATTTTATTATGTGATTAGAAAGACTATGAGATAGGAAATCGGTTGCCTGGGAAAATAGTGAATTATACAGTTTAGTGTCATTATACTCAAAAGCGCTGTGTAATATGTAGAATTTAAACGGTTTAGATATAATTGTAACACCCTTCAACATTTTGCTTTCTCTGGAGGGGTTCGAACCTTAAATAGGGGGTCAAACTTCATACCCTGATTCTGTCCAACAGCCAACCTCAACTTCTCCCTCGTTTCCCACTTTCCCGTCCTTCTTTCCCTATCCGTGCTGGTGGTGCAGTTATGCCAAGATCGTTTGTACTCTTCCCTCACGTTCTTGCTGTTCTCTCTTTCTGAAACTTGAGCATTTCCAGATGTGCGTTGGAACAGAGGGGTGGTGATGTCATCGTGGGCTCTGCTTCCTGCACTGTCTCTGCATCCAAAAATCAGACTAACACACACACACACACACACACACACACACACAAGCCAAAGAGGAAGATATGGTGGGGGTAACATTTGCCTTGGATGTAGAGAAGGGGAGGAAACAAAAAGAAAGAGACTGATAGATGGTTTTGAAAAGCAGTTTAAGGGTGTGAAAATATGTTCTCTCCCACAATACATCTACAAATCTGCAACACCAGCACCTGAAACAGACTATAAATACAGTGAGGAGGTATCGTTGATGTTGGAGGTTTGTTGCCTTTGGCCACTTGACCTTCCACTCAATCACGTCTAAAAATAAAAAGTTCTTCAGTGGTTCTCAAATATAGATTTACAATGAAAAACCAGAACACCCTATAAACTGCACAGCAAGCAACACACTAACAATTAAAAAACCTCATTAAATGCATAACCTCAAAGAATACCCTACTGCCTACCACTGCTCTTGTAACTCAGAACACCTTAGCAGGCACATAGTAACACCCTAGCAACCACTTAGTACATTATTATGCAGTTCTAACATCTCAGCAACTGCTTAACAAATGAACAATACAGAGCACATTCCAAAAATGCACAGTAACACCCCAGCTCTGCATAACCACACAATGCAGAACTCCTCAGCAAATGCACCATAACACCCTAGCAACTTCAAAGCAACACACTAACTCAAAATACCAGCCAATCACATGGCAGCAACTCAATGCATTTAGGCATGTAGACATGATCAAGATGATCCGCTGAAGTCAAACTGAGCATCAGAATGGGAAAGAAAGGTGATTTAAGTGACTTTGAATGTGACATGGTTGTTGGTGATAGACGGGCTGGTCTGAGTATTTCAGAAACTGCTGATCTACTGGGATTTTTTACACACAACCATCTTTAGAGTTTACAGAGAACAGTCTGAAAAAGAGAAAATATCTAATGAGCATCAGTTCTGTGGGTGAAAATGCCTTGTTGATGCCACAGGAGACCGGCCAGACTGGTTTCCGCTGATAGAAAGGCAACAGTAAATCAATAACCACTCGTTACAACCGAGGTCTGCAGAAGAGCATCGCTGAACGCACAACAAATCAAACCTTGAAGCAGAAGAGCATCGCTGAACACACAACACATCAAACCTTGAAGTAGACAGGCTACAGCAGCAGAAGATCTTTAGGACACATGGACACTGAGGCTACAGTTTGCACAAGCTCACCAAAATAGAGAATAGAAGATTGGAACAACATTGCCCGGTAGTCTCGATTTCTGTCTCGATTTCTGCTGCGACATTCAGATTGGTCAGAATTTGGCATAAACCGCATGAAAGCATGGATTTATCCTGCCGTGTATTAATGGTTCAGGCTGTTGGTGGTGTAATGGTGTTGGGGATCTTTTCTTGGCACACTTTGGACCCCTTAGTACCAACTAACAGTTGTTAAAACGTCAGTTTTGTTAGCCGAGTATTGATGCTGACCATGTCCATCCCACAGAGTACCATCTTCTGATGGCTACTTCGCGGTAACGCGTTATGTCACATGAACGTGACAATGAGTTCACTAAATTCAAACAGTCACCAGATCTCAATCCAGTAGAGCACCTTTTAAGATGTCCTAGGATTCGCAGCAGCCGATAAATCTGCAGTAACTGCGTGATGCTAGCATGTCAATATGAACCAAAATCTCTGAGGAATGTTTTCAGCAACTTGTTGAATCCATGCCATGAAAAATGAAGGCAGTTCTGAAGACAAAGGTGGGTCCAACCTTGTACTAGCAACATACCTAATAAAGTGGCCAGTGAATAGATATAGATACATAAGCATCAGTCACTTTTCTTCAGGGAGTGTAAAGATTTGTTTTTGATGAGTGTAGTAGTAATGGATTGAACATTGAACATGAAAACCACATTTAATGTCTTTCTGTATTTCTCATGCAGACAATCACTCTCTCATTCACTTCAAACTCCCAACTGCACCTGGACATCCCAAAGGCATTGAGCTCCTTCAGTCCAGATGTGTGTGTGTGGAGTTAAATGGGTCAGCAGCATTTATATGCAGCGCTGACGGGGATTCTGTAGAGAGGAGGCCGTGTTTGGATCGTCACTCGGCAACACCACCCTAAATAAATCTGGCTGAAGGATGCACAAAGAAAAGCATGCACGGTACAAACACACAAGTACATATTTAGATGGAGTTTTCAATCAAGTCAATATGATCACTTATTTTAACGGCAAAGAGAACATTGTGCTAGTCAAAAATCAATTGATAAAATGAGTGTGAAAACAATTAACATTTCAATAGAATGTGAATGAGCCTTAAGGCGCATTAACACCAAGAACGAAGATCAATATTAGCTTCCACACCAGCGGGCGATATCTGTCTGTTTAATCTAAGATTAAGAGTTTTGTGGTCTGCCGTTTTAAATGCTCAAGCTCTTTAAAGCAGGATGGATTCTGATTGGCTGTCAATGTTTTTAGCGTTTATCAGAAATAAATTGGTCTAAAAGTGTTTCCAACGATATATAGTTTCTCTGTGTTATCATTATTTGTGGTGTGGACTCTATATTTAGAACAATTTTTAGAACTAAATCTTAATGGTTATAGTTCTCGTCTTTGGTGTGAACGGGCAGTGGCGCGGGAAGTGGGGTGCTGCGGGGGCTGCAGCCCCCCTCGTCATAACCACAGCCCCCCTGGTGGGGGCTGTGGAATAAAATAATATTGTACTAAAAAACGTTAAAAAAAAATATTTAAAATAGATGCAGTGTTTGATAATGTATGTGAGTGTTCAAGCTACGGAGAAAATGAAATAAAGTTTGAATTTGTCATGCTTAGTTAGTTAGTTGGTTTGTTCCGATCAGAGCATAAGCGGAGAGCGCATTTCTGAATATCCCTCCGCTCGCTCCTTCCGCTCAGGGTCGCGCGCTCAACCCAGAATGGCCTGCTGGTTCGAAAATTATGTGGAATAAGGGCTGCCTCCGACTAAAGTTTTTTTTTCTAGTCGACTAGTAGTTCATTTTAGCCACTGTGGACACATCGCCCCTTTATATTGATTTAATCATTTAAATAGGCTATATAAGCTATACAGGACGAGCGTTTACGTAGCCTAGCCTAATAAAGCCGCACTCAAGCGCACGCCCGCACTCATAAACCTCGCCACAAAGAACCGGCGAAAGTAATGATTATTAATGTGTCAAAAATAGCAAGGAGACATTTAATTGTTTATTAATAATAAACATGTGTTTTCTGTGTCACTGCAAATATGAAGTTATGCGGACTCGCCATGAACGCCAGAGAGAAATGCACATTTGATTACATAATCAGAGAATAGCCTATTTATTTTCGTTTTGAATAGTTTCGTTTAAAAGTAGACATTTCAAGCTAGATAGCCTATATTTGTTGTGAGGCAAAGCTGAGTTTCGGCGCACTCCAGTTTTGCAAGCAGTGGTGTAGTCTAGTTTTTTGTAGTGAGTATACTGTGATATACCACAACCCAGTGAAAACTTGTGTGATATTCTTTTAAAATTATGTTTTAATAGATTTGATTATTATTATTTTAAAAAGTACATCTTACTATGCCATTTCTTACATAATTCCTTCGAGTTACTTTCTTTCTCTCTACAAACTTTTATTTTGGTGGGATGTAAATTAAAGACATTTGAGCTTCTGTGTGTTTTAATAAACTATTATTATTATTATTAGGCCTACTTGAAGTGTACTCTACTGTGCAATAGTAATATATTTCTGTTATATTTTCTTCGTTATACAAAACTTTTATTTTGACAGGTTGTCATGAAGATTTTAAAGTTTGTGAGTGTATATATGATATGAATTACGATAGTTTTATCAAATGAAATGGTAAAATTCTTGTGAAGTGACTCTCATAAAAGCTCTGCGATGAAGTTCAAATGTGTGGATGTCCTCCTCATAGACGCTGAAAACACCATGAGTGTCACGCGCTTCAGTGTGTAGTAGAGCACACATTGAGCGCTCATTCACAGAAACATGCAGAGTTTATTTCTATAGCAGTCTTTTTGAGCTTTAATATTCATAGACACTAGTAGCCTACATATCGAGATTTGATTCATTGTACATCCCTACTTTTGATTTATTCATTCAAAAATGGCCAAATTGCGTGACGTTCCGCTTTACAGTAGGCCTAGGCTGTTACATTTGTGACTGGATTCCGCGATTCGATCCGCTGCGCAAACACAGACGGCGGGGTGAATTTATGAATGAAAGTTCACAAAACGATGTTACGAATCCTCGCTCTTTTTTTTAAGTGGGTATACGGAGATCCTTGACCTTTCCTAGTGGGTATACGGAAATCCTTGACATTTTCTAGTGGGTATACGGCGTATACCTGCGTATCACGTAGACTACACCACTGAATGCAAGTGATCGCCGGCGCCTTACATTGTCTGCTATATATTTGCTTCTTATTTATTAAATACAGGCAATTGGTTGGTAAAACATTGATCAAAATTAAGATACAATTTATACTAAACGAAAATCTTTTAAAAAGAGTCTTTCTACAAAAAAAAAAAAAACTTAAAGTAAAAAATAATGTCTTACCCACTCCATGTGACATGTCTCCAAACATTTTGGGTATCTCATGATCTCATGTACCCTATCATATCTTTCTCACGCTGCATACTCACTTTCATAATCAACATTGATTAAATAAAAAAAATAACAGTAGCCTATAATATTTAAACAAATATGAAACTAAATATGTTTTCTTTAATGGCTACAACACATATACAGTACAGAGAAATGTCATGTCTTATCGTCAGCCATAACATAATGACGTCACATATTTTCCAACCCAGCCCTCAGCCCCCCTCGTATGAAACAGCTTCCAGCGCGCCTGTGAACGGGCCTTTTAAACAAAAAAAAATAGGCCACTATGAAACAATAGGAAATATCTTACCTTACATACTAAACAAAAAGCTATTTAAATACAATGGTAAATGAATAAAGATAATTATATAATATGGTACTGAAATGACTTTAACACAGTTTTTGCATGATAGCCTACAAAATAATTCTGAGAATACCATAGTCCATAAATGTGAAAGTAGCCTACCATGGAAAATGAATAACCCAAACTATGTTTCCATAAAAAGTACTATGTTATGGTGTCAATGGGTCAATTAATAAATACATATATAAATAACAATTAAAAACAAAGGATATAAAAAAGAATACAATATTTAATAGAAAGTCTTTCATGTCTCTTTTGATGAAAGCAGGTCTTTCATTTCATTTACCGTAAGATGTTATCCAGCTCTGTCATGCTTGAAACTAGTGTCTTTTTAAAAGCAATGTTAAAGCAAATGTTATTTCAAGGGAAATCAGAACAGCTGAAGCTCTGAGTCATTTTTTTCAGCAGAGTGACTGGCCCATCACACAGAAAAACCTCACGCTGTATTTATTTCAGCGGATGGAGTGAAGACTGACAGCTCAGCAGAGAAGCAGCCCATCACTGTGATCCGGGAGTCAGAACCATGCGGCCAACACCAATATTCATGAAAACACTTTCCAGTGTGCCATGTTTGAACCTCTTTCTCTCTCTCTCTCCCACATACGTCCTCACTGAAGACTGGACGATTACTCAATATCTCTCCATTGGCAGCCTCCGGCGCATTTGAAAATACTTTGCGAGTGAGCTGGGGGCATTTATTTCTATTGGGCAACAAAAATGCATAAAGTATACACCCTCAATGACCTTTTAAGGAGGTCTTCCCTGGTTTAGCATCCAGATGGTCATAGCTCCAGTGTATTCATGCGGTTCTGCCTTAAAATGTAAGTGAGATCTGTGTGTCTAAAGGTTGAGAGGTTTTCCTTCAGGGCTTTGCAGCGTGAAGAAACCTCACATGTGCCATCAAACATGCAAACAATACACAAACGGCTTATAAACAATACATAAATCGCTCATCAAATGATCTCATTAGTGATGTCAAGCATCACTTTAGTAGTTCTCAAATGGGTTAGTGTTTTGAACAAACCTCTAAAACTAAGTATTAAACTTTGGCACGCAGCCCTGCACCGTTTGCGCTCCACACATAAATGATTCCTCAAATTATCTGTCTTATTTATATTACTTTTCTAGAGTTATTTTATGACTGACAGTTGAAAGCTGGGGGAAACAGTTAGCAACAACCCAGAATACCCTGGCAACTGCATTACAGTAAGTTTTGCATAGGCAAAAACTTTTAATATTGGTGTAACTACATAAAAAAAAAAAAAAGTAATGCTATATTATCTACAAAACATATATAATTATATACTAATAAAAAATATATTAGTTCAGGGGGGAGGTTCACACTTATTATTTTCTCTGAAATGTGCCATTTTGGTTTTCAGTGGCTTTGCAAAGGTTGTAATTTTTACATTAAAGGTGCAAAACTTCTGACTTGATTTATCTTTTACATGACAAAAACCAGCTGGTTTAAAACTGTGTGTGTATGCACTGCCCGGCCAAAAGATCACTTTACAGAGTGTTGGACTCTTGCATTGACAACACAAGATCTTGACCAAACATTGATGCACCTCTTGATGGAAATAACATCACAACATTTATTACATCACTTTTTGGTCAAGATCTTGTATTGACAATGCAAGAGTCAAATTTTTTTGACTAAACCAGTCCATTTATATGGATTAGTTTTCCGATCTCTTTATGACCTTATTGAAGCATCAAAGTGGTAGTTGGTAGCTGTCTATGGAGGGACAGAAAGCTCTCAGATTTCATTCAAAAAGATCTGGTGAAGAAAAAATATGTTTTTCTGGTAAAAAAAAAAAAAAAAGACTTATGTTGAATGACCTGTGTCTGTATTACAGTACATGGTCCTGGAAGTAGTGCGGTCAGCCGTTTGGTTTAGCGTCTCTGTGCCAGTATAAACATGAGCAGAACATTTCCCCCACAAACAGCCAATCATACAAACCGACCAGCAACTAATCACAGCTAATTAAATCAATGAGATATTGCTGGAAAGGTAAACACCCAGGCTTTCGTTGGAGCTGAGCGGTCAGGCCCGGGTAAAACACGAGTCTGGCGCACGCGGACACACGTGGATGGAGCCAGAAAACAGTCTGATATCCTAGAAAATCTGAATTTCCTATTACAAAAGAAAAAGATTATATAGTGAGTAAAAGTTCATTAGTGTAAATGTGTCATACAGCGAGCCTAAATTATTCCCAGAGAGGAAACCATTAGGTCTTTTCTTCTCAGTAAAGGGACATAAATTCAGCAATTGCAGTAAAACTGGAGACAGAGCCGCAGACTGAGAGACATTTATGTCCAGAATGGATACTAGTGTACTGATGAGTGCATACTGCAAACTACACTACAGTTCATCAGTGTGAGGTCGGCGTCGGTTTTTAAATGTTTTTGAAGGAAGTCTCTTCTGCTCATCATTCATTTAATCAAAAATACAGTAAAAACAGTAATATTGTAAAATATTACCATTTAAAAGGTGAATTTTCAGCATCATTACTCCAGTCTTCAGTGTCACATGATCCTTCAGAAATCATTCTAATATGCTTTTATAGGTTCCTTTTAAAAAGTTTTAAAAAGAAAACTTTTTTTTTTTTTTTATAAAAATCCTTTTAAACATTATAAAATGTCTTTACTGACACTTAGTCAATTTAATGCAATTCAAAAGGAGAAATCTTACTGACCCCAAACCTTTTTACAGTGTAAATGGCTTTCACATGATCTCATGTTGCACGTCGTTAATTCAGCAAGTGCTGTCGGCAATATTGTCTTGGAAATGAGAACTGTTATTTTGCATTTTAAAAAGGCAAAAACGCCTTAACTTTTGACAATCTTTTCAAATATTCAAAAACTGCATATCAAAGGTCAAATCAAGCTATACAGTTTTCCATGCAGTTTGCTCGGTTGTATGAACTAGTAAACAAAGTATCCCATGCACACAGCAAACACTGTGCAGTATGCATACTACATACTTAAGTACTAGTCAGTATGCCATTCCAAACATGTCATATTAACTGTAATAGCAGTTTCAAAAGCAGTAATTTTAGCCTTTAAATTAGAATTAAAATATGGACGCACAAAAAGAGAGAGAGAATCTTTGTGGATGAAAATAAAATGCTAAAAAGGGAAGAAGATGTATACAAGAAAGGGAAGGAATAGGGACAGGAAATAGAATATAAGATAGGAAACGAGGGATAGAAGGAAAAGGAACACGAGAGGAGCTCCACGTGTACATTCAGGCAGGAAGCTGTATATCTTCAGCAGGACATGAAAGAAAGACGAGGGGAGGGGGGGAACATGGTGCGGAGAGAGCGAAATGGAGGAAAAACAGCCATCATCCCAACTTTCCATCCATCACCCCATCTTTCTGAAGGGGGGCGGGGGGATGTGGTCACGGGCCGGGACCGCTCAGTGCTGGAGGTGGCCTGACTGTCTACTGCTAGACATGAGGATACAGATAGCCCTACTGTGGTCTGAACACACACACATAAGCACTGAAACACTCGATGATGTCATTAACCGACTTTTATTCTTCTGTGGAACTAAAAAAAAGAAGAATCTTTGATAAATATCTTGTTTTCTATACAATGAAAGTGAATGAGGACTGGGGTGGTCGAAATCCAAAATGACCATTCAAAGGTATATGTTATGTTTTGTGAAGAGCAGCAAAATTATAATCATTAGGCTACTCACTGAAAATCTTGACATGCGGCCTGGGGGTTTTCAGAAGAGTAGCGATGTCGGAAATTGGTTGATCCAATGCATGAAACTGTTTATGAATCACTGATGCTGTTCTCGAATTCAACTCACCGACTCATTCTGACTGCAACTCTCCACTGCAAAGACAGATTATCAATGGAAAAACTGCTTACATTTCAGACTGTTCCTTACACAAAGCTACTGTATGACTTCAGAAGACTTTAAATATAGTGCATTAATCATATGGTGCACTTTTATGATTATTTAAATATATTTTTAAAGTACTTGCAAATTATTTTTCGACTTTGAAAGCTCCGATCTCCGTGATAATTGTGCGGGAAACAGCGACCAGCGCAGTCTCCAGAATATCTCTTCTCATTTTTTATGAAAGAAACACGGTCATACAGGTTTGGAAGAACATAAATAATGACCGAATGTACGTTTTTGTACTATCCCAGTTACACTTTACAATAAGGTTTCATTATTTAACTACTTTAGTTAACATTAACCAAGAATGAACAATATTTCTACAGCATTTATTATTCTTTGTTAATGTTAATTTCAACATTTACTAACTAATACATTATTAAAATCAAAAGTTATATGTGTTAACATTAGTTAATGCACTGTGAACAAACAATGAAAGACTGTATTTTTATAGATTAACAAAGATTAATAAATACATGCAACAAATGTATTGCTCATTATTAGTTCATGCTAGTTAATATATTAACTAATCTCAACTAATGAGACATTATTATAGTGTTAACGCTATCCCTTTAAAGAGGGGAAAACCTCAAAATGGAAAAGAATGTTCCAGACTTAAACCAGTGAAAATGAATCTGGACTGTGGCATCTTTATGAGAGGAAGCATACTGTATAAAGACTAAACGTGTCGGGACACTACAAAGTCAACTCAGTGAACAGAGTCCACATTGTGCTCTGGGAAACGTAGTTCTCACCCTCGTCTCCCCTGGAAATGACTCGTTTTGTGGCTTTTGAGACTTGGGATTTTAAATGTCATGGTCCGTCTGCCAGAAACCTAGGAAAAAATAGTTTGTGTGTGTAATTAAAGTCATCTTAAACCATTAGAATACATGAACTAAAATTGCTGGAGGATAGTATGACTAAGTAGATGTCATGTTATGAAGAAAACATGAGTACTTGCCTAAGGAAAGGTCTGACTAGAGTGGACCAGAAAGCAAGACCCTTCTAGATCTTTGTCCTTCATTCTGTTCTGCCATTTACTTTTCTTTATTACCATCTGGTGTATAGTATTCATGTATTTTTGGCTGAGCAGATCTTTCTCTCACTCTCTTTGCTAAGTAGCAGTGTGACTCAGTCAAACATTGATGATGAAATTGGTGCGGGTCCACCGGGTCCAAGTTCTGGCAAGAACGGACGAGAAAAAGTGCCAGAAACACGGAAACTTCCCCTGCAGCCAGAAGAGCAGAATACATTCACACAACACTGCGAAAACAGAAACAGACCAACACGAAAACATCCGCGCCTAGTGACCAGCGCTGGACGAGAGACCCCACAACTCTGCTTGAGCTTCGCTTGTTTGGTTTGGATAAGTCGACCGTTCAAACTTAGAGATTTAGGACAGATAGCTGGACGACATGCTAATGTCTTTTCTACGTTGTCCCAAAAAAAGCTTTAGGCTGATGTCACCCCTCACCAATAGACAATGTCATAAAATGTCACACGACCGTCTACAGGAGCAAATTTTCAGTCTATAATTTCCTATAAACCACATAATATGCTATTTTGTGTGCTGCATTAAGTGTTTACAATCAAAACAAGATTGCTTGCTAGCTACAAAGTCCCTTTCAAGGAAAGTCTGTTCACACGGCGCCTCCGGGTCCTATCTACTTGAATGGGGGAATCCTGAACTCTTCAAAACTGCTTGACGAACTCACAATTAAATAACATATTTCAAATCAGTAACAAAATCTGACATGAATTGTCTCATAAATGTTGTTTCTTATGCTCAAATAGAGTTGGAAAACGCTTACTTTTCAGGCTAGATCAGCGAACCAACGCTTCTGGCAGCTGCAGTGGTAATGACTTTACCAACTGGTGATTGGCTCTTTTATTTGGAAGGCGGGGCTGCCAATCAGAACACTTTTGATGTTTAATATTTAGCTATATGAAACGAAATGTGACCAATGAGATTCGACGATGGGCGGGCCGCGGGACTAACCAGCATGGCTTCTTTATGCATGTTCACACCTGGTATTAAGAACCGTGTTTTGGACGATCTGATCACAAGTGGACGACGCTAAATACAGGTGTAAACAGGGTCTAAAACATTTTGAGCTTGTCCACTATCGACCACTTCCAGTAGTCGAAAACACATTTGACCGGATTGCTTTCGCAATCGATAAATGATAATCGCTCATGTGGTCTAATGTCTTCAAACAGCCACAAAAGACTGTGTACTCTACACCTACTGACCTAACACGTAAACATTATGGGAAGCGCTCTAGCCAGACGGGATTTAAACTGTCGGCTGAAGACCCAAGTTTGGTTTGAAGACAAAAAAATTTACCAAGCACAAAGTTCTCTCACCATTCCTGATTTCTTACACGAAATCAATGTAAAAGCAGTGCAGCGGAATGAAAAAATATGTTATTTGTGAACGGCCTCTTACAGTGTGTTCCAAATGGCGCTTTTTCCAGGGCACTCTGAAGGGAGACACTCGTGGCAATCATTTTGCAGGGTTTTTTAATTCAGAACAGCATATTAGTATACTATTTCTGCCACATAAAGATATATTCAGTATGCTATTTCAAAAGAGTCTGTAGTACACCCTTCAACCTCCAAAGCTTTCATTGTGGAGCCTTTAAAGGGAACAGAATAGGGATGATCACTCCTGAATGGAATGCAGTTAGTCTAAATACGACCGGTCCCCTCAGTAGTGCACACTGTCATCAGATGACCAAACAAAAAAATATATTGGAAATGTCAACAGGAAAAATCTGGAAAAAATAAATAAAAAATTCAACAAGTTAAAATGTTTTTCCATCAGGAACTGATTAGATGGTTAAAAGTGGCCCTTTACAGCAGGTAGTTGGAGGGGAGGGGCTAAATGATGATGTCAGCTGAAAAGTTATTTCTGGGGCGGAGCAAGTTGTTACACTTGAAACATTATAAAGACAAACTTTTTCTTTGGAATAACTGTATTAAGAAAGTAGATAGGGTCAATGTTTTTCACTTTCACAACGACAGCTCTCTCGTTTCACATCACTCTCTCCATCGCTGAAAATCTCATCTTAAACAATAAGTCAGCTAATTTCACACACGTGTTCGATTGCACATCCAGCCACATTCAGGATAATTTCTCACCGGGTGAGTCATGCACTAGATGACGTGAGCGTTCTGGCTGCCGCGCTGCTTTGTGACCCACGTTTGTGGCTTTATGAAGGAGACAGAGAACAGATTGGCTTGTCAGAGGTTCGTTTTCGAGCAATGTTTGGTTTAAGTGCTACATTGTAATGAAACTCAGCATGATAGATGGAGTTCGCTGGAGCGGCTGCAGTGCTGACTCATACTGTGGAGAATGTGGAAGGGTCACTGCAAACAGGAGGAGGAGGAGGAGGAGAAGAGGAGAGGAGGAGGTTGGGGCCCCAGAGGGCCACAGGGACCCAACATCTGGAGAGCCGGATCAATCTATAGAGACACCACAATGAGAAGGGTGTGAAACATGAGCCGGATCTGGACGTGAAAGCTTTGAAAGATTAAATCCAGTCTGACAGTAAATAAATACAAGAGATACTGAAAGAGGTTTAGAAAGAAACAGGAATCCGGCGTCTGTCTGGGCCCGCAGATCTCAAAAACAGACTTGGCCTTGTAAAACTCACACATACACGTCTGCTTCGGTCATTAGCAAAAGGAAAAAAGCTGGAGGGAAAGATTAAGAAATGGAGCATTAGTTACTTCAAACTTCACCCAAACTCTTCTATACAGCATTGCACCCTATTAAAGCAGTTCTTATAACAATAAGGTACAAGAGGCTGTGACATATTGTGAATAACAGCTTTGGCTTGAAAATGTTTGACTATAACTAAAGATAGCAAATTTCAAAATGTGCACCTCGAGTCAGACAAAACTATAATTTCACAAAATATTCATGTCTTACTGCTTTTATAAACGTCAATTAAAAATAAAAACATGCAAATGCATGTTATACTTCTGATATAAGATCTATACCTGACATGTAATCTAAGGTTATCAGTTGGTCTCTTCTAGTGCTGTGCAGTGATACAGTTTATACTACATATTTTGCAGCACCGTATTGACCAATTAGCATTCAAGATCGGAATGATCCATTTTATAATAAAATTTGTGGTGAATAATTCAAAAGCCTGCAACTGTAACAACCACTATCATGCTTATTAAACTCCTCCGTGATGGAGTGTGACTGCCACCTAGTGGACACTGTACTCAAACACATTTTTAGATCTGGTATTTGTCCAAAGGAGTGATCATAGTACATCATAGTAAAGATGACTACTTCAAACAATAATACGTCTCCAATCTAACATTAATCTTCTGTGACTTTACAAGTGACAATGAATATAGGGTTGGACAGGCAATTGAACAGTTAAGGACAACAAAGGAAAACTTGCTTTTACCTATTCAATATAAATATTCAATAATTATTATTTTTCAAAATATTATTTTATTAAATGATAAAAAAATAAGTCAATACAGAAAATATTCTGAAATATTACACTGTAAAATAAAAACAAGTAGGCTATTTATTAATAACAATTTTATTTACAGAACAAAAGAAAAAATTATAATACAAATATTTATGGATGTCTTTCTTTGCTTTCAAAATCAAAATCAAAGCGCTTTTATTTTGCAGAGACCTTAAAGATATCTCATGAAGTGCTGTCATTACTACAGTATCCACGCATTAAATAAATGCATTTCAAATTAATCAAAAACAGCATTTGTCAGGTCTCACATCGGAAAACAATGGAAATCTATATAAATACATCCCTGCTTAATAGTATTTTGTATGTATAGCATGCACAGTATATTCCATACTGTATGCATTTCAATTATCCGGTGTATCCCAGAATCCCTAGTGTGGCAGATAAAGCATTGGATTTACACAAAATTGAATTAAAAGTGTAAAACAACTGTTATGAGAATAAAGAATAAAAACATAAAAACAGAATATTACTGTTTATATCATGCATATGGTTTCACATAATATAGTATGAAGTAAACAACACTCTACTCCAACTAGCGTATTTTGAATAATTTCCAAAACAGAATCAGAAGGCTATGTTTGTGGTTTATATTTTTCCATGGCAGAAAGCATTTGTGCGCGGATGAATCACGCACAATAAGACAGGGACTTCAATTCATGCGGTTTTTAATGTCTGCTTTGAAGAACGTTTTTGAAAATATACATAAATTACAAAAAATACAGTGAACTGAAAGTTTATTTGTTTGGTGTTGCATAAAAATAGACATATATATTACACAAATCTTTATTTAAAAAACAAGGTATTTATGTTTTGAACATATAAACATATTTACAAGAGCACATGCAGATATGCGCAGCCATCTACTCCAGTGTTTAAAGAGGACGTCACGTCTGCATGTTCACCTTCTTTGTGTTGGGATGACTTTGTTTCCGCTGGTGGCCACTGGGATGAGAAGTTTCCGATACTCGAGTGGAAGATATTTCTCTATCAGTATATTCACAGGCGTACCATCCGTCACAAAGCCCTGCCTGAGAAAAACAACACAAACAGTCAGATGAGCAAGCTAAACACAGCCAATATGACTCCAAGGGGAAAAAGGCTGCAAAAGTTATATTGACCAATGATGCCCCTTTTTCAAAGTCTTGATTTCGTTTTTGGGGTCTACTGGAAAAGGTTTTCATGCTTTAATATCAACAGCTTCAAGCGCGTTAAAAAATAAAAACAATCACGCCCCTTACTATAACCGCGAGTTTCAACACTACTACCTAACTCAACCAGACCTCGCCCCTTTATTGCATTTACTGGGTGGGAATTATTTAAATGAGGAATATGTGATGTGTTCCCGAAACAATGTCAAGACTACAATAGAGGCGTTTCAGGGAGTTCAGAAACAGTGACACTGATATAGAGAATAACTCTCTGCAGACCTTTTTCATGCTCAAGCAGCAACATTACACACTACAGAAAGGTGAAAATGTAAAAAAGCATAATCCTCTTTAATGTTTACCTTCTCATGAGGAGCTCAAAATCTTCAATCTCAATAGTTTTACGTTTGGCATGAGTAGCGTATACTTCCAGATCATCTGCTAGCCGTTCAAAGTACTTCTTAAGACTAAGGAATAAAAAAAAAAAGCACAGACTGAAACATTGCAGGAGACATAACTTCAAATGTTCATGCAGCATAATGTTAGCACTTACAATTCATTGATGACAGGGTAGACGTCACTGGCCACTTTGGTCTTGGCGAAATGCTTGAATACGCTCATGACGTAACTCTTGGGAAGAACATTAACCCCCGTCTGACGCTTCTTTCTGGGGGCTCGTTTGGCAACCTGAGGGAGACTGAGATAAATGGGTTATAAATCTGCATTAGGATACACTATAAAACAGTCAAAGGGAAGAGGACTGTTGTTGGTAAATACCCAGCATTCACTTCTTTAAGGACTGTGGGCATGGCCTGCGCACTAGGACTTGCGAACACTCTCTTCTGTCTTACGAAAGCAGGAGTTTTCATGGACAGTTCTGAAATCAAGGAAAATACAATTAATGCAAAAGTAAATTAGCTAAATCGGATTTGCAAGCACATCAACAACTGGTTCTTTTTAATGATTCGATAATGCCGAGTTCACACTGCACGATTTTAGATGATTTTGTGAGATCGCAGACAAATATTATAGGCAAATCGGTGCTCGTTCACACGAGTGACAATCACGCAGTGTGAATTATCAGTGACGCGATCTGAGAGAATAGCAGACGCCCGTGAGATATTTGGCATGCTGAATATCTGGACCTGTCGGAGATTGACAATCCTGCTGTGTGAATGTGTTCTGACTGAAAACTACATCGCATCGATGACCTACAGCCAATGAGAGAGCAAGAAACAGGACAGCGGGAAGTTCGGGGAGGAGTTATAGACCAGAATATCAGTATTTTAATAGATATATTTGCAATTATATAAAACAGAAACAAAGCACAAACATTTGCTTGACCAGCAGCACATTACCAAATTATTTATCTACCTCCAACTCTCTTTGCAGAACACACAATCCTTGCTCCCCAACCATTTCCTTTTCCATAATCAGTTTTTTTTTTCTTCTCCTTTTCGCAGCGCACAGACAATTTGGATCACAATCTTCTTGCAGACTATCACTTAGTAATAAAAATTCACACACGTGACCTTGTGTTATGTCCTTATCACTTCTCACGTGTTTGGTTGTGAAACGTAGTTTGCGGACAAGACAGAATTTATCGGCGATTCTTTCTTTTGTAAAGTCATGCAGTGTGAAACCTCCTGTCGCCGATCCATCGTGCAGTGTGAACACAGCAGCAACTGAATGTCACACTGTTCAACAAAAGAACAGTGACCTGACTCCTTTGAAAATCGTGCAGTGTGAACTCGGCATAAAACTGACTCAAACAATTCACACAAAAATTGTAAGAAAACATTTAACAATATCTCTCTCTCTCAGAGAGAATTTCATTATTATAGTACAAGAACAAGGGAATCTGCGCTTTGGTTGATTGAGAAGACAATCTGATTTGAGAAGACAAATTGCAAAACGGAGACATAAAACATGTGAAAGTGGAAGTCACCTGCACTAAGAGCGTCGTCGTCATCATCATCATCCTCTTCCTCCTGAGGAGGTTCAGGGCTCTGATTGGATGGCTCAGAGTCCATCAGCTGCTCCTCTGATTGGCTTACTTCCTGCGGGGCATCATGATGCTCTACAAGCTCTGGCAAATCTTCCTCAGTCAGACTAGCCTCACGTTGCGATGACCTCCGCTTAGATGTGGTGACCTCTGCCACAGGGCTGCCCGCTTGTTCTCTTTCTTCATCTGTAACGTCCTGCAAACTCTCTCTGTTCCCGTCAACAAACTCCAGATGATCTGAACAGAAACACATTAGCTTTTCAACCTACGAACGATCTCTGAAATGATCAATTCATTTTAGTTTAGTTACTATATTCCGTGTAAAGCAACAGAGCACGGTTAATTTAACAGATTCAATTATTTAAATAATTTTTTTAATCTTACCGACTCCAAACTTTGAGCCTATAATAATCAGGTTGAACCTTCTGATTGTCATTTCAGGAAGTCTCATTGTTCTCACCTTTCTCTCTGGGATTCAGGCCAGCTCCGAAACTCTTTGTGACTCTAGTGGAGGCTGGAGCTCCCGGGATAGCTCCTCCTCCCTCTGAGCGGTGAGCTCTGCGAGTTATTCGCTCTGGATGATGTGATGCATCTGGGTTCTCTTCAATGTTCTCATCTTCAGCTTCCTCAACCACTTCATGCTCATCTTCCACAACGTTCTCTTCCTCCACGTTCTCATCCTCCACGTTCTCATCCTCAACTTCCTCCTCCTCAACCTCCTCCTCCTCTACGTTCTCATGCTCAACTTCCTCCTCCACGTTCTCATCCTCAACTTCCTCCTCCTCAACCTCCTCCTCCTCCACGTTCTCATCCTCAACCTCCTCCTCCTCTACGTTCTCATCCTCAACTTCCACAACGTTCTCATCCTCAACTTCCTCCTCCACATTCTCATCCTCAACTTCCTCCTCCTCCACGTTCTCATCCTCAACTTCCACAACGTTCTCATCCTCAACTTCCACAACGTTCTCATCCTCAACTTCCACAACGTTCTCATCCTCAACTTCCACAACGTTCTCATCCTCAACTTCCACAATGAATTGCCGATCTTGTGGCTCCACATACTGAGATTCAGGGAGTGATTCTGTCATCGCCTGCGGTGGAGCAAGTACAATATAATCTCCAGGACTCAAAAACACATCATCTCCTGCTTCTTGGGATGAAGGCACCAGCTCTTCCTCTTCCTGTGATGGCGACGGTCCTTCTGTCTCGTCTTTTTTCGAGTGGACGTAAAGCTCTGTGACATCATTGAGGCCAAGCGTGAACTTCTGCCATGAAGAATCTTCAAGAGTTTTTCCATCCTGAACCACAGAGTGATCTAAAGGACAAAGAAACTATTTAACATACAATACAAACCAAATAAGACTGATGCATAATATCAGACTCAGTGTATATTAGGGTTTCACAATTTTGGGGGAAAATGTCATTTGTGATATTTCCAATAAACCTTGCCATTGCAATTTAAAATGAAAAAAAGAAAACCTCCAGGTTTGCTGTGCTTATTTGTAGGGCTGCACAATTTGGCCAATTGTTTTTAAATTATATATCAAAAAGGATATTTGAATACTCAAAAGGAAGGAAAAAGGTAAACAAACAACACAGCTAAAACACAGTTTAAAAAGTTAATTTACCATTACAATTTTGTCTTAAAAAAGTATTAATATTATTAATAGTATTATTACTACAACTACAAAAAAAAAATGTGCATTGAAGAAAAATAATAATAATAATAATAATATAATTTTACAGTACAAATGTAAAATTACAACACTAATATTTATGGCAGCCTTAATTCAATTTCAAACGCTAATCCATCAAGCTTTCATTTTGTCCGAAAACTGCAGGGAGTCCATAAAGCGTCTTTTGTTGACAACTGCTGGTTTAAAATGCTTCTCATAGGTTTGGGAGGATTGTTGGTCCATGTTTCATTCGCATATTCACATTATAAGCAACCCAAACTCAGCAAATGCAAAGATGGAGTTGCTAACCGAGCAGCTCTGAGACACCAAAAAACACTGCATCATGAGCTGCCATTGAGAGTAAATGATCATATTAAGCGTTATCACGATTTTGGTTTTATTTCAAATAATTGTGCAGTCCTAGTGTATATAAACCTTGTTTCGGGCCCTGCTCCAAGCATCTCTGAACGGCCTCATCAAACGCATCCACAGACGGCAGCCTCCGATTGGACACCTTCCGCTGTAGCCCCGCCCTCTCAGAGCGCTTATCCACAAATGGGGTCTTCAAGGTAAGGTTCAACCCACTGACAGAAAATAGACTTGAATTAATCACACTCAAAATGCCTCAATCATCTCTTACATCTTACAATTCAATTTCAACCATTAGTTCCCATATAGTTCCTAATTAAGTTAATAAGTTAGCAATTTTATTTACTTTCCATCGCAAGTTTTATTGACCAGGCCAGTCTATTGGAAAATAATGGACAAAGCATTTACCTCTTTGAGCCAGCAGACAAATCCAAATCATGAGATGTATCTGGTTTCTCTTGAGGGCCATCACCTCTCTGAGAGACACGCGAGACGTCCTCGGTGTTGTCTGAGAAAGTAGAAAAGGGTTAGATGATGCTTTATCGATGACAAATGTGACAAATTAAAATGATGTGCTGATATTCCACTATATATAGAGTACGCCTGTTTTCAATTCCAAATAGTCTTGCTAACAAAATCATTTAACAGGTGAAAACGGGTGAGGCACCTGGCAGTTGATCGAACTGTCTCTCAAACGCAGACACACTGAAGGCACGCTGAGGTTTCCTGCGGCTCAGTCCTCTGACCACATGCGTCAGGGGTTCGGTGTTCAGAGTCAGATCAGACAGCTCCACTCCAGACAGGCCTTCACTGAGGAAAACACAGACACGTGAACACAACGTGCAGAGAACTACTAGTACATGAGACTGAAGAGTTACTAACGTTCTCTCTCCGGCACTGGACACACTGGACTCGGCTGGATTCGGTTCTGCTACTTGAAGTGCAGGCTGACCCGACATCAGAAGTGATGCTTCAGTCTCTGAAACACACAAGGGTGAAAATGCAAAAACTTTGTTTTGTTTTTTTCTTACCTATGACTGCAAACATTTGGGCTGGTGAAGCAAATCTAATCATATTTGATGCAAAGAAGATTTTACTAAATGAAATCCCATTACAGTCACATAAAAAACATTATCTTCTGATTATTTAGGTATTAGTTATTTATACTTGAGTGTCCATTTTTTAGGCTACATAATCAAAAATAACTCACAATGATAGTACAGATAATTGTAAATAATTATGTTAAGTCAATAATAATTATAAAAATGTAATTAAGCAACTGGATAACGGTGCATACAGAAAACTTCAACATAGTGAGTACACTACATACCAGTGATGTTAATGTTAACTAAAACTATTAAAATTGTTTTTGTTATTTTGAATAAATCTGAAATTAAGTAAATTAGAAATAAATGAATATATATTTATAAATGAATAAAATGACAAAAAAGCACATAAAAAAATGACTATATATATATATATCTTTATTAATACACCCATCAGTTTTTCTTGACATTTATCGGTTCATTCCTGAAACCTTTCCACCCACCCATCTGAATGATCCCTCTGAGCAGACCACGAGTCGTCACGTCCTCGTCATACAGCGGGGACGGGGCCGCGACAGGGTCCGTCTTTGCCACCGTTGACCTCCGACGTTTAGGTGAAGGGAGGGGTGACAGAGAGGCACTCTGAAAAAAAGAGGAAGGTATTCAGGATGTGATTATGCCGAATATGCAGTTGTGTATATAATAATTTATTAAAAAACAACACGTACCTCATGGAGCTTCTTCTTGAGTCTGTGACGTAAGGCAGATCCAGGACTCTCCAGACCAGGGGTATTTTTCACCCTCATGCTACGCCGTACACTGGTTGAACTGAAACATTACAAACATTGAAAAGCAATACACAAAACATACAGAAAATTATATATTTCCACACACCCATGTACATGTACATATATACATATATTAGGGCTGTCAAATGATTAATCACGATTAATCACATCCAAAATAAAAGTTTGTGTTAACATAATAAATGTGTTTGTACTGTGTAAAATTATTTTGTATATATAAGTACACACACGTGCATTTATATATTTAAAGAAAAATGTGTTATTTATATATAAAATATTTATATTTATATATAATATAAATTATATATAAATCTATATATAGTATATACATGCAAATATTTCTTAAATATACACAAGCATGTGTATGTATTTATATATATAAAATAATTATACACAGTACACACACATTTATGATGTAAACACAAACTTTTATTTTGGATGCGATTAATCGCGATTAATCATTTGACAGCCCTAAATATATATATATATATATATATATATATATATATATATATATATATATATATATATATATATATATAAGAAAGTTATTAGTCCAAGGAAGTTTTGCATTGTTGTCTGTAAGTTATTGGCTATAATTCACAATTTGTATGTAGGTAATGCTAAATAGAAAAATAATACCGACTTAACCCACAACCAGTATACAGATAGTATAACTTCCCCCTTATAACGTTTTTGTATTCAGTTGTTACCCAACTAAGTTACATAACGTTAATGTTTGAAAAAATATTTGTTACTCAACTAACGTTAACGTTATTTGTTTATAAAATGTCTCTGTGTGCAGAAACCATTTACGTAAACGTATTTTAAAGCAACACATATACAATTAGTCTGGAGATTTTATGTGTTTATAAAATGTAAGTGACATTTGAAATAAATGTAACGTTAACTTACCTTCTGGTTACAGGAGACCTGGGTAACTCTGTGTGCAGGACTCTCCTCAACAAAACCCGGGCAGATATGTCCTCTTCTGTTAAATCCATAGTTTCTTATCGTAGCTTATCACAAAATGAAAGATTTACAACTGCTAAAAAGTCTAAACTACATTCAATTGAAATGAAACAACAAAGAAAAACATCATCAACTCATACATACGCCTGAGGTTTGAAAATGGAAGTCACACTCCCGCTCGTTCGTTTAAGTGAATCTCGCGATATTATGTCGCTTGCTTTCATTGGTGGTGAGGTTTCAGCACTGTAGTACCAGTACATCCTCAAGGTGGCGCACGACGACAGAGGCTCAGAAACCCGAAACCTGATTCCTCCATTGAGCTGCATTCAACTCTCAGTGCGATTTGTGAAGTATAATAAAATTGATACCTAACATACAGATTGAAAACATTTCCAATAATCTATATAAATTTATTTGTAAATAATCACTCAATGAAACCGCTGTGAAATGGCAATCCAAAAGACCTTTATAGAACAGAAGAATATAATGGCTTTTTAATAGAGCATTGTATTAACCATAAAATGGGGTCTTAACACGGTATTTACTACCGGGAAAACCTGAGTAGGTTTGCATTTGAGTTCTACGCACAGGGTTCTACGTCATGGACTATGTGCAAAATCATGCCAATAACATGAAGAAAAAAACTTGGTTAGAGATGCCACGAAGTAAGTGACAATGCCTTAACCGTATGTGTGTTGAAGGCCACTAGGACCTCTTCCATCCTTGTCAAGGGGAGTGCTAACCTTCTCTCCTTTCATACAACACAGAAAACCAGCTGCCTCTCAGACTATATATAGGGCAGGATGTGCCTGTAATTCCCAACAACGGTAACGGATTTCATTTAAAATGAAAACCTTTTTACCAGATGTTATATATCACACATCGTTGTGTATACATGTTTACATAAACGTTACAAGCTTATTAGTTGGATTAATGCTTGATTTATGGATTTAAAGGTTGTTTTTGCGATCCTAAAGGGGCCTTGCATGGTTGTCTTATTTGCATCGTATACGCCGACCAATCAAAACGACGCGAGAGGATACGTCACAGACTCTTGCCCAGGAAGTAAACACAAGACCAAACCAAAGCCGTCCGGTGACGCGGGAGCACAAACATGGCGTCTGTGTAGCTCAACCGTTTCTGTCTCTCATCAAATTTTGTGGAAAACCTGATCTGTTTTGCGTTACCTTTACAAATATCTTTATGGTGTGAATGGTTCTGCAACGTTGTAAGCCTGAGTCGAGAATATTAACCTCATTTTAGACAGTTAAAATAACTAAAAAGTCGCGGGTGGCTGATTGATTGAAACTCGTGTGTTGCAGAAACATAACCCGAGACAAATGGAAGGAATGGCGGGATGTGTGAAGCGTGTGCATGATTATATATTATGATATCATGGAGAAATTACTGGAAATTGAAAGGTCTGTTGCATCTAACGTAATTCGAGCCTAATATCAGAAGGTATCACCAAAGTTGATTCGGTTAACGATAAAACGAAGAGAGCTGTAGCTAAAACGTCTGGTATTCCAGAGGAGGCAGGAGAAAATGTGAAAATCATCTCAATGGATCTTCTTTCTCTTGTCTCGCCGGGATTGAGAGATGTTCTCTAGACACAGAATCGATCCGATCCGGATTATTGTGCAGTTTGTGTCCCGCACTCATCGAAACCGCATCTGGTTGGACGCAAAAAAACACTGAAATCCTCAAACAGAAAGGCATAAAAATAACAAGATCTGACACTACAGAGTAAACTGTGGCCGTTGGTGAAAGTCAAGCCAGGAGAGATGGAAAGAAGACTAGTGTATGATATGTGAAACACGTTAACGTTTTCATCTTTTTGACTTTTTTGAGTATTAAACTTCAAGAACGGCACCTCTTTGCAAAGATCGTGTGTGTCCTTTTTGTTCTCACATGGCATGAATGCATTAGTTATTTTATAGGTTTTGATATTTTTCTAAGCCATTTGATTTCCTTATAGGGCAGATTGTTCTTTATTCTCTTTGTCTTTTAACTTTTCATGTTTTTCTCTTAATGTTTCGGGGGATTCGTGACCTTACAAAACGAAGTCTCATTTTTATTTTTTAATTCTAAAAGAAGTTTTATTTTCTACAAGAGACTCATTCTAGTGTTAATGATGAGCCTTTGGTCCACACAGTGGGGAGGTACAACTTTTTCACACGAGTCTACTCATTCATATTTTTATTTAACCATAATTTTACTGGTAAAATTCTTGAGTCACATTTCTCTTTAGAGAATGGATAATAGCCGTCCGGACAGTCTGTTATTTTAAGTAATATATGGCTTTAGCAGCTCTGATTTAAACCATATTATTTTCCAATCATTGTCTACAAAACTGCTTGCTTTAAATGTTTAGTTCTCACCCTCAAGCGCATAGGTGTATATGACTTTCTTCTTTCAGCCAAACACAATCGGAGTTATTATATTATATATCATGCGTCGGGACAGAGGTCACACTTCCGCCGGAACTAGATTTCCAATCGGACGTTACCGGAAGCCAGTACATTTATGTAGTTTTAAATATGTATATTTTCTAATAAACAGACTTTGCTTCAAAAGGCCATTTTTAACCCCCTGGAGCCGTAAGATTACTTTTATGATGGATGGATGTGCTTTTTTTGGCCTGCAAAATCTATGGTACCATTCACTCCCATTATAAAGCTTAGAAGAGCCAGGATATTTTTAATATAACTCCTATTGTGTTTGGCTGAAAGAAAGTCATATACACCATGGATGTTTTGTTATGAATTGCTAATATTTGTATTAATACATGTTTATAAAGTTAAATTGAATGTAATGTGTAAATACTCTACTTTAGTGGATTAATGGATCTGCCATTGTTTTGTGTAAAAAGTATACATTTAAATGTGAGGTCATGCAAGTAGTTTCATATTGTATGCATACATACACTTTTTTTTTTTGTAAGGACATTGAATAGACTTCCATTGATTTTATATCAGGTTAATGATATTTCAATGGCCTAACACCCAATCCCTACCTCTAAACCTACTCATCACAGAAACGTGCAAAACACTAGATGTAAGTAAAAATATTTTGGTCGATTTGTAAATAAAAACATTTTGGCCGATTTGTAAGCATTTTTAACTAGTGGAGAGCAGCAAAATGTCCTCACTAGTCAGTTGTCATAATATTCCACTATAAGTGATGACATTTGGCCCTAACACATATAGACAAACCAGTACACACACACACACAGATATGAGACAATATTTCTTAGATTTTCCCCTCTATCTTTAATTGGCACAGTTAACACATACAAAGTATTCAGTGCTCCAAAAACACAAGCATAACAAACAGAACACAAAGACAAAAGTGCAAAACAAACATTTGGCAGACTCCACCAAACAAGACCAAAAAAAAGTTTAATTCAATCAGCAAAAGCAGAGAAAAGAAACTGGGATGTTTTTATTAATCAAAATTTAAAAATAGACTCTTACCATGGATTGGTAGTTCACTCTTATTTATAGACTTGTACGTATAGATATACATATATATATATATATATATTTAAAACTCTGATTTGGGAATGGTGTTTTGAAGCCCCAAACAGAGCAGGAAGGGGCCGAGGGCAAATGATTCTGATCACTGATAGGCCAAATGAGACAGCTGTGTGTGTAGATGCCATATGGTGATCGCCGGCACAGTATAACAGTGCTGAACGGATGAAATGTTAGTTGTTTTGTTCTTAAAGAGAACCAGAGCACTTGAGAGAGTGTGTATGTTCGGAAGACAGACGTAATGATGCTTGTTCTCCGCTTTTCGAAACCTTTTCTCAATGATTCGTTTTCATATTTATAGGTTCATCAATAGCGAGTCAGTCAGTTATTAGGAGATGCTGCTCAATTTATTCAACATAAAATATCATAATTCATCAATAAGCGCTTTATTAAACATAATGAAAGCATTCAGCATTAAATAGCAGATTTGTGGCATGTGCGAATTGTCATTTCCATGATGCTGCCTGTAGAGATGTAGATGTTTCGGGCTTCTAACCTACTTAAGAATAAAGAGAAAATGAAAAATATCTAACACCTCTCCTGGACCCAATTTGACAGAGAATTTAAAAATATATAAAAAGAAAAGTTACAATTATTATGTGCCTCAAGGATGGTGAGTAGTCAGTGGAAGATGATGAAATGACAAAATATTATCTCTTCACAACAGACGTTACAGAAAGAAAAACTCCCCTTCGTCAAACCACATTATGATGATTACATTAAAAAGAAAAAAGAAAATCAGTTAAAAAACCTCAAGCATGGAGTCCATTCTTCAGATAAGACGACCATACAAATGCCAAACACAGATCACATGATGCATGTTAAATGTCTGGTTAACCTGTACATTTGGCTCAGAGTACATTTAAACCCTTACGTATATATATATATATACCTTTTTGCCAAGGTAACCGAAACCGGCCAATGAGATTCTCAGAATGAGTATTCTCGGCTGGGTTCTCCACAGGGTAAAACCATGAAGGCATGAACAAAACATCTGTCACAATAAATACATACCCATATCAACAGGACATTAGCATATTCATGTGTGTAAATATAGCTCCTCCCCTGCCTGACAACAAAAAAAAGCTCACGCTCTAACATGACGATTGGACGGTAAAGCAGGAAGTCGTTAAATGAATGAAAATGTGAATCACAGAAGGAACGTTAGATAAAAATGAGTTAGAAAAGATGGCAGACAGACAGAGTATTAGTAATTGCACAGGAAGGGCGGAGACAGAGGAGGTGCCAGGGCAAGCAGACATGCTATTGGCCAGTGAAGCCCCGCCCCTGATGTGTGCCCTGCAGCTGTTCTCTTTGGGAGGTGGAGTCAAAGCCTCTAAAGGGGTGTGGCCTGATAAAGGAGCCGGAATGAGTGACATCATGAAGAATTCTATTGCAGCGTTCCATTCAACTTGGCAAATATTCTAGCTTGAAACTTGGAAAAGTGCAACAGAAGGGCACTTAAAGACATTTCACATCATAGAAACAAAGCGGGACATGTGGTTAATGTTAAACAAAAGCTTTTAAGCACATAAAATGCAAGAAGTTCCTACATTATATGTTTTTAGCTTCGCCATTTTGTTTCTTTATAAACTACCGGCCAAAAGTTTGGAAAACTTGTGAGTTTTAAAATATTTTGTAAGAATTATTTTAAGCTGAGGCCGAATTTATTTGATCAAAAATACAATAAAACATTAATATTGTGACATATTCTTCAGATGATCCATCAGGAATCATTCTAATATGGTGAATTACTGCTCAAGAAACATTTCTGATTATTATCAATGTAGAAAACAGTTAATATTTTTGTGTAAAACGTGATACACTACCATTCGAAAATTTAAGGTAAGTAACATTTTTTTAAAAATACTTTTATTCAGCAAGGACACATTAAATGAAATCAAAAGTGACAGTAAAGACATTTGTATGTTTGCAAAAGATGTGTTTCTTTCTTTTTATCTAAGAATCCTGAAGAAAATGCTTTAGTTTCCACAAAAATATTAAGCAGCACAACTGTTTTTGACATCGATAATAATCAGAAATGTTTCTTGAGCAGCAAATCATCATATTAGAATGTTTTCTGAAGGATCATGTGACACTGAAGACTGGAGTAATGATGCTGAAAATACAGCTTTGATCACAGGAATAAATTACACTTTAACATATATAGACATAAAAAAATAGTTATTTTAAATTGTAATAATCTTTCACAATATTACTGTTTTTACTATATTTTTCATCCTTGGTGAGCACAAGAGACTCAAAAACATTTAAAAATCGGAATTATTCCAAACTGTTAGTGTGCATCATCTTCCGAGCATCAAGATGTAATGTCAAGTAGGAATACGGACAGAGCGCAGCACTGATGTGGAACCGCAAACTCAGCTCCTTTTACAGACCACGTTCCCAGTTCAGGAGAACTCAGGGAATCGGAAGCAAGACCGCTTCTCAAGCTGTTAAAGACCAAAACACACACATACACACACTCACTCATTCGCACCAGGCTGAAAGAAACGTTAGAGCCGTTCAGCAGCGATGAAGAGCCGTAAAGCAAAATGATATAATGTAGATCATATTCACCTCATTATAAAAGAACAGACAGGTAATAAATCTAAATGTCATAATATTTCTCTGATTTGCTGTTAAAGTTCCTCTCTACAGCAGGAGAATTTAGGCCGAGAGGTCTCTATAGCCTCTTCCTCTCGCTTCTTTCACTGTTCCTCTCTTTATTTTGTCTGTCTCTCATCTGTCTCACTCTAGGGCGGTTCATGGAGGGTAGGCTGTAGTTTTCCTCACATGTGGCTGCTGTTTGCCCTGCACCACTGAGTCCTCCTTCCATACTTTACGAATCTGCAGTCATACAAACAAAACAAACATATGAAAAACAAAAGAAAAGACATGTTAGACTTGGTGAAGTGATGAATTCATGCCCCCTATGAATGGCTTTTCACACTATAATTAACAGGATGGTTCACCCAAAAACTAACATTTTGTCATCATTTACTCACCCGCAATATTCTAAGATATTTTGAAGGATGTTTGTAACCAAACGGTTGCTGGTCCCCATTGACTTCAATAGTTTTGAAAAGAAAAATACTATGAAAGTCAATGGGGACCAGAAACTGTTTGGTTACAAACATCCTTCAAAATATCTTCTTTTGTGTTTAACAGAAGAAAGAAACTGATTTGGAACAACTTGAGGGGGAGTAAATGATGACAGAATTTTTCATTTTTGGGTGAACTATCACTTGAACCCTGTGTTATATACTTTTTATTTTTATGTCATTTTTATCCATGGGTTAAGCAACATTTCATGCCAGTGTTATTGTAGTATTATTTATATACTATTATAGTGTATATTAATATTTTTAATTAGCTTTTATTTTTATGTTTTCAGTTAACATTTTAATTTTAGTTAAAGTTTTAATAGTTTTCTTTAAATATTTTAATTCCATTTTTTTTAGCTTTAGTCATTTTACTACATCATCTTCATTTAGATGCCAAGGCAACATTTCAAATGTTCATTTATGTTCATTAAGTTGAAGTTGAAGTTTTTCATCTAATATTTATATTTGAATTTATTACAGCTTTATTACTATTAACTAAAATTATTTTTAAAGTGCCCCTATTATGCTTTTTCGAATATTACAGTTTCAGAGATCAAAGTGTAGATCAATGGGAGTTATTGTCTCCTAAAAGAATGAATCAATACTCGTTACTGTACTGTTCATCATTACAGTTCGTATAACTGTGTGTCAACAGCTGAGGAAGATCTGGAGCTGAAATTTAGATATGGTAATGGACGTTTAGTTTTTGACATGAGCTATAAGTGGTAGACCAATCACAACAGACTGGGCCATCTGACCAATCAGAGCAGAGTAGACCAATCACAACAGACTGGGCCATCTGACCAATCAGAGCAGAGTAGACCAATCACAACAGACTGGGCCATCTGACCAATCAGAGCAGAGTAGACCAATCACAACAGACTGGGCCATCTGACCAATCAGAGCAGAGTAGACCAATCACAACAGACTGGGCCATCTGACCAATCAGAGCAGAGTAGGCTCTCAGAAAGGAGGGGTTTAGAGAGACTGAATCTTTGAGAAATAAGGTGATGTGCAATGTATATTATAAGAAACGGAATGCATGTAAATATATTGTAGAAGATCTCCAAAACAAAATTAGAAAGTTATAAAATAGCATAATAGGGCCACTTTAATAGTTTTAGTTCTAGTTAACAATAACAACACTGTTTCATGCTTGTAATTTTAATATCAAATGTACACAGTGATTAACCCAGGATAAACTAACAGTGTAAAACATATATAATCCATGGTTAAAAATGGCCATGATTACAAGAGTGAAACGCCTATTTGAATGCACACCAAAAACACACACATATGACATTTTATGTATATGCTTATATGAGCTGTACAATTACAAAATGGACTGAAAAATGACACATATAAACACATAGGATTGTGTGTAGCGTGATTTATAATATGCATGAATTATTAGCCAGAGTAATTAAATGTTCTTGGTTGAATTCAAGAACAAATGCAGCCTCAAACACTCAAACATGCATTTATGAAGAGAAAACATCACTCAAACAGGCAGGTTTGCAGAAACAGAGGACTCAGATGACGTTTAATATGTTTATATCAATAATCAGATCAGCATGTAGGTTATCTCTATCGAGTTAGTTTGTTTATTGTGTGTGTACACGCCATTTTGCAGAAAACTATAACTTAAAGGCGGCGTACAGTAAGTATGTTCATGCTCGTTTAAACTGAAACAAAGGTCAGACTTCAACACTTCATTTGGAGGAAATGACACTCGTGCAGTGTTCAACTCCAACGGTTTCAAATGTCTACGGTATTGAAATGCAGTTTGAGGCATCTTAAAATTCAAGATCTCTTCATTCACACACACACACACACACAGTTAATGCACTCATCTAGTACTCCGTCTCACCCTCAGAAAGATAAACCCTTGTCCAGGAAAACAGCTCTGTGAGGAAACATTCAGAAACGTTTCATGCGTCACATTTCACAACTAAAATGGCAGCTCAGCTCTCATTCAGGAATAAAGATGAGGAGCACCGAACATGATTGTGTCGTCGTGACTCAAACTATATGATTGTGATTCTTGAATGAATATGGTGATTTTACTCATTTAAATGGTTCCATTGTGTTTTTCTGTAAACTTCTATGTATCATAAGGTGTTTTTTTCCAGGGTTATTTCTTCTTGCTATGAATATCTACATCAACTATACACTGTAAAAAAAAAAAAAAAAGATTTTTTGAATCTTAAAAATGATTTAAGTCTTACTAGTTAAAGATTATTGAAGTCTTACTAGTTAAAAAATGTGTTTAATTAAATGTGTTACAATACTTCTGAATAAAAAACATTTCTACACCAAGTTTTTTCAGTGTATGTATCGAGATTGAACACTGTGTGGACAAATAATACAGCTAAAGATCCATAACGGCAGTCACTATCTAACACGTATTAGCAAATGATGTGCTTTTCACAAATATATTCAAAGGCATGATGATGGTTTACTAAAGAAATTCTACTTATGCTACTTGTAAACTGTTTATTATTACTAGTGCTTGAGCTGATGTCATTGTATGATCATCTTTTTTGGGGGAAAAACACCAGCGTAAGGCCTGGTTCATACAGAACGCATTTTTGCGGTTAAAAACGTGAGATGCAGGACGGTGGAGCGAGAAATAAAAGCAAGGTCTAGAGACTCGTTCTTTAAAAGTGTAACTTATTTTAACCTGAGTGTCATGTTTTTTAGAAAGATGCGAGACGACAGTCTTGCGTGTTTACATTGAAAAACAATTAAAAAGTAGAGCAGTTGAATGTAAAAATGTGTTCTGTGTGAACGACCTCTGATTTGACGTTTTCCTCCAAGAGCTAGGCTGGATCTTAAGTTAATTTACAATTACTTTGTATATGAAAACAGTACAAAAACTTGCATGTATCTCCTCGTATATGTGTGTTGCATTTTATTGGAGCGCTCTGACATGCACTGCTATTCAATACGACAAGATACTACCGCCATATGAAACTATGGTGGACTAATATCTAAAACCATCATGTGAAAAGACACATACAGTAATAGAGCTGCACGATTCTGCTTAAACTGAGAATCGCCATTCTCCCACGATTCTGAACAGACAACTAAACAAAATAACATGTAATTTACTAATTGATAATAATTGCTGCAGATGTTTAATTAATTTGAATGAATTATTTTGAAAAAAATAGGGTTGAATGAATGATTCAATGACTCACTCATAAATACTTCACTTGTTTCATTACTGGATGAATCAGCATTTTTTTTATGAATCTCTTGAATGAATGATTCAATAACTCACTCGTAAATACTTCACTTGTTTCATTACTGGATGAATCAGCATTTTTTTAATGAATCCCTTGAATGAATGATTCAAGAACTCACTCGTAAATACTTCACTTGTTTCATTACTGGATGAATCAGTGTTTTTGAACGAATCTCTTGAATGAATGATTCAATAACTCACTCGTAAATACTTCACTTGTTTCATTACTGGATGAATCAGTGTTTTTGAACAAATCTCTTGAATGAATGATTCAAGAACTCACTCGTAAATACTTCACTTGTTTCATTACTGGATGAATCAGTGTTTTTGAACGAATCTCTTGAATGAATGATTCAATAACTCACTCGTAAATACTTCACTTGTTTCATTACTGGATGAATCAGTGTTTTTGAACGAATCTCTTGAATGAATGATTCAATGACAAATACATTTGTTCAGAAGTCTTGTCACCTGGTGGCGTAACAATGTAATCAACACAATCGCTGAAGTGTCGAGTAACTTTCAAAAGGGGATTTGCTCTATTTTGATCGCTACTGTAGACATCAGTGTTTATATCCAAACTATAATCTTTTATCTACTTTCTGTGATAATATGAATATTTGTAACACAGAAATATCGATACTCGTCATTTAAGAATGAGATCGCGTGGGTGTTTGAATATAGATCGCGATCTTTTGACGATTAATCGTGCAGCTCTATACAGTACAATCATTTAGTCATTCAGTTTAAAAAAAAGGTCTGTCCGCATTAATAAAAACAGTCACATTCTTGGCTTGGTGAGAGTCAGGATCAAACACACACTCTAGAATGTCTCCTGTAGGGTTCATAAACACAAACAGACTCATGAGCTCAAAGGACCTAAAGCTCTCGGTCATATGTAGGTTATGGCACCTTTGGCGTTGGAGTCCAGAAAGACCTCGACGTAGGATGTTGGGACGTAACCCTCCTCTTCCTCGTTTCTTCTAACACGTGTCCATCCATCACCTTTGTCTTCCTCTATTACATACAAGAGCTCACCCTCCGTTACTGCGATGGTGCCTTCATTATGACCTACAGAGAAAAGTGATGGGAAAATAAGAATATAAGTATTTTATTCAGCAAGGATATATTAAATTGATCAAAAGTGAGAGTAAAGACATCTACATTGTTTCCAAAGATTTCTGTTTCAAATAAACGCTGTTCTATTGAACTTTCTAGTCATCAAAAAATCCTGAGCACAACTGATTTCAACATGGATAATAAGCAGCAAATCAGCATATTAAAATGATTTCTGAAGGATCATGTGACAGTGAGGATGCTGAAAATTCAGCTTTGCATCACAGGAATAAATTACTACTAATAATACTAATAAAATGTAAACAGTATTACTTTTTAACTGTATTTTTCATCAAATAAACACCTTGACTGCAAGTTTCCATTTCACTTAGGAAGCTCCCTATGTAGTAGACAGCAGACAGTACTCAAGGTTTGAAGCAAAGCCCATATTTTTGCTATAAATATTTGTTTATGCATTTATACATGAAGTACCTTCGAACGGGTAGAGGGCTTTGCAGGTGCCGATGGTCGGTAGCATTTCTTCGTCTGGGTCATCAAACTCATCTCCGGACTCCGCTGTTTCTGGTTGGACTTTACTCTGGACCTCAGAACTCTGTTCCTCTGTATAACTGCCATCCGGACTGCTCCATCACACACACGCACACACACACACGTCGACAATAACTATAGCAACTGTTTTGAAAGTATGTGCATATATTTGCTTTAGGGATTCATGAGGGACTAGCTTTTAAAAATGTCCTCAAAAATACTGTAAAACTTAAAACTGATATGAAAGGACTGACGTCACTAGTTAACTAATGTCCTGATTAAAATCTAAAAATGTTAATGTTGTCTATAAAAGCTCAACAGTAATTATTGTGTTCTCAGTGAAAATAAGTAAAGCTTACAAAGTGCTATATGAACGTCACCTCATGCTTTTATACATTTTAGAATTTTTCTTGTATGTGTATATATATATACATTTCATTCTCATTCACCATCACATTTAATGTTACACAAAAGAAGAATTTTTGAGAAATGTTTGTAACCAAACAATAACAAAATAAAACAAAAACAAATGGAAAACTAATACTCAATGTTTGGTTATAAACATTCCTCAAACTATCATCTTTTGTGTTCAGCAGAAGAAAGAAACTCATACAGGTTTGGAGGGTGAGAAAATGATGAGAGAATTTTTGGGTGAACTATCCCTTTAAGTGAAATACTAAGCAATAATCAGGACATTTTTAATGGATTATAAAAACAATGAAATTCCATTGTGGGTGGAGCTAAGGCAGTCCTCACAAGCTGAGGCACACAGTGTGTGTGTGTGTGTGTGTGTGTGTGTATGTGTGTGTGAGTGTGTACCTCTCTCTATCCTGTGCGCAGTTGTTGTTGTTGGTGGTGGGTGGCGTGCTGTTTTGGGTCTCGTACAGGACACTTGTCCGCCGCGGAGGGTCACTCTTCACCGGCATCCTTCCTTCGACCTCCGCTAACCAGCCCTAGAGCACACACACTCATTCACACTGACCTACTCATCCAGGCCTGTGCTATATATATATATTTCAAGATGTTCATTTACACGCACCTCAAATTTCTGTGCCTCCGCTTGCAGTTTCTCAATGTTGTTGGCGATCTCTCCTAACCGAGGGTCCACGCTGTTGGGATCCCCCATCTGTGGGTTCTTTATATACACTTCCTTCATTTTAGTCAAAGCATCTCTGCCAAGAAAAATTACACATAAATACACATTTTTGCAGAATAAATCCCATCAAACCCTGGCCTCGTCAAAATATACCAAAATGAATATGTAAAGCATTTCGATTGGAATTTCAAAATTAGGAATCAAATAAAAATCCTGCTGAAGAATCAAATAATATTCTAAAGGTCTTGATCTTCTTGAGTCTTATTGAATATAGTTTATTGTCTTTAATAAAACTCACTTCATAATGTATTGAGTAATGCTGTGCCGCTGAAAAATTTAAGATGGTTAAAGAGGCAGTTATAGGGGTTTTAAAAGCCCAAAATATTTGATTTAAATACAATTTTGTTGTCCTAAAGATGGATTTTATTCTCTTAGTAATCATAATGAAATTGGAAACCATGTGTTTACAATAACCATTACACTTTACAATAATGTTCCATTTGTTAACATTAGTTAACAATATAAGTTAACATGAACTTACAATGAAAAATAATTAAAAAGCACTTAATAATATTACTTAATAACATTTACTAATACATTATTAAAATCAAAAGATCCATATCTTTATACTATTTAATGGACCTAAGCTAACAATGAACATGATGTATTTTATTAACTAACATTAACAAAGATTAATAAACACTGTAATAAATTCATTTTTAGTTAATGTTAGCTTATGGATTAACAAACATTAACTAATGGATCCTTCTTGTAAAGTGTTACCAAATAGATACTTTGTAAGGCTCACAATGTCTTTATAGCCTTCTAATTCAAAGAGTCTTTAAACACTGTCAATGAGTCCTTTAGGATTATTTTTGTTTGTGTTTCTGTTATGTGTGTGTTTTGTCTGTATACCTCTGGTCCATCTCTTTCTGTATGTCTTTATTGATGTCGTCGATCTTCGCCTGAAGCTTCTTCCTTCTCTGCTCTGGCGGAAGATGACTGAAGTCCTCCGGATTCGAACCCTGAGGAGACAGAGAGGGACACATACAATGAGTATAACACTGTCCTGCTAGAATCTACAAATACATAAACAAAAATATGCATAGCCTATGTATAAATAGGGAGGGTCAAACCAGGCCACATACAAACACATCAACTGACTCCGTTCCTGTCATCTGGTTGGCTAGCTTACTTTGGTAATGAGCCAATCAGCTTTCAAATCAGGTGTTTATCAAAGGCAAACCAGATGAGCTAATTAAATCTAAGATCAATGATTGACGGAACCTATTCAGTCCAATGCCAACAACAACATTGATTAAACGGTTCTCATAAAATAAACTGTTATCTTGCTCGCTCATCTGATTCTGGTTGATCTGAGAAATGTGGTTTGCATCTGTCCTTATGTGCCCTCTTCTCTCACTCGCTCTAATATCCTCTTCCTGTCTACATTAATGCATCGATTCTCTAAACACTGGAGTCGTGGTTTCTTCCACATTAGTTCTCGCTGACAGGCCGTATTCGCCATGCTGATCTTAATCACATGGTGGTGCTAAAGAGCCGTGAATCTGGGGACATAAAGACTGCGATACTTATTCTAGCCTAAAATTGGACCTGATTTATTCACAGGATTTCTCTCATTTGAGCTTGGACTGAATAGGTGTATGGCTGTATCTTTTCCACCTACTAAATATCTAACTAAAAGGTCAAAGGTCACAAGGCAGGCACAGCGACCTTACCCCTTCTTCCACGCCACCGTACTGCCATGCAAACAGCAAACATCCAGATTTTACTGGGCATGCAATACATTATCACTCAAAAATACAGTTAAATAAACCCACAAACTCACCCCAGGCAAACTTGAAATATATAGTCAAGATCTACACAAGCACAACACACATGCTAAAATCACTTTTGTACTCACCCTCTTCAAAACAAAGACAAATTGTTCAAATAAAATGTTAATTGTGTAACATTTGATTATTTAAAAAAAAAAATTCTATTTTAAAAAATTTGATCTAAAAACTCAGAAATCAATCGAACCATTTTAGAAAGAAATTTTATGGATCAATATTCACATATCAATAAACATAACATTAAAAACAAACATCTGTGTGTAAATCAAACTACACCATCAGTGAATAGGGCGATTCAATAATCACATGGACGGGGCTATAATACTAAGACACTCTGTGATTGGTTAAGATATTTGATATATTCTAATCACTGATAATCATTATAATACTTGAAATAATTGACACACAATGGTATTTCTGTCATTATTTTTTCACCCTCATGTCATTTAAAGAGTGTTTGACTTAATTTCTTCAGTGAAACACAAAGGAAGATATTTTGCGAAATGTGTACGCTGCTCTTTCCATATAAGGAAAGTGAAAGTAAGCATCTCATTTTGCGTTCCAAGGAAAAAAATAAAGTCAAACAGGTTGAGGATGACACGAAGGTAAGCAAGTGAAGACTGAATATTAATTTGGCATGTGAGCTATCACTTTAACTTATACTATACGTTCTTAACTGATGAAACAGGATCTCTAATACTGGGTTCAGACTACATGATATCAGCCCGACTTCAGCACGATCCATTTGACATAGGGTGTCCTGGTGATTCGTAAATGACAATGGCTGTCGGGACACAAATTTATCTCGTATCGTTTTATCTCGTGTGTCGTAGTGGACGAACACCGATGATGACACGTCATTGACAGGTCATGGTGTCCTAACAAAAAGACTAGCATGTTACATTTTTGGGGGGCATTCATTACGTCACATCTGTGAAGCACAGAAGCTCTTCCGTTCACAGCTTGCTTTCAAACATGGTGAAACCAAAGAGAGACGATGGCATTGGTATTACTCCTGCCTTTATGATGTTTCCTCGAGGGACTATCATCAGTAAATAAAAGATAAATGTGGCAATAGCGGAGGCACTTCAGGAACTATAGAGTGGGCGGAGCTAAAAAGCTATTTTGGAGCGTGTTGTTTTTTTTTACTCTCTGATTGGTGTAATCTTCTGTACAGCATCATGGGTAATGTGGTTTTTCACCAGGAATTCCACTCATAAATACGATTATTTTAAAAAATAAGCTAAAAATAATGCAGGCTGACGGCTTCAGTAGAAGCAAATACTATCAATTAACAACCTCGTAGCTCAAAGTCGGACTGTCTTTAAAGGTATTTGTCAATTTCAGGTAGCACTTTATTTTACAGTCCTGTTCCCCATGTACATACTATGTACTTATTATAGTAATTGCAATAATTGTGTAATAACTAAGTACTAACCCTGAACCTACCCCTAAACCTAACCTTACCCTATGTAGTTACCTTTTATGACTCAGTACTTTGTAAGTACACGCAAGTGTACCTACTGTAAAATAAAGTGCAACCCAATTTCTGTATGGAGAAAATTCATTTTTACGAGTTTTACTTCCAACCCGACTGTAACACTTTATTAATTGTTTGTTTACACTCTTGTTTCAGGAAGTCAGTCGCTAGTTCCACCTTCTCAATGACATCACGCACGTCGTCAGAAGCGGCAAGCGATGACTGGTCGAGAAGTAACGTGTAGTCTGACGTGTTTCTTGTCCACGACACAACAAGAATTTAGGAGTCAAAATCGCATAATCTACTATTGTAACAGACAAAAATATTGTGTAGTCTGAACCTGGCATAAGATTCAAAATTATCACACTTCAGCACATCTGGTTAGGGATCAAAATAAATCAAGCTGTTCGAAATACATAAAAGACAAAATCAGGGGAAACTGAACAGATTAACAAACACGAGGTAAAAAAAAAACGGGTTTCAGATCACCTCAATAAGGTTCCGCACGTGGGCATTGAGTGAGAGCTACACAGAGGGACAGTCACCACGGCAACAAGACAAAACAAAACAAAACAAAAACAGACATCAACAAAAAAAAGATAAATGAGACAACAACATGGTTTTGAACTTAAATACACACAAAGGTAAAATTATACAAAAAAGACCAAAAGTTTCGTTAAGCAAAATATTGATACGGGTTGAACACAAAGGAACAATGTGATGTTAAAGGAGCATGTGTTACTACAGCGACGGACATGCTACGGTCATGCCGCTACGACTATGCTACTGAGGTCATGCTTACCAGCTTTAGAGAGAGCTTCTCATGGGCGAAAAGAGAGAGTGATCGAGGGAAAGAACCGAGAGAAGAGAGAAAACATCAGAGGGAGAAACATCAGACCGCTGTACACGTCATACACACACATGCAGGTGTGTTCATGTGTTATGATGATGTCACCAATGAAGCTCACTACATCACTTCATAAAAATCACACATGGCTAGCGGGCAGTATTTTGTGCTCCGTCATAAGACAGATATCCGCTGGTAGAGCCACGTAAAAAAATGTAGCCGAAAGCCTCACTTTGGCACATGAACGAAGAAAATATCACATTAGCGGAAGTTTACTCAGGCCGTGTGTCCACTGAAGCGTGAAGAAGCGCTGAGCGTCTAGTTTTTTCTGCTCGTCGAAAGATGGAAAAGTTTTATCTTTGGGTAAATCGCAGAGCTCATCACTGTCACTTTTATAATAAAGACTAAAAATAAGAATAAGCAAAATAAAGTATTTAAATAATAAAAAAATATTTTGTACTGGCCATTAAACTGTTTTTGCAAAACCAGCCAGTTATGACACCAAAAGATTAGATAGCAGTGAAAAATAACAATTCTCTATTCCAATTTCAATAGCATAGCTAAAACTACTGTAACTAATATCAATTTAAAACATTATTAAAGACAAGTACAGTCGTTTTTAGGTAGAGACACTGAATAAAGTAATCAAATGTAAAATGTCACTGGATAATCTTTACTGTATAAATTAAACAGAGATTAATCCTTATTACATTTTCAAAAGTTAATCAGTCGAGAGCAGTGAGTGATTTTTTCTTTGCCCTTTTTTGTTTGATTAACTTTAAAAATGCAGGCGCCAGCAGGAATATTAGGACGCTGTCACTTTAAGACCTAATGCACAGATCCAGTATACTGATACACATTGTCTGTACACTCAAGCCATAATCGACTGTGTTTACTAGGATACTCACCGAGACGGAGAGTTTTTGACATAATTTTGTGTGAATATGTCCGCTCAAGCGCAAAAAGACGTAAAACAGAGCTCATTTCAGTGTTTGCGCGATGTCTGGCTAAAAACACTTTGGTGGACACATGACTTTAGCGAGGGAGGTTCAATTTGTTTTAAAACCTTTTAAATATTCCAGAATGTTCTAAATATTTGTTTAAATGCACAGAGGAGGTTAAGTTGATCATTTAAATAATGCAATATTACATTTTTTTTTTGCAATATTGTACCCCAATGATGCAACAAAGTTCAAAACATCATTTTGTATTTGTATTGCATTCGAGAGAAACTGATATGCAATGATAAAAAAAAAAATAGGATGCAATTTGATTTTATTCCATCAGGAATTGATTGTCATTTTCTTCTGATGCAGTGAACTTCAGCAGGTACCAATGAACCAATTATTACACAGAATGGTATAGGGTCACATGAGGATGACATCATCAGTCTAACGCAATAGTCAGCCAACAAACAGAACACGACAGGGATGGATGTACAAGAGAGAAGACAGAGGAAAGAGAAAAGAAACAAAATATATATAGACAGGCTCATTTTTGAGACGGCCATCACAACAGAGAGGATTCTGGGTAATTGTACCCGAGTAGAGATCTCAAATCAAAACTACTTATGAAGAAAAGGTATAAATGTGGTCAAATGTGTATTAATATGTGTAATATGTGTATAAGTGGGTGAACACCTGAGATTACTAAATTATTAATCATAAGAAAATACCAGGCATAAAAACATAACATAAACTGAGGATGTATGTAAATAACTATGCAAATAAAATAAAATATTTATACGTAATTTGAAAACAAAATATTTAAAAAATAAAATGTAAAAAATATAACTTTAAAAATCAACTATAAATAATTAATTCATTTATTCATTTTGTGCACCTTGGAATAACGTGTGCTGATTATGCAAATATATATATATAATGAAGCAGTGAGGACAACACTCTGATTTTGAGAAACCTTTCTGTGAAGCTTCATAAGACTTGGGACATAATATTTTAGGGTGCTCAAACTATGGAGCTATTGCCTGAAGTTTGGACAAATGTATTTTGACAAACGCATAAACGCACTGACAGGACGTACGGTTGGTAACGGACATAGATAGCAAATACAGACGAGATTGTTTGTGTGAACGTGATACACAACATCCAATATATCAAAGCAGCCAAATTACACCAAAAGGGGTGAATTCTGAATGTATCTTGTGTGTGATAAAGTGTTACGAGAACCGGAAGGGTCAAAGTTGATCGTGAATGCGCCAGGCTGGCATTCAGAAGTCGCACTCGTGACACTTCGAGAATTAACCCCTCCCACACAAGCTGATTTGCTGCCAGAGCGCGGGGGCGGAGCCAGGCTGCTGGGGTTGCACATGGGAGGTGGGGTCAGAAGCCAGAAGAGCCAATGAGAGAGTCATTTGATGATGATGTAACTTTTTTCAATCACAGATGCATTTTAATACTGAATATCAGACATTAACCTCATTCAAGGGAGGAATTCAAAGAGATATAGATTAATTAGGAATAAATGTTATGTTACTGAATATTACTGAAAAATATCAAATTCATTGATATTGATTCATTCATTTAAATAATTCATTCATGAACTCGTTCATTTAAACAAAACAAAAACACTAAATGAGGTTAAGTCTGTTAACTGTACAGGTGAAACTCGAAAAATTTGAATATCGTGCAAAAGTTATAATTTTGATGATTATGGCTTACAGTTTATGAAAACCACAAATTCAAAATCTCAGAAAATTAGAATATTACATGAAATCAATAAAATAAAGGATTTTAAATACAGAAATGTCGGCCCTCTGAAAAGTATAATCATGCATACGTATGTAGTTATATATATTAAATATATTAGTTTCACCTTTTAATTTGAATTACTGAAATACAGAGTTTCACCTGTATTTTTACTCTATATCTCATCATTCAAGCGCACACACACCACTTAATACCATAGATATCTATTGTTTTAAAATAAAGATAATAATTATCATACACTGACCCAAAGCCTAATAGAAAATTCTGATAAAAATATACATTTATATAAATGATATATAAATATAAAATAATGCAAATCATATATACTTATACAAAATATTTATTTAGCTTTCAAAATAAAGATGACCCCCAAAAAGAGGTTATCGTCATATTTAGCTCACTTCTTTGGATAAATGTGTATATCTAGTATATCTGAATAAACCCACACACACTCTTGCCTCCTCTCACACACTTACGACATATTGCCTGGCCTCGAAAGCATACGTAGGCCGACCGAGAGTCCTCTTCATGATTTCTTTATTATAATAGAGAGACTGGGCAGACTGCAGCAAAGAATAAACCCTAATTAAACACACAAACACACACACACACACACACACACACACACACACACACACACACTCCCCGTGACTCAACAAACACACTTTCAATACAAAAATACACACACAAAAAAAAACATTTGAACACAAGGACAAACACACATACTTGCACATTTTTTGCTTCACAAACATGTACAATTCAACACACACACACACACACACACACACACACACACACACACACACACACACACACACACACACACCTAACTGACTATCAGGCACCAAAACACACTGACATTATTCTTCACTGATTATTATGGTCTGACATCATAAATATTGTATGTAGTGTACCCACATACTTGATTCAAGTATGTGACATGTTCTAGCGTAGACAGCAAAAAACAAACATATTTTTTATTCAAACAAATTCAACTTCTTCAATAATAATGCTCTAATACTAACCTGTTCAAAAGTTTGGGATTGGTAAGATTTTTTAAACGTTTTAAAAAAGAAGTCTCTTATGCTCAACATGGCTGCATTTATTTGATAAAAAATACAGTAAAAACAGGAATATTGTAAAATATTACTACAATTTAAAATGTAAAATGTAATTTATTCCTGTGATCAAAGCTGTATTTTCAGCATCCTTACTCCAGTCTTCAGTGTCACATGATCCTTCAGAAATCATTCAATATGATTTGCAGTACAACAAACATTTCTGATTGTGCTGCACAATATTTTTGTGGAAACCGTGATACATTTTTCAGGATTCTTTGATGGATAGAAGTTTCAATAGTTCAAAAGAACAGCATTTATTTTAAGTAGAAATTTGTACGATTATAAATGTCTTTACTGTCACTTTTGATCAATTTAATTGCATCCTTGATTAATTAAAGTATTAATTTCTTTAAAAATCTTACAGTCCCCAAACTTTTGAACGGTAGTGTACATCAAATCACGTGAACCATAAACACACACGTTATAAACAAGCCAGGAGCACAAATGGAGAGAATGAATGTGTCAAAGACCTTGATATGTTTAGCTTAAATTCTTTAAGATGTTCCCATCTGCCCTTTATTACTCTATTTTATACCACTTGTGTCTATAACATCCTTCTTTCTTTCACTGAGACCTGAATTATGCCACTAGCTCTAATGTCAGTTGAGCTCAAATCTTGTACGTTATGTGGAAAACAGAAAAGAATAGGATGAACTTAACCGGGCACTTCCTGTTTGATGGATAAACAGGCAAAAATAGGAAATGATAAATCTGTTCTGTTTTTCTGTTCGCTGACCATCGGTTCTTATATATCAGTGAGCTGAGCGCTGAACAGTATCTGTGTTCGGTGCATTGTGAAAAGATAAAAAACGTGTGAGATTTGCACAGGCACATGGGAAACTGGGATTTGCTGCGTTATCTGTTGTTTTGCCTGTTATCTAAGAGAGTCATTCAAAAGTCTGAATCTCTGCTCACACACACGGAAACATTCCTGAGGGGAAGGTGAATCTGGTCAGATTTGATCAGAAAGACAAGTCGGTGTTTGTGTACATACACGACATTGTTTCTGAATGTTTGCGTACGTGTAATCGCATTATTCAGGATAAACTTTTGTTTGAGCACCCATTTTTATTTTATCTGTCACTGCAGGGTCCCTTCGAGGCCTCCTGACTGGCACCCCTGCGTGTTGAGTGCATAATTGTGTTTGTACGTGAGACAGTGAAACCATGATAAACGAAACATAAAAGAGAGAAAGAGAGAGAGAGAGAGAGAGAGAGGCAGAGTGAATTTCATTGGCTGCGTGAGGTGGAGGAAAAAGGAGCCGAAGGATATAAACAATTCCACTGCTGCTTCCAGAATCACTGCATGACATCATCGCCTCAGGAATCTGAGTCACACTATGACATCATCGCTTCCGAATCTAATGTCGTCTTCAAGTCCTTGTAGGTCGTAACTTAGTAATGTGCGGTTCAATTTTGGGAGGAAAAACATTTCAATTTCACATTTCCACTAAGACAGGAAGATTTTTTTTGGGCACTAGTGTGACAAAATAAAGCAAATAATAATATAATATAACAAAATATAATTAAGTTTAAAATAATTTAATATATATCAATATAGTATAATAATCCAATTTATAATAAGCTTTTTTGCAAAAACTCAAAATGCTTGGCGTTGCTATCGTAAATTGTTATTGTCAACTAAAACTATAAAAAATTGTTTCCTTAATTTAAATACAAAAACTTAAAATATAAATATAAAAATTGAATTCAAAATATGAATACTAATGACACTAAAACGACACTGCTTGGGGCAGCGATTCTTCATTATGAAAAAATATAAATAAATACCAAATGTATTGAAAATAAAAAAATTTGAGGTTCTTAAGAAATTTTTTTTTTAAAGAATTTTAATATTTTATTACATTTACAGGCAAATTTACAGTTATTAACAGGCTTAAAAATTAGGAAAAATAACTGAAGAAACAAAGTTAATAATATAACCATTGTATACAATTCATTAAACCTATGAAATAATACATAACAAATAATCCTAATTATCATGATCCTAGGGAACATTTTACCCTAATAAAATTCTGAAATCATCCTAGGGCACAGAAAAGTTCCCCTACCCGAAGATTCACTTAAATACGATCATTCAGTCATGAGTCTGAATCATTAATGCCTTTAAGTCATGACTGAATGATCGTATTTAAGTGATTTAGTCACGACATCAATAGGTTGTTTTATATTTAGATTATGATGTAAAAAAAACTTTTTAAAAAAACTAAAACGATCATTCGGCTCCTTTTTTCCATTCTCCCAACGTACACTGACATGACAGCACAGGCGATGACACAGGCATAGAGCGGCGCACGCGCACACTTACATGAACACACAGATGTTGAAGACGTGAAACGCCAGCATGCACGGATACTTACCCCTCGCCGGAGGCTCCTGAGGCAGTGCATTTTGGGCTTGGAGGTCATGAGGTCGTTGAATCGGTGGGACAGGGGCTCCTTGGACTGTTTGGGGGTCTGGGGAGTGGGGCAGGGGTCAGGGGTCACAGCAGAAGGTGAGGGAGGGTCAGGGGGGGGCTGGCGAGGTATGGGGGATGTTAACAGGGACATAAGCTACCGGTAAGACACGTGCCACAGAGCAGCGACCAGTGAGTGAGAGAGATTTACAGAGAGAGAGAGAGAGAGAGATAGAGGGTGGGGAAAAATCGATTCAGAAAGAGGTAAACAAAAAAGGAGGGGGAACACAAAACAAGAGAAATAAGGACCCAAAAATGTTACAGAACTAAAGCAACGAATTAATCAATTAATCAATTAATGGAACAAAGGAAAACAAAAAATAAAACGGAACGTAAAACAAATGCCAACTGAAAGAAACACGCTGCAGCTGTGGTGTTGTTAACCCTGTGAGCGAGAGAGTTAGTGCGATAAACTCGCTTCGGGATATCAGGGGTCACATGCAGGGGTCAAATCACTGCAGAACCATTTAAAGGGACAGTACATCCAAAAATGAACAGTCTGACATCATGTGAAGGACTTTTGTTCTTCCCTGGAACACAAAAGGGGATGTTTATGCTGCTTTTTTCTATAAGATGGAAGTGGATGGGGACCATGGGTTGTCAAGGTTTAAAAAAATGGCAAAAATCCCTATAAAAATAGTACATATGACTATATGTACTAGATCTGTATAACTGTGGCATGAGGTTAGAGAGTTTTCCAAGAATTACTCGCCTATTCGGAGCTTGACAGCCATGTTCATCATTCATTTTCATTGTATGGAAAATAGCAGTGTGAATATTCCTGCCATTTCCTCTTTTTGTGTTCCATGGAAGAAAGTAAGTAAATGAGGGTGAGTAAATGATGACAGCATTTTCATTTTTGGCTGAACTGCCCCTTTAACAAACATTACATGCACAGCATACACGCACACACACACACTGCACTAAAGTATAAAAAAAACTGATTTCAGGTCAACCATTTGTGCTTTTTTTCTCTCTCGCTTTCTTATTAGCAAGCTCCCTAAGGCATAATGGAGAAATTAACGAACGTGCGTTCTGTGAGAGCTCACATTAACGGTTCAGTTCCCAACAGACTAGAAACCCTAAATCTGTCCCTGAAGGCCGTGACACACCAAGCCGACGTCAAAGAACTAGGAGTGAGGAAAGCTGACTGTGTTGCCGCCTCTCGTCAGCTGCGTCTGGGCCAAAAAGCTTCACTTGAACACCTAAAGGACTACAGCTGAGCTGACTGGCAACTGGCACATGTTTCTATCGGCAGGTTTCAATATTCATCATTCAAAAAGGCAAACCAAAACTAGGACTGTAGATATACAAACCGTAAATAAAGCAGCATCCTCTTACCATTCTGAATATCAATCATGCTTATCACTTTCTTCATTTCAGCCGGCTCATGTTATTATGAAAATATTCGTGCATTTGAAAGCGAAGGTAAGACTATGTAAAATCAGAACAGTCTTCTTTCCGTGCCGCTTTCATCACTCCCTTTTATTCTCGTACACTGACTCGTTCACTAAGCTGAACAACCAATCGGAGCGTTCTCGAACATGCCGATTCGGCTAACAGACAAGACCCACACCACAAAAACTAGACGTTGGCCGACTGTTGGCTTGGTGTGTCTCGCCTTTATGCATTAGCAAAAATCAAGATAAATCTAAATCTACATGAGTATACCACCGGATATAATTATGACAAAAATGATGTGTGCAATAATGCACTTACAATGGAAGTCCATGCAGCAATGTGTTTCATAACCAGTAGTCCCACCACTAAAACTTTACAACTCAAATAACATATTCTGTACAAAATAATGTAATCGCTTCAACATAAAAATGAGCTGCATATATTTTGCTTTTAAAACCTCCAGATCGTCTGGCTTAAGGTTTCCATCTTATATTTTTTTTAATTTTAGCATTATTAACTAACATGATTTTTAATAGTTTTAATCAAGAATAACACCAGCCCATAGACTTCCCTTGTAAGAGCATTCCTGTACACACTACTTCGGCTTGTATTTACAAACAGACTTTGATTCCCTGTGATAATCGACAGCATTTTAACAGATGCTGCCAACAGAGCTTAACTTGCACTGAACCCAGAAGAATCCTTTACCAACATACATTAACACAACAAAGCCTCTTATAACAATCTAATTTTGTCATATCATCCGCTTTCAATATGTATTCACCGTTGCATAAACACCATTAATCAGATATAGTTTTGCATGAGAGGTTTGTGCATTTAGCTAGATGACCATATCATTGAATGTAGTTTCTAAGAAAAGACTGTAAAAGTCTCCTAATACTTGTCTTGTGTTATTTCTGAACACAAACGGACGTTACACACAGAAAACACACACAGAATAGACGAGAACTGACAAACATAGGCTATGATTGGAACAGCATTCTACGTACTACTCGTACTAATTACTAAGTATGTATACTAAGGGCAATATGCAAATCTAGTACTCAGATGGCCTACTGTACTTCATTTGCCAAAATGTGCAGTATACAACAAATCACACTACATGGAGAACAATATCCCATGATGCAATGCGCCAAAGTAAAATTTTTTGTCCAAATCAAAAGGACTGTAAGTGATACCAAAATACAATATCTGCCAAAAGTTACATTGTTACGCAAAACGGGACTAAAAATGTAAAATAATTATATTTATTTATAATATAACAACTGGGCGCCATTGCCAAATTAAACATGATGTGATGAGATCATGTGACAACAATGTGCATTTGCATAGTACTGTATCATTGCATAATGTTTCACATAAACATACATTTATTAAGAAATACACTACTGTTCAAAAGTTTGGGGTCGGTAAGATTTTTAAATGTTTTTGAGTCTCTTTGCTCACCAAGGCTGCATTTATTTGATTAAAGATACAGTAAAAAGTGTCATATTATTCTTATAATATCATCATCTTCAGCATCATTACTCCAGTCACATGATACTTCAGAAATCATTCTAATATGATGATTTGCTGCTCAAGAAACATTTCTGATTACTATTATTATTAGGGATGCACAAATATGAATATTTTGTCAGAGACCGATAACCGATAATTATTTTTATATGAAAGCCGATAACCGATATATTGGCCGATAAATCTAAATCCAAATTTTGATATAATTTTTGAGAGCCTGATTACAAAAAGTCTCCCCATTAAAAGCATGTCCCTAGCATAACTATAATGATGTTCTCATTATAATTTTTTGTAGCCTATATGACAGAGTTGCGCTGCACATGTTGCACTTAAATGTATTTTCTTTTTTTGAAGAGATTCCAATTAATTGAATCAATTATTAATTAAATGAATTCAATTATAATTGAATGTATAATTAATTATATATCGTGCTGCTTCATATGTTTGTAGAAACCATGATACATTTCATTCAGGATTCGTTGATGAATAGAAAGTTCAAAAGAACAGTATTTATTTGAAATAGAAATCTTTTTTTAACGTTATAAATTCATTTACTGTCACTTTTGATCAATTTGATGCATCCTTGCTGATTAAAAGTATACATTCCTTTAAAGAAAAAAGAAAAAAACATCCTACCGTCACCAAACATTTAAAATAGTAGGCAGTATAAAATATATACTGCACAGTATGAATTACGCAATACAGTAGTTTTCCATTCTGCCCATAGCCATACAGACACACCTCCACAAAAGAATGTATCACAGTGTTAATGCTCACATCCTGGTCCTGCGAGGTTAGGCGGGGATTGGACTGAGCATGCTCAGTAAGAGTGGAGCCTTTGACACAAATGTCAAAGGTCACAAGAAGACAGAGGAAGACGAGGAGAAGGAAGAAGAATGTGGTTACCATGAGAACAGCAACGATGAGTGAAGGAAGGAAGAAATTACCTTTCAGTTTGAAAGGACAATACAGAAATAAGGGTTTAGGGTTACAATTCTCTGCAATGTCAAAGGTCAAAGGTGAGGCCTCTCGGGCCGGTGCATTAGTACGTTATCGGTGGAGCGTCAGGATGAACGTGGAACGTTTGTATTTTCGTGCAGGGAAGGAAAAGGAGAGGAGAACGATGGTGGCAAACGAATAACAGCATCTACAAGTACCACGATAAAACTAGACAAACACACACAACCTACACAAATGAAAATAACCAGCAAAAACTAAAAACAAAACTCACATAAACACATGAAACAATCTTTCTTATGAGCTTTCAGATCAGTCTGTCTCTATTTGTGCGTTCATATTGATTTAAATGTATTTTTTTTCGGTCAAATCGAACTGCGAGGGAATGCAGTGTGTGTGTGTGTGTGTGTGTGTGTGTGTTACCTTGTTTTTCTTAATGAAAGGCCATAGAGTTTTGCTTTTGCCCTTGCTGGAACGCTCGGATTTGTTGTCCGAGCGCGAGTTATTGAGGCTGGTCTCAGACACCGTCCTCTTCATCGCCTGACCGTAGTCTTCAAACTCCACATCCCCAGGAGGCTCGAACCCAGACTTATACGACTCTATGACCTGAGAGGAGTCCTGCCGAGGAAAGAGCACACACAGTCTCTGAATGGGGACTTCACAGTGATTTCTATTGCAATAAAAATAAGCTAATTCGTATTGCTATAAAATAAACCTTTTACCCCAAAAAATTATTTCAAAGTTTTGACAGATTTAGGTCTTTTCTGGAGAATATAGCTATATTCCATAACGGCCATTTGCAGTATCATATGCAGAAGAAGAGAGAGAATGACATTTTATTAGTTATACTCCTAAATTAGCCACATAAACTGTTGCCATCCACCTATTTTTATGTGAATTTTCAGACATTGCATAAAAAACACTGGATGGAAATGCCAAGATGCGCATACATTTTAAAAACACACGTGCTCAATTGGGCCGGATACATTTTTTTTACCGATAAAAAGATGCTGATAAAATACGACGAAAGTATTTACTGAATTAAAAAAAAAAAAACAGTGGAACAATCGCATCACACAGCATCTCAAATGTTGGTTTATTTATTCTGAAATGCCTGAGCCAAAGTCTGTCATCAAGATGATTTTGCACAATGACCTCCCTGAAGCTCCTCGCAAAGCTTTTCAACTTCCATTTTTATTACAGATATTTTGTGCCAATTTCAAAGGAAGTGACGATTGTGTTTTCTTTAACACAGGCGATGGAAACACTGCTTTTTTAGCAAATCTTTTATGCAATATTCTAATTTCAGTATAATATAAGTTAAATGTACAACTTTAAAAGGAAAAAGGATGAACTTCAACACACACTCTTGGAGCTTACATAAAGATGAAAGCTCTGACAGAGGATTTAACAGATGTGTACGATCTCTTTTTAGGACTCCTCTAAAACAGGAATTTTTCTCAGATATAGGTAATATCTGGAGAACGTTTTATCCCAAAAAGCTATTGTCGGGGCCAACGGCCATTTGCAGTTTCTCTGCAGACTATTATATCTATATATAAATACATCATTTCTGCAACTGCAATTTCAGTAATCAATTAAAAACACAGAAAATGAATATACATTCAAAATTCTTAAAATTTAAGAGATTCTGGACTATATCAGAGAAGACTCTTGTGAAGTACAAATCCATGAATATGTCATACTCGGGCATACCAGGATGTTTTTTATTTTTATTTCAATGTTGTGCTATTGAAAATATGTATTTACACAATTTTAAAAGTAGATAATTTTACATGAAACAACATGGGTTGCAAAAATTAAATGTGAGCTACATGTTCAAAAGTTTGGAGCCTGTAAGATTTTTTAAATTAATTCTCAATTAATAATTTTATTTAGATTGATTGATTTAAAAAAAATTTCTTTTATAATGTTATAAAATGTTTCTATTTCAAACTAATGCTGCTCTTTTGAACTTTCAATACGAAAGAAAAAAAAAGTTTTCCACAAAAATATGAGGCAGCACAACTATTTTCAATATCGATAATAATCAGAAATGTTTCTTGATCAGCAAATCATCATATTAGAATGATTTCTGAAGGATCATGTGACACTGAAGACTGGAGTAATGATGCTGAAAATACAGCTCTGATCACAGGAATAAATTACATTTTAAAATATATTCAAGAAAAAAATATTTTAAATTGTAATAATATTTCTCAATATTGCTGTTTTTACTGTATTTCTATCAAACAAATGCCGCCTTGGTGAGCAGAAGAAACTTTTTTCTTCTGAATGGTAGTGTATGACTATAAGACATTTCACAGCCTTGTTTTCTGCATTCGCTCTTCTATTAAAACCACGTTCAAGGGGTATTTCAGACAGGAGGCGGCACTAGACCCGGTCAAGAATGAGGCTGTATGAGTGTGTTACACTAACATTCTTGGGTTCAATGGACTCTGCCACTTGTGTCATTCCATCCAGGCATTTCCCGATGATGGGCAAAATCTGTCGGTCGACTTCTGCAAACGTTTTCAGCGACTCGCCCATTCGCTCTATCCTCTTCTCCTCCATCGCCTGGATCTTCTGCTCACAAACACACACACACAGAGGTAAAGAGTTACTGTATGTATTAGCTGTATGTAGAGAGCTGCAAGATCAGGAATTGCACCATGCAAATTGCATTCAGCATTTTGGGGCGTGTTTATGCTCTTAACTAATTTGCATATTTCAGTGAATTCAAAAACAATGCAGCCAGTGCATGCAAATAAACAACAATATCAGTAGCCAGAATTCATTCTCCGTGGATGTTTCTATGTACGTGTGTGTGTGTGCACCTGGAAAATATTAGGGATGATGGTGTAATAATGTTCGTTCTGTTCCTGGTTGAACTTCTGCAGGAATGAGGAATATTCATTCTTGCTGTCAGAAGCCATCTGGTGTCTCATCTGAGCCTGCTGCCGTGCCTGAGAGAGAAAGAGAATGAAATATAATTGATTATGCATTGCAATATTATTCAAATATATAGTACTTATACCCCTAAAAGTCACATAAACTTAAACACATAGGGCCCTATCTTGCACTCAGCGCACGATCTGAAACGCAAGTGTCAAAGCGCAAAGCGCAAGTAACTTTGTGGGCGGATCCTACAAAGATATATTTGTAGGGCGCTGTTGCTATTTTCCCGGCAGGATAAATGCCTCTTGCGCCTGGCGCAAATCTAAAAGGGGTTGGTCTGAAGTAGCTTCATTATTCATAGGTGTGGTTTGGGCGTAACGTGAAATAAACCAATCAGAGCGTCATATCACATTCCCTTTAAGAGCGTGATGAACGAGGTGCGCTTGTTCCATGGCGCAATACTATTATAACGGCGCATTTACCAGGCGCGCTTCAGAATCGGTTCATAGCCGAGGAGATCGATGTTCTCGTCAGGGCCGTAAAAGAAAGAGAAGTGACATTGGAGATGTGACAAACCCACCAAAATTAGCTTCGGTTATACATGCATATAATAATTTGGGTAAATATGTAGGCCTAAGCTTTATGCCTATTTTTCCGATCGTCATGGACACAACATATTAATACTGTGAAGCTGCTTTGATACAATCTCTATTGTGAAAAGCACTATATAAATATACTTGACTTGACTGGACAACAATGATTTCCCTCGTGTTTTAATATTTTTCCTTATAATAATGTATCATTTTCAAAAAGGAAAATGCATCTGTGTAGATGAGATAATCATCTACAGTGTATGCGCGTTGTTCACACTCTGTATTATGACCAAGCACGCGCGCTTAAAATAGCATCTGAATGTACGCGCAACGCGCCAATGACTTTAGACTAGGTTTTTTCTGGTCAGTGGCGCAAATGTTTTCTGGAACTGCAAAATAGCATGAGGGAAAGTTTGCGCCGGAACACGCCTCCTCTTTGCGCTGAACCGCCCCGGGGAGCGCAGGTGTATTTCTTAGTTAACTGACGTGTGTCTGTGGAGGGAAAAGTCCGCTTTGCGCGGGTGCAAAATAGGAATGATACATGCGTCGGTGTACAAAGTCATTTGCGCCGGGTGCAAGATAGGGCCCATAAGGTGCATCCCCATATACGTACTTTGTGCACTATTCTATGCCGTTTTGAATAAATAGTGCGAGTAGCGAGTAGTGTGTTCACACTAAAAAATTCCAAATACATTTAAATACCCGGATAAATAAAACGGAGTGTGGAATGTTGGACACTTCATGCATTAACTATCGCAGCTTTAATTATGTAGCAGAGGGGGAGGGGCTTCAGACTCTGATGTTCAATGACAAAATAACCTTATAAAGTTCATACACTGCATAGTGTATAAGTCTATCGTGTATAGTGCATCACTCATTTAGGATGCATTAATTATTTGCGTTTTCCTACATCTTTGTGACAAAACATTCACATTAAAACGTATCCATTCAAAGGGTTATCTCAAGTCATAACCAATTAGATTCTAACTATTAGAACATATCTGATGTTTAATATAGAGATATGCGGAATTAAATTTTTTACCAATGAGATTTCACGGTGGGCGGGGCTAACCAGTGTGATGACGCAGAAATCAACAAAAAGACAAAACGCAATTTTGTTCTGAGTCTCAATGACTTCCCATAAACTCACACACATACATATATATGCACATATGCAACCACAAAATACAAATAAAAATGGTTCCTCACTCCCACGTCTCACACATCAGAGTATCATCGCGTTTAGCCTCATTTTACATAGACGTATTTATAACTAACTCACACTTAGGTGTCAAAAAACAGCTATGACGTACAGGTGAAAAGCTAAAATAAAAACTAGACACCCACAATATAAACACCCACTGCTCAAGAGCTCTTGTCGGTTAAAAAAAAAAATCATGAGTTTGTCTGCTGAAAAAAAAAATGCAACTCTAAAGTGTACAAATGCATTTTGATGCACATCATTTGAGAAAACGATACAGAGAAAGCAGAGTCATGTTAACCACATCCTGATCCGATTCTAGGAAATCACACTGGTTAACCTGAGGTTCGGTGTTGCCATGGCAACACTCCGACTCCACCACCGGCTCAGCACAGAAGACGAGAGCATGAGCGGGTGGGAACTTCCCAAAATACACCCTAAAAATGACATTTGCTCTCACTGGAAATGTATCTAAAGTCAGACCTTTTTACAGATTTATTGATGTAATTAGACTGTGACATATCACTCAGTGCTTGTGCAATACAAGAATATTGAAGAATATTAAAATGTAAGAATATTGCATTAAAAAATATTTAAATAATATTTATAATATAAAATGTATAAACATATAAAACAATTTAATATATTATAATTTATATAATATGTATTATATTATATTTTCTTTTTATATGATTATTATATAAATTATATATATATATATATTATCTAAAATAAATATTATTTGGATGTAATATTCCTACATTTTCTTATATTTATTCTTATATTTAAGAAAAATACTGCAATGCACAAGCACTAAGTGATATGACAAATTAAATAAATAAATAATTATTAAATATTAGTCAAACATAATATATACATATACTGTATATATACTGTGTGTGTATATATATATATATATATATATATATTAATTATACATATTACAAATATTAAAATATTTTTTTAATAAAATTTAAATGAATGGTGAATATACAGCATTGTTTTTTTATATTGTTATATTATATGAAATAAAATAAAAACATTTTAAATATTTTGTAAAACTCATGTGGGCACATTGCAAGAAGACCAGATACTGATGATTCCTAAACACACACACACATCCTAATAAACTGTAATATGGTGAGCTGACATTTATATATGGGTCAGCGGAACAGAAAGCTTTGAGATTTACATGTTTAAATATTCATGCCTGGAGCGATGTGACTGGTGGGGTGGCAGCGCAGACAAACTTTAATCAAGCCTGTGATTGGGTGGCCGTTCAACAGGTGTGTCGTGTGGGCGTGGCCATGGCTGGACAGGAAGCAACAGTGTCCTGACACACAGACACACACGCACACACACAGACCTGCAACGGTGCACCTACCTTAAGGTAACATCGCTTTACAGCATGATATAAAAAAAACAAATATACACATTAGTTAGCTTAGACTACTAATGAGTTAGAGCTTAAATCTACACCGTATCATGACAGCGACATATCCAAAACAAACCGCTCGACGACACATCAGAGTCAAACAAGATGCATCGAAACCCCACGACCCTTGAACACACAAACATACTGGCTGCATTCAGAATGAAATACAAGCACACACTTGTACACTTCAGTTGTAACTGTGTCTATCTATCATATAGTAACTTTCAAACTGCACTGCAGTATATACCATATTTATGTTTGACGACCTCATTGTGTTGCTATTTAATTCAGTGAGTGAAGTCTTACATTTTGGCAGTATGAACTAAAAAAAAAAAAAAACTATAAATGAGTCATAAAAGAGATCAAAATTGTGGTTGATATATATCTATCTGTGGTATATCTTCCGGTTTATGAGTCTCAGGGTAAATGGAAGATAATCATTGCATTGTGATTGTGGGATGCAGTTCTCTAGTTATATATATATATATGGAAGCTTATCCAGCTATTCCATTCATGCACAATTCAAATGCAGTACACAGTAAATTGCAGAAAAGACACGAGTAGTATGGTAATATACTATACTGAATGCAGCCACTCTCTTATTGGCCCAATACAGCTTATGTACATTCACTGATACTGACACATCTGTGTCTACATTAAAGATGACCTATTATGCCCTTTTACAGACTCTTAATTTTGTTTTTGGGAATGACTGGAATTAGCCTATATTAATATTTTATTCTCGCTGCTAGGCAGTCTGGATTCCACGGACCAGATTTTGGCCTCAGCGAGGGGACCAATCACAGAACGGGGAGGGAGCAGCAATATGATGATGACGTCTATGCAACACACCGAAGCAGTTTGTTTATATCTGTGGATCCAACATGGCAGCAGACGCGAAGTTACCTTTAGATGCAGCCGTAGATATTGTTCTAAGTAGTTTAGAACGCAAGTTTATTTTGAAAAAAGAGCAACTTTTCTGTCGCTCTACAAACGTCATCTGGTATAATTGAAAACGATTGGCTATGAGCTACGTACAGGCGCTTTGATAGACATTCGTAGCACTCAATAAACGTCTCTGGGCGTTCGTAAACCACGCCTCAAATACGAGAAAATAAACATGTGGTTCCCAGACCCACGTCTCAATGAGACGAGGTCTGACGTTAGCCAGGCTAGACTGGAATAGGTTTTCACGCTAAAAAATTGTTGCAGCTCCTCTCTTCCCAGTCTGTCAGTAACGCTCTGTTTAGTTTCTGTCTCTATGAAGCCCCTCCTTCTGAAAACCGCAAAGTACTCTGATTGGTCGGCTGGATCGGTGTGTTGTGATTGGTCTACCACTTTAAGTGCGTTTCAGGAATGCCACACTTTTAACACACTACTAACTAACTCAACCAGGCTCCGCCCCCTTTATTTTACATAAACCTTATGGGGGAATTATTTAAATGAGGAATATTGTGACGTGTTTGTTCCCTGAAGAAACTCAAGACTACAATGGAGGCGTTTCAGGGAGTTCAGAAACAGTTACACTGATATAGAGAATAACTCCCACTGGAGTGGCTTTGTAATTTTGCAGACCTTTTCATGCTCAAACAGAAACATTACACACTAAAGAAATGTGCAAATGTAAAAAAAGCATAATAGGTCTTCTTTAACAGATCTGCAAGTTTGGCTTTGACGCGCATTTGACTTTTCGGAGACACTCACTCCATGCTACCTAAAAGACCTCAACTTTCTCAGTATCTGACCGTTAAATGACAATACCACTCTAGATTCTGGACTCCTGGAAGCAGGCGCTCTTTTCCACATCTGAACACTTTGGAAATTTCTCTTTGTTCTATACAAGCTATGATACAGACATCTGCGGAGCACACGCTCTGGAACAAAGAAAGATTAAAAATGAGCAAGGCTCATCGAAAGCGTAGGCGATGTTGCCTGTCCTGTGAGACTCCACAGTCACACAGACACACACACACACGGTCGAGTTTCCACACAACGCCACGGCAGCAGTGTGAGACAGCGAGGGATGTGTTAAGATGAAGTGAAGGGAAAACAGACACATGTGAATCACTGGAGATGTATCACTTATTAATTTTGTATAAATCAAATAACACAAAGAGATGTGATGACATCAATGACATCGTGATCAGATGAATTACAGATCTATCATCTATCTATCTATCTATTATTCTGAGAGATAGATAGATGGATAGATGGATAGATAGATGCTGTAATGTCACGATTCCAGTGTTCATGGAAATAATGACTTAACTGATTGGTGGATTTCTTTTCAGGATTTGGGGTGGTGTAAATCATTGTTTTGTAAATCAAAATTTGGGTATGATCATTTTTTTGGTGGTTTCTACATAATTATATTTAATGAGGTCTGCAAACACACACACACACACACACACACACACACAGCCGGTCTTACCTTCTCCACGTCTGCTTTCGTCACGTTGATGTCTGCGTCCATCTTCTCAAAGTGTTGCTGGGCTCGATCGGCTTCTTTACAATCCCGCTCAAACTTTCGCTTACACTGCACGCACACACACACACACACATGTTAAAACATTAATAGATCTAGATGAATGTACTAACAGATGTTCTGATGCAGAACATTCACATCTTAATTATCACACTCACACATGTAACCCACCAAAGATGTGTGTGTGAAGTTCTACCGTACTATAAACCATCATCCAAAATCACATTGTTTATCCTTCATCTCTCTCTTGCACTCATTTATTTGAAGGGACAATCAACATTTGTGTCCACACTGACCATTGAATCACCCGATCACGCAAACACACACAATGAGATCATTCTTTCATACTGACACACACAGGCAGTGCTCTCTTCTCTCTCACACACACTGAATCAACAAACACAGCCAGAAGACGGCTAACAACAACACAATCCATCTCAAACGCCACACACTCTGCAGACAGTGGGCGTACAGAGGAAAATTGTGATATATCCTGTCTGGTTCAGTGTGTGTGACGTCCCACACACACACACACACACACACACACACACACACACACGCACACACACACACACACAATCTAGTGGACTGAGTCTGGCACCCAAGTTTAGATCACTTCGCTAACAAAAAATTACCATGGTTATCTTTTTTGGTAATACCGTAGTATTCACTGATATGATATACTTTTGAAGTACAGCATTATATGTGAACATGTAAATCATTCAGTAGCATGGTATACAGCTTAAGTTTAAACAAATACAATAATAATATTCTACTATTTTAATTTAAAATTTTTAATGAACATGTCATTTTAATTTTATAATTTAATTTGTATTCAAATGTACAAATACAAAATAAATACAATATTAATAATATATTTTAAATTATAAAATTAATTAATTATATTTTACTATTTTAATAATTGAATTTGCATTTAAAAATATTATTGAATAATGCTTGTTTAATCAAATAAAAACATTTACAAGAATAAATACAACATTAGTACTATAATAGCATGGTATGCAACTCAAGTTTAATTAAATGCAAAATACATACATAAATACAATATTAATATTATAATATTATAATTATTTATAATTTATTATAATATAAAAATAAAAAAAAATATTATTATTATTATATATAACTTTTTAAACATGTTATTACATTATTTTGTATTGAATAATGCAAAAGCCTTTTCACTAGTAATCCCAGACTTTTGGAGACCATTGTATACCAAAGTACCACGGTATTACCATGATTTCTTTATGAGTCTGGAATATTGATTCATTATTGATTTAGTTTGAACTCACCGACTCCAGCTGTTTCCAACTGGCTTCGACCTGTTGCTGTGCCTTCCGTCCATCATGGAAATGCTGTGAGAGAGAAAGATGTAGAAAATGTATCACGTCATCATGATTTATTAAGAGTATAATGCACATAAAAGCAAATACACATTCCCACAAGAAAATGATAATGCCCACAAATTGCACTTTCATTGTTCAGGAGATTGAGAAGTTCTCAATTATGATTCAGTTCTGTATCAGTTTTGTCTCAGATATTTTGCCTAAATTCCTGAAGAGAAATAAATATTATTTGAGTCAGTAGTTGACATAAAGAAAGATGTAAAAAGGTGTTCTTATTGTTAACTAAAACTTAAAGTATTAAACACTGTTTTTGTAAGTTGAAATGAAGCTGAAATAAAATACGAAAACCAAATTGAACACCAAAAATGACAAAAAATTCCTAAAACCAACAAATGATAACTGAAAATATAATAAAAAAATCTCATTCAAAATATAACAAACAATACTAAAATAACACTGTTCAATAAGATCGGTTTGAGAATTTGATGAGAAATGTTTGAAACACTGTTGAAAGATTATTACCGCCTTTTTTCTCAGGTAAAAAAAATATCTCAGAAGCAGGAGACCTGACCACAAATCTCTATTTGCTCTCCATTTCATCTTATTAACAATAAATAATGAAAACAAAAATAATTGAAGAATACAAACAGGAGTGTTGTGTGTATGGAAGCGTGTGCGTGTGTGTGTGTGTGTGTGTGTGTGTGGCCAGGAAGCCATATTGGCGTGTTCTGTGTGTATCCTGTGCGCACGTCACACTCGAGGCCATGTGTGTGTTTCTCTCAACGGCTCCTCTTGGCCTCAGCACTCCAGGGAAAGTGTTCGCTTGGCCAACACTCAAATATCTCTCACACAAAGAGCTCAGTGTGCCACACAGATAAAGACCTGCTTCTCATGCAGGTCTGAGATCAGCTGAAGACAACAGTCATCAGCTTAATAACAACACATGACAGCTAAAGACGACAAATTTATATAGTCATGCAACATATTAAATCACTAACATGTTTTGCATCCAGAGATGTAAACAGTACCTGAAACGCATACTTCAGTAACAGTACGGTGAAAATTACAAGTCACTAATGAGTAAAAGTCTATCTGATTTGAACTGTACTATTTTACTCGTACTGAATGTAGGCTCAAAGATGCACTAGTCCTCAACATGTAAGAGGCCGTTTGCACGAGACCGCTTTCAACTAAAAACATAACTTTTTATGCGCTTTGGCCGTTCATTTACACAACAACTGCGTTTTGGGAGCCTGAAAACGTAAACTTTTGAAAAAGGGTTTCGAAGTGCAAGTTTTTGAAAAAGATACCATTATCCTCTCAGTATGAACTACAAAAACATGAATTTGTGAAAACAGTGACTTCATGCTCATGTATTACGTGTTCAGTCTATAGGCACGTAGTGTTTCTTTACTAAGCAATCACATGTTTCTTTTCTGAAATCGAAATAAAACTGAACATCTTAATATTGCAATCAACACAATGTCTACAAACACTCAGTTAAGCTCAAATGCTCAAAAAGGGCATTAATAAACCAGATGTCCTTCAAAATGTCTCTTCAATATAACGTTTAATCAATTAATATACCTTTTTTTACTATAAATATTCCTCTTTTGTCTCTGTGGATAAAAGTATCTGCTATATTAATAAATGTAACATGACATTAATAAAATATTTGTATTTTATTATTTATTATTTATTTTAATTACAAAAAATAACACTCCTTAGTAATTCCTGTCAAATTAATCATTACAATAACTAAAATTAATTCCCTTTAATAACTTTTAAGGTAGTGTAATGTTGTGTGTAAAACACACAGACACCTGCACTGAGTGTCAGACGGGCAGATTAGACTCTATCCTGTTTACCACACAGAGTCAGACTGCATACAACATCAGCAGAGCATTAATATCAGTGTAATCGCACGACACTGGCCTTTACCACTGGAATACAGAATATCTTTGTTGAATATTTTACTGTATTTGAATAGCACAGTGTATATGGTTCCTATGACAAATGCCAGTTTGTTAAATGTGTCAACTACAAATCATGTGGTGTCTGACTTCCTGAAGACTGTGCATTTTGTGGTTATGTGACAATTTCAAAAAACTGTTCTGTTTATTTGAGAATATTTAGAGTATTCTTGACTGATATATATAGTCCTGCTCAAAACTTTACACACCCCTTAAACAAAATAAGAGGGATAATACAGATTAATACAGAATGCGTTATTGTTCTTTTTTATTTAGTACACTGTAAAAATGAATTTTGATGATTTGTTATCACAACTTTTTATATTTTGTCAAATCAACTTAGATAATTAATGTAGTTCAGATAACATAATATTTTGAGTTTCTATTTATTAAACCAATCTCCTTAAGTATCTCCTTGAGTATTAACTCAAATTTTTAATTTCAATGAACTCAAAATTTTAAGGCAACCAGATAACTTACTTTAAGTTAATCCAACTTTTTTTTTACAGTGTACTGTCCTAGTAAAAGTTCCTGTGTAAAATTTTGAGCAGCCCTATATTTTTTTAAAATATATTTAATTAATTGTATAATTTTATTTAGAATATTCCTGAAAATATTTATAAAATAAAAATAATAATATATATATATATATATATATATATATATATATATATATATATATATATATTAGATAAGTATTACTTAAATGTCATTAAGTAAATAAGAATAAAATAAGTATTTTACCTTTATATACAGTATATATATATATACACACACACACACACACACATATACATATACATACACACACACACACAAATAAATGTATATATATATATATATATATATATATACACACACACACACACACACACACACATATATATATAATACTCTTTATTAAAAAACGAATGTAAATTAAAACACTCATATTTCTGAATCTCATAAGTCCACAGTAAAGCCCCCCTTCAGAAACTGAGGAGCACGAGACTTTAGGAAGATGTTTGGATCTGTGTCTCCTCTGTGCTGACTGAACCAGAATCAGTGAGACGTTCAGAATGACAGTGAGAAAACAAGTGAACGAATGAAAGAGTGTGAATGTGATCAGTATTCATCACTGAGAATCTTGGCTGAATAAGAAATGCAGGCATGCAGCGTGTGGATAAAACCCTATAGAGAGCATTATGGGTACAAAACCATAGTCAGTCAATAGTGAAGGAGTCCAGTTGTGTCTAGCATAGCGATCAAGGCTTCAGAGTGCGCTTTCACAAACACATTCACAAGAAGGTATATTTATCATTCTATTATGGTATTTAAAATATTTCTTACTGTGCTTGACCTGCTTGACTTACTCAGTTTTCTAAAAACAGATAAACGTGACAATTCACATACACAAAATGCTACGGTCCATTAAAATAAACTTAGAAGCGGAAATCTACACTCACATCCGATCTGGGTTCAGTCTTTACTATTTCATCCAATCAGAGGAAGTCAACCTGTTCTCAAAGAGGAAGTTGACCTCTCGCTGATTTAAAAGATCAAGCTTCACTGTTAGAAGAACAAGAAAAGAAATAACAGAGAGAAAAATATGACCTGATGAACAGATGAAAGACTAGACTGAACAATACTGTGCTACTTCAGAGAGGATTTGAATAATTGATGCTTCCTACACACACACACCGAAGATAAATGCAGACTTGTTTCCCATGGATCAAAAACAGAACAAAAAAAGCAGAAAGCAACTGATCTATCTTGAACAATAGCAAATGCACTGACATTATAACTCTTCTATTATGCATAAATTTTTTTAACAAATTAAAAAAAAATTAAAACAGAATAAGATAAAAAACCACACAAAAAAAAGTAAAATTAAAAAAATAATTAAAAACAAAAATAAAACAAAATATTAAAATGACAAATTAAGTTTAATTAAAAATATTAAATTAAAAGCTAAAAACACAAAATGAAAAAAATAAAACATTTATTTCAGAAAAAGAACTGAGAGCACTGGCTTAAATTCACTGCAACTTCCAGGTTTCAATTTCAGATAAACCTGCTCATAAACGTAACTAACAGTAAACTAACTGAGGTCACTTCGCATGTCAGTCAGTCGTCTCTTCATGTCTAAGAAGGCATTCCTGGCCTGAAGACGGCTTAGTGCTGTTAGTCAAAGTCTGGCTATGCAAAACCAGTCTGGCCTTTGTCATAAAATGAAGTGCTTTTGTTTCCGTTCTTCTCCTGTTCAGCTAGTAACTGTACCTGGATCAGTCTGAGGAACTGAAGCAGCACCTCTCAGGTTCTGGATTTATCACATCCCAGAATAATAACCTGAACTACTGCGCAGTGCCTACAGATGGAGCTTGTCTCAAACACACACGGTCCAGGCCCAGTGAGTGTGCAGCTTCTTCAACAATGGCTTTAATAGAGATTTACAGTACCAGACCATATGCTGTCTGGATTAAATCTGAGCAAGACTGTTTTTAATGAATTCTCCATTGCAAAGTGCATGAACTACAAAATAAATAATAGGTTTACATATATACGTATCTAAATGCACAAACGCATCCAAAAATGGCACGTGTGTCTCAAATCGGCAGAATGAACCGATGAACAGAGGTAGACGAAAGAGATCGACAGACAGACAATTAAAGAGAGTGAAAGAAGAGGTTTATAAAACAGGAGAGAAGCAGAATTCTGGGAAAACGGCCAGACAGACACCATGGAGCCCTGCTCAGTGTGTGTGTGTGAGTCCTGAATGCTGGGAAATCTGCGTTCTTCAGGTTGATACTAAAATGCCTTCATCTTATTTGATAAACGAAAGATGAATGTTGTGTTCTGACACTGTTCATGTCATTAGTTCAGTCGACCACCACGAAAGCTCAGTGTCATTCTGCTGATGTTTCTCATCTGTCTGTCTGTGTGTGTGTGTGTGTGTGTGTGTGTGTGTGTGTGTGTGTGTGTGTGTGTGTTTATGTGGAATGATGAAAAAAAAACACAGACACACAAATGAGAGTAATTCATATACACAACCCAGACACTTTTAGTCTAAACACACAACAGCAGCTCTATTTATGGAAGTGAGAGAGATGTGTGCTATAATTCTGACAAATATGATCTTCTAGAAGAGAAAACTGTCCTGTTATAACTTAAAAATAACTTGTTATAACTTAGAGTAAAAAAATAGAGGGCAGTATATTGGTTTAAAGTCCTAAATTAAATTATCAATATTATAATTACACTAAATTAAGCACTCAATCTTTTAGTATATAATATAACTTATATAAAATGCATTTTTTTATATACGTTGTTATATATATTGAGTGATTAAAAGATTAAGGGTTTTGCTTGAACCAAAAGATCATTTTATTACAATTTACTTTTGAAATTAACAGTTTATTGATTATTTACTTAATCAGCAAGGAAAATACCTAATAACCTTAAAAACTACTTGCAGGCAAGCTGGATGAAAAAGTGGGATATCATGAGAAATGGATGAACATTGTGTGTGTTTATATGTGGTTAAAGGGGTGGTTCGGAACTTTGGACATCGGGCCTCATTTCCAAGTGTACACCAAAAGCAAAGCACTATCGATGTAAGTGTCTGTTGAGAGAATAATGTTAGAAATCAAACTATCCTTTTCATCTCAATGATTGCATTACATTTGCAGGAACTAGTTTCTCAGCAGCGGCGGAATTTTACTTCGCTCTGGTTAGTAGCACTGCGCCGAAAAGTAAACACAGAACAGAAGCGCATGACAGTCGGGACGTCTAGCTAGCTAGTAGTAGTTGAGGCAACATGGTGATTCGGTTTGCATTTCGCAATTGCAAGAACAAACCTAATACATGTTCATCGAGAAGTTTCCACAAATTTCCTTTTGAAGATCCAGAAAGAATTCAACTTTGGATTATTTCTGCGGGCTTGGACAACGAGACACCGGCAGAGACTCTAAAACAATTGAGAATTTGCAGTGATCATTTTAGACCAGACGATTTTAAAGAACCATTTAATCGAAACAGTCACAGGTTAATGACAAGGAATGCAGTTCCAGACATCTTTCTAGATGCACCAACAGCTACAGATGTACAGGTAATTTATTTTGTTAAGTCCGAAACAATGGTATTGCTTTCAAACGTTGCCATAGTCCTATGTCTTGCTATTACATATATCATACATTATACTCTGTTTCTGTAGTGATGAGTGTCAGCGGCAGGTAAATACACTTGCGTGATTGTCATGTGGACCGGCTCTCTCGGTTGCCTAGTTAACTTCATATCACTCCGCCGCTGCTGTAGACTGTGCTAATAAATATAGGTAAAAAAATATAACTATTGCAATGCGATGAAAGGATAGTTTGATTTCTAACATTATTCTCTCAACAGACACTTACATCGATAGTCTGGCGTTATAATTGATTTGCTTTTGGTGTACTGTGGAGTGGGTAAAACTGTTTTTAATGGCAGGCTAAAACGATACCGTTGACTCGCGCTAGCCTAGCACCGGCGAACTATGCAACTGGGACGACTGGACGAATTTTTTTTAAAACTGTCTCCACTGATAAATAACACTAAGGCTCACTTGGAAACGAGGCCCAATGTCCAAAATTCAGAACCACCCCTTTAAAGGTGCCACATTATTCACATCCTTCAGAAAGTAATTCTAACAAGTTATCTCTGTTTAATAAACTGGAACAGAAGACAGGATTTTAACCAAATTGCACATTTCACAGCTGTGACTTTATCTGAGCGATCCTTCACTCACCGATTTCCTCTCTGTTTTGACTTCCTGTGCGTATCGCGTGAGGTCAGCGATGATCTGTGACGTCATGTTCTCTGCGATGACCTCATGCTGGCCGGCGTAATCGTTCAGCTCGTTTAGCGTCGAATAAAACGCACGGCACCATGTGTACCTAAGACAGGAAGTGACATCATCACTATAAGAAGTCATGAATCTATCTTGACCAGTAAAATGTTGATTCAGACATTTGGTATATGTGATCCATCTGAATTTATACCAAACAAACTCTAATATCAAAATTTAAACATACTTATTCTCGTCTTCCTCTTTCTTCTTAGGCTGGTATTTCTTGGACAGGTTCCTGTGCGGAATTAAAGAAAAGCAAATAACTGCATATGTTTGAAATACTGACATACTTCTCATACCAGTTCTACAAGTTATTCTATTAGGTTCAGTACATTCAGGAATATTATACGATAGTTTCTTTTTTAAATGTGCAGTATACAACCAGAACATGCTGTCTGCACGACCATATCCCAAAATGCAATGTGATCAACCTGACATTTTATTTTCATTAAATGCACAAATGAACCATAAGTAAGCAAAAGTAAAATAATAAATTTATTTCCAAGAAAATAACAGGAAATAATACATAAGAATGAATTAAAAATTATACATTGCAGAATAAAATATGCAGCACAATCAAAATGTGCAGTAGCATACTACTGTTTTAAATAAATACCATGTATACTGTTTCACACACTATAAAAATGCATATTCAGTGTATCCTCTGCAGTATGCTAGTACATGTTTGAAATATTTATAGACCAATCAGAAAGCTCAATTAAGAAAAGTGACCACAATATATCAAAATCAATATATTAGTACTAACAACCAATCAACAAATTCAAATATGACCTTCAGAGAACTTTTTGTCTTTGCCTTTTTACATGCATTTAAAATGAATGTGAGGCTCGATGCTTGTGTGTGGAAACTGTGACACAAATGCCGTGTTTCTTTGTAGCCTTTCTCGTCACAGCCAGATGTTATTCTCTTTGTATTCTATTATCATCAGCATGTATAAATACAGAGCGTATGTCCGTCATCAGTGCCTCGGGGAAGGTGTGTGTGTGTGGGGGGGGGTGCATGTGTGTTTGTGTGTGTTCATACTGCACCTTGCCGAAGGGTAAAATACACACACTAAAATAAACACACACTCACACACACGCCTACAGCGAGACTTCTCTCGTCCCCCATCAGCCCTTCTGTCACTGTGTGTCTTCTGCACATATTCTACAGCCGTGTTCAGAATAACACACTAACATGCTGCTTCTGTTACCGCACACTTAAACACACATGTAACACACACTGGTAACGTACTACACTCGTCTAAAATGTGCACAACTGTCCCACTACATGGAGTGCTGTATCACACAACGCAATGCACTCGACTTGACCATCCATTTCCAATGTGATGAATGACCTGGAAGTAACAGCAACAATAATTATTAACATTATTGACTATATATCTATCTATCTGTCTATATAGATCTATCCATCTATCTATATAGATATATCTATATATCTATCTATAAATCTATCCATCCATCCATCCATCCATCTATCTATCTCTTCTAATGCACAACATTATGTGACTGTTTCTGCTACAGCAACAGAGTCGACCACCACGAGAGCTCAGTGTCATTCTGGTGATGTTTCTCGTGTGTGTATGTATGTATGTATGTGTGTGTGTGTGTGTGTGTGCATGTATGTATATAGACAAAACGATAAGCTGTATCCCATACAACGAGTCCCAAGTCCCATGGTATTACCATAAATATATATCATGGGGGGGAAAAGGGCAAAACTATGTTTTTTTAGTTCAACCATAATGGAAATGCCATCACAGTCCACTTTAAAGACCCTGCTTTATAAATAAGATACAATAATGTGGTACATCAAAAGAACCAAGGTACTGCCACAGTACTTTTTTTGTACATGATTAATATGTATTAATTTGTTAATTTCATCGGAATTTGACCACATAATGCAATTCTATCACGAAGTGTATTCAAGGTTTTATGTGCAATTCATGACATCCGGTAACAGACTGGTATGTGTGTGTGTGTGTGTGTGTGTGTGTGTGTGTGTGTGTGTGTGTGTGTGTGTGTGTGTGTGTGTGTGTGTGTGTGTGTGTGTGTGTGTGTGTGTGTGTGTGTGTGTGTGTGTGTGTGTGTGTGTGTGTGTGTGTGTGTGTGTGTGTGTGTGTGTGTGTGTGTGTGTGTGCGCGCGTGTGTGTGTTAGACGGCTGAACCCCCGCTGCGTCTGGGAATTAAAGGGGTTTCCCACTGTTATCTGGAGGGGGTTGATGTACAGTCAGTGTGTGTCCTCCAGTGTCTGTGAGCTTTAAATCCTATCACTGGAATGGGGGGTGGGGTCGAGGCGCGTGATTGGCCCGCGCAAATGTAGGTCACCAACGAGGAAAACCATGTAGACACCTTGTTACCACGGTAACCTGCATATTCTTCCCAAATTTAAACACACACAAACCAACACGCACACACACACAGAACATACAAATGTTGCCCTTCCTTCCTGTATCCTTGAGCTGTCAGCAGCAAGATCACATCTGTAATTAGTGTGTGTGTGTGTGTGTTTAGCTGTCTGGCCTTTTTTTTCACACGAATACACTATAAAGTACAAGCAGCTGCACCTGTGTTCATTTGTATGGACACGACACACGCTTTGCAGGGGTTACAGTGGGATTTTGGTGGTATCCAAACCCTAAGCTCTGGTGGTGATCCTGGTGCCCTAGGCGAGATGAGACTTCACCTCTGACCTATTAATCCCCAAAAAAGTATTGCACCTAATTTTACCAATGTTAAAAAAACAGGTCTCCAAGCCTGATCGGACTTGTCTGTTAACTGGTTTTAAATTGGTTTTCACCAGCTTGGAAAGGCTGAGACTCCAGATTAAACTGGCATAATCTGACTTTTACAGCTGGGAACATACATATATTCACTAGAAAGCTAAATAAATACACACATATAACCATGAATATATGTTGTTACATTTATGAATGTTATTTAAAGGTGCGCCATGCTATTTTTTGTATGTTTTGTTACATCTGAAACATTGGTAACACTTTAAAATAAGGTTTCCTTTGTTAACAATATCAATCAATGAACAATATATCTACAGCATTTAATAATATTTGTTAATGTTTTCAACATTTAATAATGTTTTTTAAATCAAAGGTTGCATCTGTTAACATTATACGCTGATTTCACACAGCCGTTATTTTGACATTTTAATTCAATCACAGGAGAGTCGCAAATGCGATGGCGTAATGTTGTGTTTAATGTAGAAATGAGTTATTCTAAAACTAAACTGTACATACATTTCTTTCATACTTTAGACTATATACAGTGAAATTCATTTGTAAATAAAATAATTTTTTTATATAGAATTCAGAAAGTAAAAAAAAGAAGCAGGAACGAACTATAATACATATCCTAAATGATAAACAGAATTTATACTCAGTGCAGCACCTCCATTGCATTCTTTGCTTTCATATATACATATCCTATACTGGATATTAACATCCAACAGTCCAAGGCATTGTTGTTTATCTTTACTTCAGGGGTTCTTCCCACCGGAGCCTCACTTTAATATATTATATATATATATACACACACATTAGTCTTTAGGTATAAAACTGCAAACTGAAAAATGATTTCGTACACCTAATTAATCAGTGAGGTTAATGTGATACTCACCTGATCTGTCTTGCATAGTTGAGCTCGATCTCTGACCTTTCCTTCACAAATTTGGTGTATTTTTCCACAAAGTCGATTCCCCACTGTGTGTGCTTTTCCAGGTTATCAAACTGATCCTGAGAGGGAGAGAGACAGAGAGAGAAATATGTTAAAGTTGGCACAATAACAGTGAAAACTGACGTTTCAACACCTCGAATCAGTTGTTGAAATCAAAAAATGTTCCACACCAAAAAAGGTTCACCAAAAAGGCAGAACAACACATGTTTGATGACAGCATCCAGTGCACAGGGTCACAAGCAAAGGCGTCGTTCTGCTGAGGTCAACAGGAGGTGGACAGGAAGAGCCCACCCTTGACCCAATAGACTTTGAGCATGTGAAATTTCTACGGACGCTGCAATCATCCATCTTATGGCGGCACACTCTGCGGCATTTTTTTTATAAACAAAAATTCAACATTTTAAGTAAAAACGTAGTCAGCCAAGATGTCAAGCCGTGGCTTATTGTTCTTCTATTGCCCACACGTCTACAAATTCTCAGGTCAGAGTTCACCAACGCAGAGAATGCGACACCAGAGATGGTCTTTTTATTGGGAGATACGAGGGTCCGTGGCTCTACCACTGGAGAAGGCGTAACGGCTAACTTGGACACCGTGTGCCTTGATAACCAATCACATTACAGCCTTGACGTCATTGAATTTCGTTCGTAGTTGTGCAACAGTCAATCACTGTTTCCGGATACCATAAATTAAGCAGTTTAAGTGCGATAAACTGAATCATACCCGTCACACAATCATGTTGAAGATTAGACCTGTTGAAGATGGGCAGTCTATTTATTAAATGATACGCCGGTTTCCCACAAAAGCAGTTTATTCAGCATAGTGAAGCCTCTCCTCCATTGACATCCATTCAAAAAAAGACCTTCCCTGCTAATCTTGCCTTTAATAGGGATAGTTCACCCAAAAATTAAGATGTTGTCATTCCAAACCTCTATACGTTTCTTTCTTCTGTTGAACACAAAAGAAAATATTTGGAAGAATGTTGATAACCAGACATTTGAAAAGCATTTCATTTTGAAGCGCTTGCTTTTCACGCATATTCTATGTCGGGAGCGGTGGAACTGAACGCAGATTTTTATAATAAGATATTTGTCATCTCTCCTTACTCTAGTCATTGATCAGTGAAATCTGACTCCTGCTGCTCTGTGTTGCGATTCTGCAGCAGAGAAGACGCTTTCAGTTTATTATAATCATAGCATCCGCTGTCTAACTTTGCTAAAAAAGCTAAATGACAGTGGGGGGCGGTGTCGCGGTGGGCAAGTATTGTAATCGGTGTCCGGCCGAACACCATGTAACACCAGTACCATCGACTTTATATTGACATGAAAGTGAGTACTACTGTGTAAAAAATAATGAACTTTTTAATGAATGTTATAAGTTTTTAATTTTCACTTGATGTGCTGGAGTGATATTTCTAAAGTACTAAGTGCAAACTGTATCAGCTCTAATAAAGAATTAATTTACACTTTATTAGTTTTACATGCAGTTTCGGGTTTTAAGTCAAAACGTAAACAATCTACCCATATTGGTCTTTATGAAACACAAGCAAAACAATTTTATGAGCAAATTATTGAATACATAAATTGTAAAACATTAAAGTTTTTCTAGCTTGGATCATCTACTGCATGTTTGGGATGTTTCTGATGGTTTCCTAACACAAAAACACAAGAAACCACATTTATAGACTGTACGGTCTAAGTTTTATTAAACAACTGAAATCTTGTGAATACAGGTGCTATTATGTTTCCGGGATCTTTGCAACACACAAATACACACCACAGAAATGAGTTCTACATTCAGACCCAATACATTTTTACACCTCAACTAAAACTGACGACACATTTTGAGACGTGACAGGCTGAGTGTAAGAGCCTGATGCATGCTGGGTAAAATATGACAGAAAATATTTAGACTTTATGTTAATGTCCCACTAAACTATTTCAGAATCCTTTTCAAATCACATCACTATGGAAAACAAAGGTTCCAATTAGAATTAAAACTTATTTTACAGCCTGATGTCACAAAAGAGCCCGTTTAAGAACAATGAACTTTTAATTCTTTAGAAAACCCAGAAACCAAAACACTGATTTGAAGAACATATAAATGAAATAAAGAACTCGAGAAAGCAACTTAAGAATCCTACACATCCAAAATGTGTCTTGACAACCAAACATTGCTTTTTCAAACCTAAGAACCATTCAAAAACCCTTTCACAACACATCCGCAGTAACGCTTCAATCACCTTCGTTTGACTCCAGCATCCCCCCATTTTCTCTTCAACCATCTCGAGGTCTCAAGGATTCAGCCAGATTTCCACTCACACACTCCCTCCGTATGAGAGTTAGATTCAAAAGAACATTTCACTTTCTCCTTGTGAAGAACACACAAGTTTAATTCCTGTTCGTGCAAACCGTCTGCATGCATTCAGCCAGCAGACAGGATGAGCGCTCAAACCTTTGTGTGCACAGGATGTACATGTGGGTGATGATCTGGGTTTCTGCACTTCAAATAAAAAAAATTTGGTCGATTATTTAAAGGTATAGTTCACCAAAAATTAAACCAGGTCATTTGCTTGTGTCCTTCCAAACCCTATGAATTTCTTTCATCTGAGGAGAACTTTCCAATAATCTTTACGTAGCTCTTTTTGAAACCAAAAAAGTATTATAAATGTACAGTTGAAGTAGTCCATACGACCTGAGTGCTATATTCCATGTTTTCTAAAGTAATGTGAGTGAGGAACAAACCAAACTGTTTTACTTTTTTATAATTTTAAGTAGGGCTGCATAACGATTAATCGCGACTAATCGTTTGCAGGATAAAAGTTTTTGTTGTAAAATATATGTGTGTGTACGGAGTAAAATAATTATGTATTTATAAATACACACACATGCATGTATATATTTGAAAAATATTTACATGTTTATATACATTTTTATATTTAAATATAATTTATATTATATATAATTATAAATAATATATAAATAGATATTTTTCTTAAAATTATATATGCATGTTTGTGTATTTATGTATACATAATTATTATAGAAAGTACACACACATATATTATGTAAACAAAAACTTAGTCGCGATTAATCGTTATGCAGCCCTAATTTTAAGGCCATTTTTAAAATAAATTTTGTGATCATTATTGTTACATGTGTGTCCTGTGTTTCCCCCTGCAATGTGTTTTTGGTTCAGTCCTGTGTTCCAGTTTTCCCGCTCCTCGTTTGTGTTCAGTCCCTTCACCTGTGTCTAGTTAATTTGCCCCAGCTGTGTCTTGTTTCCCTATCTGTTCTCTGTGTATGTAAACCCTGTGTTCTCCCTCACTCCTTGTCGGTTCTACGTTTGTATTAGGTGTGTGAATGTTTCCCGTGTTCCTTGTTTTGGTTATACTAAGTAAAGTTTATTGAAATTGGACCTGTTGACTGCTGCCTCTTCATCTGCCTGCACCACACCCGTAACAATTATAAATTGGAGCTGCGCGATTAATCGTTAAAAGATCACGATCTCAATTCAAACACCCACTGATCCCATTCTGAAATGACATCGAACTGAATGAATTCCAAATGAATTCGGCTGTGTCTATTAAACTTTTAACAAAATCTCACCCGAACATTCAAAATCTGCACTCGCAAAACAGCTTCACTAACTGTCTTTTCAACCAAACAGTATCATTATTTCTGTGTAACAAATATTCAAATTATCACAGAACAGCTTTACAGCTTAGCAGATGATTCATTTGATTAGTTAAGGTATTAGATCAAAAATCCTGATTCATCTAATGAAACAAGAAGTATTTGTGAGTGAGTCATTGAATCATTCATTCATTCATTCAGAGTCCCTACTGCCAGTGCGAATGCAACCAGGAAAATGGCCCAAGGGGAATATATAGTTCTCGGGGGACCGCCCTGGAGCCTAGTTCCTGTAACTGAGTTTCTATAGCAACGAATGCCCATAATGACTGAATTCTCATTTCTGGTGAGCTATTCCATTAAGGCTATTAAAACTAGCAATGGAAGAATAGAGCTAAGAAACACACAAAGTGCCAAAGTCTCCGCTCAGCATCTGGGTAATACAAATGACCTCATACGATTAGCCAGCCTCATTTAAACACAGATCACCTTCTCTTACACAACCCAGTCTTTAGTACACACTACAAGAGCAGCAGAACCCCAGCAGCTGAAGGTTTTAAGAGAGCAAAACGAAAATCTGCTGTTTGATCGCATATAGTCTTGTGGTTTTGATAGGTGAGACTGCATATTATGCAATAAACGGATGTCTGGGTGTCTAACATTTTCAGCAATGCAAAGTAAGACGTCTATGAGCGGCTTCAAGTGCAAGTACGATCTGGGGCGATATGAAACTTCCTAATTCCTAATTTAAGATTTGAAAAAGCTGACCCTGCTGTCTAAACTAGTCCATTCACAAACTATTTCTTTGAAGATGTTCCTAGCAGTGAAGATGCTTTATGTTGCTGTTAATGTGGGCAGGTTTTGCAATTCTCGAGAGAGAAAAAAAAAAACATCAACACTTGACATTAACTTGGGGATGTCCCCACATGGAAAACTTCTTCATAATTTGTGTTATTTTACATCTAAAAATAGTAAGAATGTATTTTTGGCTCAGTTGGTTTAATATTAAAAGTGAAGGTTAGGGTTTGTAATGTATCATCCAGTTTACATGTGCAGTTATTTATTTAGCAGACACTTCTATCCAAAGTGACTTTAACCAAAGAGACAAAGGTGAGTCATCCATGAAAAAGGTACAATAAAAAATAAAATTATACATGTTAAAGTGAAACAGCAGATATTTGTAAAGTTGATATCACACCTAGTATTGACAGAAATACAGTTAGACACCACCATTAAACAACAAACCAAGTAGTTTCACTGAGAAATACTATAAATACAACCACAAACTACACAAAATGTGCAGACACTTCAAAATAAGGCTCCATTTGTAAACATTACTTCATTTAAAATACTTCTAAAGCATTTCTTAATGTTAGTTTCAACATAGTTAGTTTCAATACATTATTAAAATCAAGAGTTGTATCTGCTAATATTATTTGATAGACATGAACTAACAATGAACAGTTGTATTTTTATAACAAAGATGAATAAATACTGTAACAAATGTATTGCTCATTGCATCAGCTAATATAATCTAATAGGACCTTATTGTAATAAAACACAACGCAATATGATATTTGGTGTAGTAATGCAGCACAAAAGCATTAGCATAATTCATTTACCCTCTGAGTCGACAACAAATTAGTCCACATTTGTCTGAATGATGGAGTGGCCCCCATCTCCACTGCGCTCAAGCCAGTTTCCACCCAATCCTAAAGTCAGAAGTGAGTCAGAACCGCCTGTCCGGTTCAAACCAGTGTCGGTCAGTCCACCTGCACAATTCTCCAGTCCAAACCAGTCAGAGTTCGTCTGCCTGCTCCAGTATGATAATGGTGGATCATAATCCAGATTCTGTCTTTATCCACAGATTAAACCCCTCTAACCAGCATAAAGCAGATATATTGCACATCTGGAGCTGATCCAACGAGCGTCTGGGCACCAGATTTACAGTAGTTCTACTAGCCTACTTACTTCAAGTCCAGACATTAGCAATGACCAAAGAGCACCAGATAGATGCAACACACTTCCTGGTAGCAAATTTCCATTCATATTTACATCCTGGTATTTAGCAGAACTTTCTATTTAAAGCGACATACAAATTAGGAATAGGTTAACAACAGGCGATTCACAACGTTTGGTGTAGCGCTACATAGAATTTAAGTTCTACATTTTTTAAGCATTAAAACGTTTTCTAAACATTCCACTTGGGTTGTGCAAATGATCAAATCTCATTTTATTAATGTGTCAATGTAACTTTCTTAGTTACATAAACATAACATAATGTTCCTAAAACCACAAACATAAAGATCAAACATTCTTGGAACGTTGATTTGTAACGGTCCAATTGCAAATTGTGTTGTTTAATATAGACCTACAGTTTCATAAAGAACTGTACATTTACAAAGATGTTAATGTAGTGAAAATCTATAAAACACTAATATATAATATTAACAATATATGTCTGTGTGCTACATTTTACGTGTGCTAATTTTTGTAAACGTGCCGTTTAAAAAAAAAAATGTTATGTTATTTTGGCAAGTGTAAAAATTCCATGTTTACAAGTATGATCTTTTAACATGCCACTTAAAATATTGTGGCTCATTAAAACATGCAGAAAGAATTTCAGAGTAAACTATAAATTATTGCATGTTATTAATGTAACAATTTAAGATTGTATATAAGTGCCAATACTTTAAGTCTTTCCCCGCCATTGAGGGAATTTTCCGGCGATCCGTAATTGTCACTGTAATACAGTATCACACATCTTCTGAAAGAGGACGGAATCTCTGGATCCAAAAACAAGCAGAAACAAGTGATAAAAGCATTGCTTACTTATGCTCGTGTAAAATAACGCAATAATCCAACATTAAACAGCATTTAAATCAAAACTGCCTAATGTTACTGAATGAAACGTCGACCCATGAAGAGGTATTGGACTGTTCAAGCTTTGGGGGTGTTGATGGACTCAATCTACTCCATCTATGCTTTGATCATCGTTCTGAATCCGATCTGGACATAGTCTTTGACAAAACTTGAGATTTTCTCAGCTTTTCGTTCAAAATGTTGCTTTTTTATGAAACTTTCCCACATTCAAGTGTTAATAAAAAAAAAGAATGCATCAAGCTTGAGTAAAATGTTTTTTGTATAAATATTATATGTTCAGATATTTATGTGCTCAACAAAATATTCTGGGGGCCATTAAAGTTTTTAAAAATGATCAAAAATGCTAGAGCTGGCTGGCAACTTTAACTTTTATAAAAAATAAATTAAAAATTTTAAAGCTGGCGGGGAAAGAGTTAACCAACATTTTTTACACGGAAATGTGTTCTGCTTGTTTCATGTATTGGTCCCAATTTGCAAATGTCATTATCAGCTTAAAATAATCTACTGGACATTCAAATATTGTTGCACCAAGAAAAAAACTTTCCAAGCACTGTGAGAACATTTATCAAAATACTTATTAGCATCATATGGAACGTTTGATCCCAACATTTACACAATGTTTGCATGGTGAAGTTCTGCATTAGTTGGAGAAGGAACATACGGTCATTATGTCCGTTATACGTCTGTTATGGTGTGGATTAATGAGGGTCAGGAAGGGTCGCCAGCTGACCCTGGACAGAGACAGAACAGATCGCAGAGCACCTGCATCCGCTGTGAACGAGTCTACTGGATGGAAACGAGGGATAAGGGAGAGGTTAAGCACACACACACACACACACACACACACTCGGCTGTAGGCGTCTGAGCTGCGCGCGTGTAAAAATCAAAGCCGTGCCAGGTGGTGACTGAGCAACTGGAGGGAAATATGGAGAGAATGACTCAGAGAGAGAGAAAGAAGGAGGGAAAGAAAGGAATTTAAAAGACGTCTAATGTTCAATACAAAGAAGCACACCTACATGCATGAACATACCTGAAAGGTTAGTCGTCATAATTTACTTACAGAAGTGAGGTGAGTAACGAATGACAGAATTTTCAACAAGCTACACTATTAAACACTCTGCACTCTTATAATCAATGTGATGATGTCATTGTGGATTCTGAATCAAATAAAAAAATTAGGTCATACTCTATATATGGAAGAAATAAAAAATTGTTCAGTGTAATTATTCTCGTGCATGGTAGAATGCTGCAATTCAGCCTGAAATAAAACACACACAGCTGCACAAAAACACGAGCATGAGAATAGCTGTATGGCGTGTATTTCATCATCCAGAAACACACGCCTCCTCTCTCACTATAAATAGGCATTGCGTGCTCTGATGGGACACAGAGAAATCCTAGAGTTCACTCGTCTCTCATGAACTCATTAAATCCAAAAACTCAGAAGAGCAGAGCACTAGTCAGACACTGAGATCCTGCTGTAAATACAGTAGAGTCTGACATTCATCACTATTACCAGTGCTCATACTGAGAGTTCGAGATTTACAATTACCACACTTAACTAGGGTGTTCTTGGTGGAAACTATACATTTTTGCATGTGTTATTCTCTCAACATTTCTGAAATAAGTAAATGTGTTGTTAATTTACCCTCCTGCTATGAACTCAGCAAACTCAACATGATTCACTCAGGATCCTTGAGAAATCTGGCCTTAATTTAGCCTTAGAGGACGAGGTTCATCAGGCTTCTGCTTTGGGACAGTCCAATTAACCACGATGCTAATGAAGAACCACTCATTCATACACATCACAGAGAGCTGAATATATCACTGATGGAGACTTTCTGAACATTAATGTCATTTTAAACTGAACTAGAATGCAAAGCTGAACACATCTGGAGCTATGATACCAAACTACTGACCTCAGATCAGTCTGCTGCTTAATCTCTGGTGGAACATGGTTAATAAAAACAGGGTGATCTGATCAAGTATTTCTTCCAAAATATAACATATGCACAAGCCCATTCCATTTATTATATTTATTTACCAAATGTTTTTCTTGCTCTTTTGAGAATAAAAAGTTGTAATGAACACAACATCATATCTATGCCATCATTTGATTGAGATGTGGACATACATATTTACATACACAAAGAGATGCTACTGACACAGATAAAAGCACTAATAAGCCAACACTCTTTTTTTTTTTTGTGTGTGTGTGTGTGTGTGTGTGTGTAGGGAATGAGGCTGTGTATGCCAGACACAAACAGGTGTCAGTGCTACAGACAGATTATAAGTGTATTTGGTTAACACAGGACAGATACCAAATGAGATTCTTGAAGGTCACTCACTGGGGACGCTACACTTCGGGTAATACTTAATGCAACACAGCCACTGAATCCTTTCAGGAATCCCTTGAGGCTGCTCATTAGATGGTCACTTCTAGGAAGTTAAAATAAAAAATAAAATATATATGGAAAGGCACATTTCATGGTCACTAGATAGTAGAAGCTAAAAAATAAAATGAAAATGAAATAGTGAAGGGTACATATAATTGTCACTTTTAGGAAGTTATATAAATATATAAAATAAAATAAATATAAAGTGAAGCATATATATGATGGTTACTGCTAGGAAGTAAAAAAATAAATAAATAAATAAATATATAGTGAATGGTATACAAGTAAAAAAATAAATAATAAAAAAAAAGGAATTTACTGCTAATTAGGAAACAGGAAATGTCTATGTGAACCCTGCAGTTCCACTGCCGACCTCTTGAAGCAGTAGAAAGTAACTTTTATCATCACTGAACTATCAATCAGCCAAAATAATCTAGAAGTCTCTGAAGTGAGCTTGTGATTTAATTACCAACAAAACCGAAAGTTTCCAAAACTCCAAACACACACAACAAGGGCTCTGTTTTGTTCATCAATTCCCTCCAAATTCCCCCAAAAAACCCTCATATACAGGGTCTGATTCACACAGGTATACAAATTACTGTGAAAAACTGTTTCAATGGAACAAAAAGTGAAAGGTGTGCACGCACACAATACCATGTGTGGAGGCTGTTACACTCCAACAATACATGGTTAACAATGACATCAATTTCATTTTCACCTTATAACATCACTATCTCAGCTACATTTTTCAGTCAGAATTAGATATCACGTTAAATTAGCACTTAGTAATTTGTTTCTATTTTAGTTTTCTGCCTCTGAGGAACATTAAAATAACACTCGGTAGAATCCTGCTGACCTAAAAACAGCTGACAAAGGAAGTGGCTTTGAGAAGGTGCAGAGGTACAGCGCTGTGTGTGTCAGTGACGGATGGGCTCATTCACACATGAGGTCAGTATGATGATCTTATTAGTGCCTTTTGCTCATCATTTCAGACATGAATGATGCCTCGAATGCCAAGGCCTGTTGAGAAGTTAGTCCAGTTAGACACATGCACACATGCAACCAAATAATCCATTTGACGGCTCAATTGGATTGAAAAGCCTTCATGTAAACACCTCAATCGTTCTGACTGAGCTTGATCCAATTGAAGTTTCAATAAGATTGACAGGTATGGTCAACAGGAGTCTGATCCTGGGATGTCAATATACATAAATTCCCATAACCGCACGCACCTCAAAATTGCGCACTCTAATGATGTCCTTGCTTTATCAGCCATCGATAATTTTTTTTCAATTAAGCTATTATCGACAATTATTACACGGCTCTGTGGAATACTTAATTCTGATTGGTCAATGCTGCCTTCACTTGCTATCATTATCATAAATAATAGTTTCCTAGTAAAAAAAATTGGACATGAATGCCCTCTCAAGTCAACATTTTAAAGCGATGAGGGATCCTGAATCACCCTGTCGGGGTTATATCCTGCAATAACAACCGGCTGAATGTACATTATCCCTTACATAATTGATTGTCAATTAATCGTTAGCATTGCTAGTCCGAACAATTGGAAAACACGCTATTTATGTCTTAAGAACCACCACATATTTCAGTCTTTTTTCTTACTAACTTGTCAGTGGAGGAGACTGAATAATTAATTAGCCTACTATATATTTCATAACAGGCATAATCTTTTTAGAAATGTCATCAAGGAAACAAAACGACGAAAATTCTCACTGTATAATTCTCACCAGACCTTTGCTCGGTATATATATAATGCATGTCAACAAATATATATCTATATTGGATGTAAATGTTTACTGTTCGTATACACAGAACTTTCAGAATCTGAAATCAGATTGGATTCATTCCGATTGATTCGCATGTAAACATATCTATTGTGCATTATGTGCACTTAATGTGTGTGGAGGGGTTTTTAAATCATCATCATCATCATCATCATCATCATGAGATGTTTTGAGGTTATGCTTATTGTGGAAAATAGAATCATCTCTCTCTTTGTTCAATAGCCTCTGTTCATTGTGGCTGGAGCTCGTAGGCGGTTTGCATTCAGGGAGAAATATTTGTGTGAGATGTCGAGCAGTTTGTGTGCTTTTCTATGTGTGTGTGTGTGTGTGTGTGTGTGTGTTTGTGTGAATGCCAATTCATTGGTCTTTCACACAGGGTCTTTGTGCTGCAGAAACAGGCAGAACAGAGCTACTGTAACCTCTTAGTCATGATACACAGACGGGTCACACACACACACACACACACACACACACACACACACACACACTTGGATGGTCCTATCACCAACATTTGTCTTTGTGACATGAAAACGTCCAACATGAACTTAAACGTCTTCACTACGCACAGTAGTGCATCATAACAAGTACACTACTCTGATTTAAAACGCCCAAGAGAACATCACCACAACCACTGCATAAACACTGCTAGCATCATAAATCTCTCCTGCTAACATGAAAATCCCTTTCCGCTTCTGAGAGAAGGTCTCAGATCTTCATAAACATACACAAACGCTCAACACAACCAAAACCTGTGGGCGTTTAGACTTCTGAAGTTACCACTTTGTGTGTGTACATTAGCACATTGCAATGTGGTTGCCATGTAGTTTTGTAAGGTTGCTAGGGCATTCTGAGTGCATTTCTTTACTATGTGGTTGTTAGTGCGTTACTATGTGGTTGCTGGGGTGATCTGAGTGGTTGTTAGTGCGTTACTATGTGGTTGCTGGGGTTAACTGGGTGGTTGTTAGTGCGTTACTATGTGGTTGCTGGGGTTATCTGGGTGGTTGTTAGTGCGTTACTATGTGGTTGCTGGGGTGATCTGAGTGGTTGTTAGTGCGTTACTATGTGGTTGCTGGGGTTAACTGGGTGGTTGTTAGTGCGTTACTATGTGGTTGCTGGGGTTATCTGGGTGGTTGTTAGTGCGTTACTATGTGGTTGCTGGGGTTATCTGGGTGGTTGTTAGTGCGTTACTATGTGGTTGCTGGGGTGATCTGGGTGGTTGTTAGTGCGTTGCTATGTGGTTGCTGGGGTGATCTGGGTGGTTGTTAGTGCGTTGCTATGTGGTTGCTGGGGTTATCTGGGTGGTTGTTAGTTCGTTACTATGTGGTTGCTGGGGTGATCTGGGTGGTTGTTAGTGCGTTGCTATGTGGTTGCTGGGGTGATCTGGGTGGTTGTTAGTGCGTTGCTATGTGGTTGCTGGGGTGATCTGAGTGGTTGTTAGTGCATTACTATGTGGTTGCTGGGGTGATCTGAGTGGTTGTTAGTGCATTACTATGTGGTTGCTGGGGTGATCTGGGTGGTTGTTAGTGTGTTACTAATTGCTGGAGTGATCTGAGGAGTTGTTAGTGTGTTGCTATGAGGTTGCTTGTTTTGTCTTGAGAGGCTGTTAGTTCATTACTATGTGGTTGCTGGAGTAATCTGGATGGTTGATAGGGAATTGCTATGTGGTTGCTGGGGTGATCTGAGTAGTTAGTGCGTTGCTATGCAGTTGCTGTGGTGATCTGGGTGGTTGACAGGGCGTTGCTATGTGGTTGCTGGAGTGATCTGAGTGGTTGTTAGTGCGTTGCTATGTGGTTGCTAGAGTAATGTGGGTGTGAGTAAATTTAGGCTGTTTCCATGCTGTTCTGGGTGGTTGAAAGGGTTCCTCTAACTGTATTTGAGAGAGATAGAGAGAGAATAGCATGAGGTAATTTGCCTTTTTACACATTTCCTAGCAGCTTCAGTTTTCAAAAAAAGAAAATGAAGTGGTTTCGGGTGGAGTGACTCCCATCTGTCTGTCACATTGAAAGTCCCACCAACAAGTGAAAGCTGGAATTTGAGTCATTTTGCCTGGAAGAATGACACATCAACACACACATGTTCATCCTGTGTTATCTCAGCCACACAAACTCACTTTCAAGCTCTGCTGATGTGTGCTGGAAACTCAAGTGTCCAAGCTGACACAGGACTAACCTCCCTGATAACTAGCCTGAGAGAACTATAATGAAATTCACTAAGAACACAATTCATCTCCGATTAATCAAATTCACTGAATAATAATCAATTAGTTGTTGTCTATTAAAGGCTTCATGGAAAATTGTGGCAATTTCATTGCAAAAGAAACATTCACAAGCCAGTGAAATCTTTCCATTAGCTAATATCATTTGTTTCCAGCCAAAACTGTAAAATTATAAACTCTATTGTTTTTAAATGGTTTTAGCAAGTACTCCTTAGTTTACTACTTCATAGTAAAAACTATTAAGAAAGGGGTTTTAGGAACACTCCTACAAACTTCTTATCATTTATTCATATTATAATACTTTATTAACATAAATTCATGTGTATTGTGATGACACAAAAGTGTATGATATCCTAACATTAAGAATGGCTATTAAGAATGGTTTTAAGAGGTTTTTAATGGTTTCGTTCAAAGATTTGAATTCTTCTTTAAAAACAAATACATTCTTAGGAATTTAAGAGAATACAAAATGATTTTTGGGACTACACATTTTTTTTCTTAATGTTAAAATTAAGAAGAAAACAATACGTAGAATTTAAATCTTAAGATTATTTCAAGCCGACTGGACATTTTTACACGGCTACTTACCAAATACACAAACGTGAAATATTGCTGTCAAAATGGTGCAGAGGCATGAGACATTAGTCTGAGACAACGGTTAATTATACAGCATTGCTGCCAATTTACAAAAATATTTCAATGCAGAATGCCATGTCTGACCAATCAGAATCAAGTATTCCAAAGAGCCGTTTGATTTGTTATATACTGTAAATCTATGTAAGGTCTAGTCACTGAGGGATGCAGTCGCTATGACTACTCACATTGCTGATCATCTTGATCTCCAGGAGCCTCTGCATGTACTCCTGCAACGGGGTGAGAGGAAGAGGGGTCGGGGGGTCCGGCTCCAGGAACCAGCGGAGCGAACCCATCGACTGACGTTTGTTCAAGAAATCAAACAGCTCTTCATGCATCATCATGAGCCAAATGCGCAAATGCAGCCAAAAAGCAAAGAATGAGAAAATTTATAATTGCATTTGACGGACAGATAAACAAATCGTCAAAAAAAGTGGACGAGAAGTGAAAGAAATGAGTTTCAGCTCTGATCCACTGTGGAATGTGCGTGATTACCCATCATGCACAGGGAGATTAAGTGACGCAGTAAACTTTACTTGATGCATTTTTTGTTATTAAGCCGATTACCAGCTAGAACTCAGCTCGAAGAAACACACAAACACTGAGAAGTTGCATCAATAATACACTTTCATCCACACACATGCACACAATCCTTAGGCTGATTTATGCAACTCAAACACACACACTCATTGTTCAGGTATACAGCTTTCATCCATTTTGTTCTCCGGTCAAATTATCCTGTTTTATTACATTACATAAGACGAGTTCTGACTTCATCTCAGAGGATCTTAAAACTGAGATTTTCACAGGTAGTGAAACACAGAAATGAAACTAAGAAGATGTGTCGGGCCATGGCCTGATTTTATACACCACCAGTCAAAAGTTTGGAATAATTACGTTTTTTTATATTAGTCTCTCATGCTCACCAAGGCTGTTGATCGCAAAAATACAGTAAAAACTGTAAAACTGTGAAATATTGGCCCTTCAGATCCTTCAGAAATATGATTTGGTGCTCAAATATTATTGGTGTATATAATTATTAATAATGGTTCTTCAGTTTTATTTTTTGACACCTTTTTTTGTGGAATTTTTTTTTTCAGAATTCTTTGATGAATAGAAAGTTCAATTAACACCACTTTTTAAAATATCAATCTTTTGTTACATTATACATCTCTTTACAGTCAGCTTTGATCAATTTAATGCATCTTTACTGAAGAAGTATTCATTTCTTCTGTTGTTGTTTTATTCTTACCCCAAACTTTTGAATGGTACTGTATCGCGGTTTGCACAAAAATATTGCTCAGCACAACTATTTTCAACATTGATGATAATCAAAAATGTTTCTAGAGCAGCAAATCATCATATTAGAATGATTTCTGAAGGATCATGTGACACTGAAGACTGGAGTAATGATGCTGAAAATACAGCTTTGATCACAGGAATAAATTACATTAAAAAATATATTACAATAGAAAACAGTCATTTAAAATGGTAATAATATTCCAGAATATTATAGTTTTTAGTGTATTTTTTTTATCAAACAAATGCAGCCTTGGTGAGCATAAGAAACAAAAATATATATATATATTTTTTAACATAATTATTCTAAACTTTTGACCAGTAATGTACATAAACCCCCAAAAACTCCAGTGGTTGGTCATTTAACATGTTGATAAATTGTACAGACAGGTTTTCCTGTGTCTAAGCAGGCAGTTCTTGGCCAGAATAAGCATCAAATTGGCCCAGACTTTACTTTGACACTTAAAAGTCTGGCTTGGCAAGACTAGAATCGTCTAGACGTCATGATCTGCTCTGACAGCGAGCAGCGAGCTGGTATCTGTCCTGTCGTTTTCTGGGTTGCCTCTGAAAATACCTCTTTATTGGAGGTTGCCCAGCCTAAAGGAATTACAAACACACAAACAGCTGTTGGAGAATAGTGCGTGTCTCTATAACAGGGAAAACACAGCGAGCATGTGTGTGAGTGTGTGAGAGTGTTTAATAGTGAGAGGGAAAACTATACTGGTTATGTGAGGTATGTGTGCCAGCGGAAATCGGATACACACTCACCCAGACACACACACACCGCTCAATGTGCCAAATACACAGGCACTTTTAAACTTCCTACATGTGTTCTCAACTATTACAAGGTGAAGCATTTTGAGTCAACGTTTGAAATTCATTTTACTTCCGTAAGGTGACAGAATTCCAAGTGAAACATGATATTCAATGAGGATTTGTTTGAGAATTGATTGGATGGTGGAAATTGATTCTATATGAAAAGGCAGTTTGAGGGGAGGGGCTTAAACATTAGAGGACTCGATGATGTCAGTGGAAAAGGAAAGTCGTTTCAGTGGCGGAGCAAGTTAGTGATGAAAGATTATGATAACAAACCAGTGATATTCTTGTTAACGAAAACTAAAATGAAAACTAAATGAAAGCATTTTCCTTATCTGAAATTAAAATATATATTTTTAAATTAGAATAAAATAAACTAACATTTTCATGACTCTAAAACTAATGTTTATTTTATATTTAGATACTTGATGTATTATAAAACTTAAAAACCTTTACATCCCACTTTGCATTAGAAAACGAAAATGTCAATGTGGGAAATCGAACCTCAAATAAATATTTTAAAATGGTACCAGTTAGTGCATTAACTTTGGCTAAAATGCTAACAACAAAAAAACTACATATATGTAGTATTTGTATGTATAACATACATGCATAACTCTGAGGGAAAAAACTAAATCTACCAAAGATAGAGGGAATTCTAAACTGAATTGAAAAGACTAATTTAAAATAAAATAGAAATAAAAACTACAACATAACTACAATAACCCTTATACAATGGTTTGTTTCTTTGGACACACGTTTAGCAACGGATCACACAAAATAAGACCATGTGCTGAGAAAAGTGAATAAAATCAACATGACATCAGAATTTACCCTAAAGTCAACCAAAGAGTTTAAATTGATACACACAGATTTTGCTGCTCAAATTGCACTCTGGCATGATGATAAACTAACAAATTCTTATTGATCATTCACATTAATTTCACACACACACTCTGTCTGTTCAGTGTGATGTTCAGTGCATTGCTTATGTTCAGTGTGATGTGAGAAGAGAAGCCTTCTCAGCTGTCCAACCTTTAACACAGACACACACACACACACAACCTGAAAAACACACACACATAAACATTCATTTGATAGCAATGACCGTGGCGTGGTCTGAAGTTTAGGAATGCTTAAAGATTAAAGGTTGGATGGTAATCCAAGGATTCAGCTCACAGACCTGAAGAGGTGAGAGTGAAAAGCTAAAATTAGATGCGCACAAGCATCACACACACACACACACACGGTACTCAGATTATCACAAGCACTTAGATACTGAAGGAGGGAAGTAAACTCCTCTTCCGCTCAGGGTATAGATAGCTAGTAATCAGATTTAAAAACAAGTATGCATTAAGAGAACAGCAATGCATCCTCATTAATACTACTGACACTGCAAAAGAAAAAAACACACTAATAACCCAGACCAGAGAGGGCGCTGTTTACATCCTGCTGAACTGTAAATTGAACAAAATGGGTATTTCTAAATTAATTTACTCCTTTCAACAATCCAGCAATATGCAGAAATATCTGATGTTTATGAAAAACAAAAATTTTGAAAAAAGTAACTTTTGAAGAACGCTTGTTGCATCAGTTTGTTGTATTGCAACGCTTGTTGTATCAGTTCACTTGCAAATCTACATTACCGATCAAAAGTTTGGGGTCCGTATTTTTATTTTTTTATTTTAAAGAAATTAATATTTTTATTTAGTAAGGAGTCTGGGCTTTTTATTTATTTATTTTCTTAGAGTTTTATCTACTAAAGTACTAATTTTAAGACATAATAATGAAAAGAGAAAACAGAAGGAAGCTGGATAAGACCGACAGAAGGAAGAAAGGCACGTCGGATGAGGTAATCTATTGTTCAGCTGCTTTTAGTGAAGGGAAATGTAATGGTCTTTCACTGTGCAGAATTCACAGAGCCAAATCAATAAACCTCCATCCATCCAACCATCCACTCACTCATCAAATAACCAACATCTGGCAACCCTGTTAACCCCACACACACCGCTGTGACTGTGTACGGGACTGAAAAAGATTTATCATGGTAAACATTGTCGCCAAAACAACCTAGAAAGCTCAATTACTAGTGTACAATTAAACTGTACAGGGCTGCCAACCTTTGGGTTTAGTCGGGAGTGAGTATTATAGTTGTATAAAAGAAGCCTTGCATCACAATAAGTGTATTTGTGATTGTCAGAATTTCATTAAGTTTAGTTACAACAACATTTTACAGTGTTTACATGGTACAATGACTGTTTTTATTAGTGCTTGACACAAATTTCACAGATTTCAATTCATAAGCTTGCGATTTGATTCCGATCTTGATACAATATCGATTCATTTGGATAAATATAAGGTACAGTACAGTAGCTACTTGTTAATTTTTCTCAAGGAAAAAAAATATGATATAACTATACTCTAACTACTGCTGTAAACAAACAGGAAGTCCTGTCAGCTGGTATTATTATAACAAAGGTTAAAATTAACCACTCAAATTAATATAATGCGTTTTTTTTATGATAATAACGTTATCATTTTTTTTAATGATGGGAGTACAAATATAATAAATATGTAATATAGTGCATATATTTAGCAAAATACATATTTTTCTAGCTAATTAACATGCTATGGTCATTAAATGGCTTTCCTGAGGTAAATGTAACGTTACGTGTCAATCGTATTGAAACTTTAAGTCATTTTCATTTCTTTTCTCTTTGTGTCAAATGCACTGAAATGGGTGCTTGTAATTACTTCCTGTTTCTACCTCTCACTTCCTCTTTCAAAACGACACCAAAAAAATACATAATCTCCACCTTGGCCACCTCAAGAATAAAGCACTAAGAATCATTCTGAATATTGAAATCCACAGTGACAAAACTTATAAAGAGGTGCAACAATCTTACCATATTTTTCAGACTGCACAGTAATCTAAATAGCATATTTTGTGTCAGTTAAGCATGACTAAAATTGTTACTAGCGCTGTTTTTATTGGAACTGCCAAAACAAGCGTGGTTGCCATGGCCATGACTGGCACGGTTTCCAAAGCAACGAATCGCTTCATGATTGGACGACGGCAAGACGGAAGAAATGTCATGTTCTGAAAGGAGAAGTCATTGAGTTCACAACAAGGACAAACACGGAACTGAGAAACGAGAAGTTTTTCTCTTAAAAAAATGGACGAAAAGTCAAATGTGGAAATGTGCACGTGCGCATGTCATAGCTTCATTTTAAGTGCACTGACAACCCTTTCAAAAAATAAACATACTACTTACTATTTCTGTAGTACACACTATGTAAGGTGTGCACAGTATGCAAATGTTAAGTATGCATGCAATTCCGTATTGAATAGCCAAGTGGAATGGTTATTGCACAGCCATGCACGAATATATAAATGTGCAGTAAACAACAAGGCAAACTGCATGGAATACTGTATCCCATAATCCAATGCACTTTATGCATCTTTTTTGACTCCGTATTTAATGTACTCAAAAATGCACAAGACGGAAACTGGATGCCACTTCCGTGCAACATGATGCGGTCATGTGTCAATGTTGCACAATATACTTTATGAAATAATGCACAATTTTGCCCACAGCTAAAGTCTATTTTAATTCTGGCAGCCGGGCACCAGGACAAGAGTGATTGACATTATGATGAACCAATCAAAAGCAGCCTGGGAATAAGAAGGTCGTTTGCGTCAATGAGAGGAACTGACAGCTTTATCAGAGTTTCCCACAGTTTCTCAACTCACAAAGCTGCTATTCATACATACTATTCATGTGTGTTGTCAGAACGATACACTGCGTTATCAACCTGAACAAATCGTCGTAGGTATATAGTAATGCTAGCAGCAGGCGAGCTCAGACTGAACTCTGAAACCCCTTACAAAAACTGCAGTACAATGGTACATCGATATATATCATGGGACTGAATGCATAACATATTATTTATATATTACATATATCTTTGTAATTATACACGATCGTTCAAACTTTTGAAGTTGGTAAGATTCTTTTGGAAAGAAGTTTCTTCAGCTCACCAAGACTGCATTTATTTGAATAAAAATACAATACAAAATAGCAATATTGTGAAATATTATTACAATTTAAAATAACTATTTGAATATATTTTAAAATGTAATTTATTCCTGTGATCAAAGCTGTATTTTCAGCATCATTACTCCAGTCTTCAGTGTCACATGATCCTTCAAAAATGATTTTAAAGCAACACCAAGTAACTTTTCCTCTGCGGTCGCCCTACAGGTTGGAAGCGGAATTGTCCCATTGTACGTCTCAGAACTAGAAACGCGACCCGATCTGGCAATCTTGCGTGGATATACCGGATAAAGGACCGCAAAACGGTGGCATAAGTGCATTTCACCACGTCACGACTTGATGAACCACTGAAACGATTTTGGAAACATTATTTAAAGGTAAAAAATCCTACTTAGTGTTGCTTTAATATGATGATTTGCTGCTCAAGAAACATTTCTGATTATTATCAATGCTGTTTAATATTTTTGAGGAAACCTTAATTTTTTCAGCATTCTTTGATTAATAGAAAGTTCAGCATTTATTTGAAATAGAAATATTTTGTAAAAATATAAATGTCTTTACAGTCACTTTTGATCAATTTAAGGCATCCTTGCAAATAAAAATATGAATCTCTATAAAATAAAATCGTACTTATCCCAAAATTTAAAAAAAAGGACTGTATATACCGCAGTAGGCTATTACCATGGAATATACTTTTTTTTATTTTTTTTTTAAACATGGAGATGCCATGGTACTTTTTGTGAGTGCAGCAGTTCTGATTATAAATTTGCATGCTGATCTCAGTTCACAGTTTTCATATTAACTAATTTTTTGCATGAACAAACACTTTTAGAAACATTGATTGTAGAGTTTAAGATACTTTCCTAGATTCGAAACAGTGATGTACATTTTCTCACCTTTGCGTATATTAGGAGCAGCGCTCACACCGCACACAAATATTTATTTTGCAACTTCAAGGGTTGCTATGCAACAGCGAAGGAAGAAGGAAACACCAAATTGATACATGCACACACCGCTGATAACGGAGCTTCAAAATCTGTTATGCAAATGGATTTGCACAGACACACATACATACACACACACACACAGAGGAAAGATTGAGCTCTTTGAGACATTCTGGTGGCTGAATACCAAGACTATTTTTAAGGAAAAAGTAAACATTTATTTCTGCAGACCTCAACAGAGCCTTAAATGAATTATTTGTGAATCATTCAGAACTGAATCAACTGACTCATTGAAACGATTCAAATCAAAAGAACAATTCATTCACAAATCAGATGTGGCTATTTCTCTCAGAAATTTACATTAATGTCCCATTTCAGATGTCAACATTTATTGACAATTAAAAAAAAAAGATCTCTGAAAACTGACAAATCATGCACATTCCAGAGAAACATAACACACAGTCATGCATTTAGGTGTAAAACACACATTATCTACAGGAGTCACACAGTCCAGGTTTTATTAGAGGCCTTGCGACAGCATGTGGCATTCAGATGTCAAATACGGTAATTTGTCTCATCTGTAATTCTTAACACACACACACACACACACACTTGAGGTGCCAAAATAAAGGTGCTTTCAGGTAAATAGCCTCTGCAACACACACTTACATGTTTAAGGAAGTCGGGAGTCTAAAATTTCCTGACAAAAAGTCCCACAAACAAATATGTGCATAAATATGTCTGGCCTTGGACTAAATGTTATCAAAAACAGAAGAGCATTAATAGCTTAGCAGTAGGTGGATTATTTCACAGTATTGCGGTATTTACATTTAAAGGAACAATTCTCGCAAAAAAAAAAAAAAAAAAATCACCTCATTAATTATTTACTTACCGTATTGTCTTTTAAAACCTGCATGACTTTTTTTGTTTCTTCCATAGAACAAAACAAAGGATGAAATTTTTTAGATGACTCTTTTTCATTCTATGAAAATGGATGGGGCCACTGCCGAGCTCCAAAAATTAAAAATTAAAAACTGGAAAAAAAGCATGAGAGCACAATATAAAAGTAGAAGATATAACTCAAATGTGCCATTCTAGGTTTGACAGAAATGTTCATTAAAAAACAAAAAACAAAAGAATAAATGTTCCTTGACATGCCTTGATGCATATTTGATCATAATCTCAAAATAGATTTCCAGCAAGCTAGAGTCTTACATTTCTGTATGTTCCTCCTATTAAAGTTATCGTGTGGCTTGGCTTCAACATATATTATATTGAAATTTGAGTCATACATAGTACTTTTGTAAAAATTCTCTGGTGCTTTTATGTAATTTTTGGAGCCAGACAGACCCACTTTCCTTGTATCTGTTGTTCTGACTAACTAAAACTACTTAGAAAGTTTTGTTAATTGAAATAAAGCTGAAATAAAACAAAATATAAACATTAGATAAATATTAGTCGAAGTACTGAAATAACAAACTAAACCTGAAATAAAATCTAAACAGAAATATAAAAAAATTATAATAATAATAAAAAATGACGACAGCACATATATTCACAAAATCTTAATCTAAACTTAAAAATGAAAGAAAATCCCCTCATGTTCCACTGAAGAAATAAAGTCATATGGTTTTTGAAAAAGTATACTTTTTGGGTGACCTATCTCTTTAAATGAAAAAGCGAAATCTCAAGTTTCATACAGATAAGGCAAAACATCCCCACAGCGTGTGTGTGTGTGTGTCTCCGATCAGGTGACCTACTTCAGGTGCACATTTCCCTCTTGACCTAGCACAGCTCCACAATGCATTATGGGAATGTGTTTAATTATTTCCCACTTTTGCATTTCCTGTTCTGAATAAAAACAACAACAATACACTGTTTTTAAGTTGTCCGTGCGTGACCACACACATACGCACACACACACACACGCGCAAGACATTGACACACATGCAGAAGGAAACATGTTGGCTCCAGTTACAGGCCAGAGAGCGACCCCAGCAGCAGGACTGTGTGTGTGGGTGTGTGTGTGTGTGTGTGTGTGTGTGTGTGTGTGTGTGTGTGTGTGTGTGTGTGTGTGTGTGAGAGATTGCTTGTCATTCCAAAGGCCGGTGGTCTGTGTTGGGCTCTGGTGTGTGTGTGTTATGGAAGGGGAAGGCCCGTCTCAGTCTCACAGTCTATTTGCAGGTCGTATGGAATCTTTTATCTTTCGTCTTCAGAAACAATCGTCTGGCCTCAGCGGAAACTAAACATCCAGATGAAGCAAACGTCCACCATACGGGACACATTTAACCTCCACATCGTCATGCAAGTCTGGTCATGCGTTTCATTGGTCTGCAAGCATGTGGCTAGTTAAACAACTTGATCGCTACACCAAACCTTTCTCACTTTCTTCATATTTCACGCTCACACACACAAAAGCAGAGAAAACACACACCAAGTATGCACTGTATGCCTGCAATCCTGCTTATCTGCAACACACTTCCACTTAGGAATCACTTTCACTTATAGGGATGCATGATATCTACCACATCGGATATCAGGGGACATTGAATATTTAATTATGGATGTTGCCTATTTGTAGATTTTAGATTGCTTTGGATGTCATGTATTGCTAACTTTATGTCAAAGATTTAACTCTTTAAGAACAATGATTTTTGAAATGCGCTTTCCTACAATAGATAGGCTATACAATCTCTATTAAACATCATGAATGTTTTTTCATGTCAAAATGAAAAGTTATTCATAATGTTGAGATTAAGACTAAATTCACATATGCATCAGAACATTGATTCAAATGAGTTTTTAAGCGTGTTATGCTCGTTCAGAATATAATTATATGCATTATCCAGAATTTAAATATCACATCAGTGCATCCTTACTTCCAACTAACACTTTAAAAGGTACACTGTAAAAAATAAATGTTTTTTTGAAGTTGTAAACAAAATTATTGTATGTTTAATAAAACGATTTAATAAAAATCCAGTGATAATTTCTTTGTCATTAGTGTCACCACAGTGAAGCGCAAAATGAATACGGTTTTCGAATCGGTTTCCCTAAAAACTGCTCACATCTTCCATTGGTCAGAAAAACATACTGAGAGAGAGAGAGAGAGAGAGAGAGAGAGAGAGAGAGAGAGAGAGAAAGAGAGAGAGAGAGACACAGAGAGACAGAGAGAGAGAGAGACACAGAGAGACAGAGAGAGAGAGAGAGAGAGAGAGAGAGTCACTTTTAAATCTCAATAGCTAAAACTCACATGTATTATTTTTTCTTATAAATCTAAACTATACGCCATAACCATGCTTCAATCAGTCAGTTTAACCAGTAGACAATGCACCTTTGTTTGATATGACTATAACTTTATATCAAAGCATAGCGCTCCAAATTCAACCATACACACACACTCTCAACTCCAACCTAACTCACCCGTAACTGCTGGACTTTTATCAGAGTCTCCACTTTAATAGCGTCCATGACTTCCCAAATGTTCAACAGGCGGATTGCCTTTGCTATTACAGTAGCCACACCCGAGCCGGACAGCTGAGACGTCCGATCAGTGTGTCCAAATCTGACTGTGACAGATATGTGTGTGTGTGTGTATATATGAGTGTTTGTGTGACCGTCCACCTTGCCTTATTCTTTCTCACACTTAAGGACATTTACATGCACATAGAAGTGAAAGCCGTAAAGGTTGCAGTAAAGGTTATCGGTTATGTCATAAATGCTTTTCTTTGTTTTATTTCCTGTTTCAGAGCAGAACAGAGATTTAGGTCTTTCACATCATACTCAGCCTTTCATTTACTACTTTCATATGATTACGATCTGACCTAGCTTGTTTTTTTATGTTTTTTATTTCAGCTTTATTTCAATTAACTTCCCTATGATCACACAGAACACTAGAGCAAACTGCATAGCAACGCCTTGACAACCATAGGTCTGGGCTAAAAATCACTCTGAACACCTGAGCAACCGCATAGCAACACCCTAGCAACTAACCAAAACCAATTAGCATCCTCACACCATTTTTTCCACAGAAAAACACCACAGTATACAGTACACACACTATATCTGTAGCAGATATAGATTATAGGTGATTATGGTATAGATTTGATCTGCCAAAAATGTGAGTAACGTGGCTCAACGTATTGCTCTGTTTCAGCAGGCAGGGAGCCTCTCAAATGTGCTGCAGTTATGAAATATGCTTCTCTCTCTTTGTGTGTGTGTCTCTGAAACAATCACATGTTTAGCCACACTTGACTTCCTCTCTGAATGGATGTATTTGTGAGCGTCCCAGGCGGAGGGGGCACATACACTCTCCTCTGGAAAGCTTTTGTTTTCTTACTCAAGAACTGGTTCTCAAAACTGAAGCATACTTGGTCTCTGAGATTTGAACTAATATGATCCAGTGCAACCTAAAACTATCACTCAAAAACTATCACTCAAAATACATTCACAAATAGTCTTAGATTATTTTAAAAGTAATGCATTAAAATATTGCATTACTCCCTAAAAAAGTAACTAATTGCGTTACTTAGTTACTTTTAATGGAACATTCTTTTGTATTACTTTTTCTCATCTGAGCTGGGCTTGCTTGTTTGATTTTTAATAACAAATCAACAAACAAAAGTTATATTTTTGGCTAATGTAAAGGCCCTTTCACACCAAAAGTGAAATGAAAAAGCCTGGAAAAGAAAGAATAAAAAATGAAGGACGCAGGAGAAGAAAGTTCCACAATCTTAATTTAGCAATAAAAAACAAAACAATTTAATGTGATGTTTATTCTTCGCTTATTTTTTGCTAATTAGTATGGTTTAAGGTCGAAGGCAAAGAAATTGGTTAATAAAATAAGTCTAAATAAAGTATATAAATATTTGTGTCATTTTAATTTAACATTTCATTATTGCAGGTTTGCGTAATATTCTGGGTTTGCATTTCACTCTTTTTATTCATTTTGAGGAATACTGAATATTTTTTTGTACAAGTGAGATGAGTAAAAGTATGTTCACATTTAGTCTAGATTAGAACTACAATAACCATCATGTTCACACACACACACACTTACGATTTCTTTCAAGATGGGGACAGGAGAGCTGTCAATCAATAGATGGGAAAACAAGATAACTTGCGTTACTTCTTTGAAAAGGTAACAGATATTTTGCTATAAATTTTAAAGTAACGCGTTACTTTATTTGTTACTTGAAAAATGTAATCTGATTAACTTGTGTTACTTGAAATGCTAGATAGATAGATAGATAGATAGATAGATAGATAGATAGATAGATAGATAGATAGATAGATAGATAGATAGATAGATAGATAGAGACAGACAAGCATTCCAAACGGGTGATGTCATTAGAAAGAGCCACTGTATCGGAGATGATGTCATCAATTGGTGCCAAAAGGACTACCATGATTCATGTTTACTGTTACAAAAAGAGACGAAAACAGTCATTATGTGTTGTTAGAGGTGTATTGTTTCTCGGCACAACATTCTTTAGCAGTGTGGCTCACAGAGGAAATGCTGAACCTACAATACAGCCTTCAAAGAGTCTGACAGTTAAACCCTCCTCTGTTGCAATAGACTGTTGAGTCAGTCAGGGCCTCTTACAACTTCACAATGGGTGAAACTAAGGCAGATTTTCAAATTCAGTGCAACACTACCTTTTTCCACTAAGAAACGAACATTGTTCTGTTGTCTTGATTGACACTGTGAAGCTGCTTTGATACAGTCTGTATTGTGAAAAGCGCTATATAAATATACTTGACTTGACTTGACTTGACACTGCCTCTCATGAGGATGTACGACATCACTTCCTGTCATACCACTTCCTTCCGCTAACATGACTACTAACCAGAGAGAAATCATAAAATAGTTCAGGGTATGTGTGTCAGCACAGAGTGACGGGGCCTCACATGTACTGGGGCATATCATCCAAGTCACTGATGACAAAAAAAAAAATTACATCGGAAAAGTGATGGTTTGATATTTTGTTATCTATTGCAATGACATAAAAAAAATAAAAAATAAACAGTTTGGCTTCAGTAAATATAGTAAGTATCCTCCTGAATGAATCACACATCACTATCCATGAGACTTCTGCAAGCATTTTTCACATAAAGAAAGATAAAAGCTGCACTTTTACTCTCCCTAATGTAAGCATTCTGACACTGAGAATGAACTGTGTGTGATTATTTGCTATGACGTCATTGCTAAAGCATGACTGCACCGGCGTTCACCTTCCACCGTAGCTTTAATACCCCCGCAGAGACGAAACGCACGCGCACACACACACACACACACACAGCGTCTTCACATCCAACATATCTATCTATCATCCCTTTTAACATTCCTGCTTCTCCTCACACGTCGAGCCCTTCCCCCTCGCTGGATTTAACCGCATGCTAATCATTCACCATACACTGAAGAGATTGAGGACTTACACTCCATATACACACACATCCACGACAGCCGCAGGGACTGTAAAGTAGGATGGAGATACAGTAGAAGCTTTCTTCATTATAGAGCCACTGCAGGACGACACACTTTAGGGTAAAACTAGGGAGAAGTGTTTTAAAGGAACAGTGCATAATTTATGCTGCACCTTAAAATGTTTTTTTTCTTAAATAATAGATTTTTTTATTTTACAGTGAAATATTACAGTAACACTTTACAATAAGGTCTCATTTGGTAATGCATTAATTAAAATTAACTAACAATGAACAATGTATTTTTATTTTCATTTATTAACCTTTGTAAAACTGCCCCTATTATGCTATTTTAAAGTTTACTCATTTTGTTTTGGAGGCTTCTACAGGTTTACGTCGTGCATCCAGGGTCAAAAACACTTTCACTTTCTCATAATATACACTGCAGCATCACCTCATTCCTCAGAGTACTAAATGGTTAATTCGGAGATTCAGTCTCTCTAAACCCCTCCTTTTTGAGAGCACTCTGCTCTGATTGGTCAGATGGCCCAGTCTGTTGTGATTGGTCTACTCTGCTCTGATTGGTCAGATGGCCCAGTCTGTTGTGATTGGTCTACTCTGCTCTGATTGGTCAGATGGCCCAGTCTGTTGTGATTGGTCTACTCTGCTCTGATTGGTCAGATGGCCCAGTCTGTTGTGATTGGTCTACTCTGCTCTGATTGGTCAGATGGCCCAGTCTGTTGTGATTGGTCTACTCTGCTCTGATTGGTCAGATGGCCCAGTCTGTTGTGATTGGTCTACTCTGCTCTGATTGGTCAGATGGCCCAGTCTGTTGTGATTGGTCTACTCTGCTCTGATTGGTCAGATGGCTCAGTCTGTTGTGATTGGTTTACTCTGCTCTGATTGGTCAGGATGGCCCAGTCTGTTGTGATTAGGGTTGCAAAATTATGGGAATTTTCAAAGATGGAAACTTTCCATGGGAATTAATGGGAATTTAAGGGAATTAACAGGAATTTATGGGAATAAACGGGAATAAAGTGGGAATTTTCAAAGTTGAGGGTTGGCTCTTCATAGGGAACTTAAATATAGTTGAGGAAATTATATTTTAGCATAATCTTGACTAAAACAAACAGATGCCATTCAAATACACTTGAATATCCATGCCATTCCTCAATCACATGCACATAGAACACTGCTTACTGCATGGCTATTGAGACCACACCCCCTACTGGCACTGTGCATGCCTCCATCACATGTACAGAAGCCCAAAGCACACGACTATTGAGGGCACACACATTTGAGCCTGTGGACTAAACAAAGTGAATATAAATGAAAAAATTATATTATGGGGAAATATATTTATTAAATGTTTAAATTGCAAATATCACATACAAATGTATTAATCTAGTAGCAATGCTGATAAGTTAGATGCTAAATAAGCTAGCATAACTTTATTTACCACATAAGGCAGATGCTAGCTACCTCATGTGGCTGTTTTTCTCTGCCTCCTGCAATATGTTTTCAAGATCATTCCAGTTGTTTAGCTATAGCCTTACTATTTATGTATCTGTTCATGCCATTGCATTAGTATTCTTACTAGGGTTGGGCCGACATCGTGATGCCCCTGCTCTGCTCTGATTGGTCAGATGGCCCAGTCTGTTGTGATTGGTTTACTCTGCTCTGATTGGTCAGATGGCCCAGTCTGTTGTGATTGGTTTACTCTGCTCTGATTGGTCAGATGGCCCAGTCTGTTGTGATTGGTCTACTCTGCTCTGATTGGTCAGATGGCCCAGTATGTTGTGATTGGTCAGACGGCTAAGTCTGTTGTGATTGGTCTACTCTGCTCTGATTGGTCAGATGGCCCAGTCTGTTGTGATTGGTTTACTCTGCTCTGATTGGTCAGATGGCCCAGTCTGTTGTGATTGGTCTACTCTGCTCTGATTGGTCAGATGGCCCAGTCTGTTGTGATCGGTCAGATGGCTAAGTCTGTTGTGAATGATTGGTCAGAATTGGGGCTGCGAGTCGTCATTTTTTGGAAGTGCATCAAAAGGGGCTTTTGCACTGGGGGAACATGAACTGTGAACAATTTTAGTTCTAGGAACGCCTTTTGGGAGGATTAAATTAGCTCCTACTTCAGGGTAGGGTTTAACCCAGCACAATAGGAAGCAACCTATCAGTGATTTAAGTGTATGTAGATTGGCTGAACACATGCCATGCGAAACACCGGCACCTGCCATTTGTAAAAAGCCATGTAAACACAGAGTTTACATATGCTATACTCCATGTGCGAACAAAAACACACAGAAAGCTTATGTTAACGAAATTTACCTGTCACCTTTGTCTGCGTTTTGATGCACCATATTTGGATTTAATGCAAGTCAAACTGGGATTCTGCACAATAATGAATGCTGATAAAAAAAACTAAATTGTGTGGTCGCTGCTGAACTAGTTTGGTCAAGCTGTTGTGGTTGTGGTGCGTTGGGTAAGAAAAACTAAACATGCGACACACACATACACACAAAAAGCTAATAAGTGAAATTACAGGGTATGGGTTGCCATTTTGCAGCTGTAATAAGCAAGAGAGGTCTAATAACATTCCAGCATTCCTCTTGGAACAGCCAATAGCGTTCCAGCTTTTTGTAACCAGGTGGCCAATTGCGTTCCAGCATTCCTGGCTGTCTTTGTGCCACTTGTTTTTTACTGCTCTCCTGTATTAGTGGACTTCCTGCTGATTCACAGTCAACACGAGTGAATCAGCAGGGATGAACCTCTGAATCGCTGAGATTAAATGATCAGCAGGGATGAATCATTTGATCTGATTCTGCTAAAACGAGCCTGTGGAGCTGAAGCCCAGCAGGAGTCACTCACAGTCTGACGGTGAAAGAAGAAAGACGAAAGAGAGGAAAAAATTAAACAGAACGGGAGAATGTAGGAAATGAGGAGAAAATTTAAAATGCGGTTCACCTGCTAAAAGACCAAGGAACATTTAAACAAGGAAATTTAAGACAATGAGAAACTAGTCGTTGAAATGATAACATCTCATTAGCCATGCGCGTGTGTTTATTCAAGCAGGAAAGGGAAAATTTAGAGTCATTGTGAGATTTTTTCAGGCTTTCACTGAGCATCCAATAACACAACAGTCATACGGTTCCACGTTTAGAGTACAGACTGGGCTCAGAATGGAAACTAGTGCACTTACTGCACACTATGCACTGTATACTATATTTTATGCAGAAGTAAGCAATATAAAACCATGTTTTAATCAGTAATATGCTACGTTGCTGTCTAGTGTTGCATGCAAGTTCTACAGTTATTTTGCATTTTTTATTAAATGCATAAAATATGCTTCTTTTTTGTTTGTTTGTTTGTTGTTTTTTATTTAGATTGTATAACACAAGACAGGGAACATCCAACATTGTAAGACGCATCCACCAGGATGAAGAAGCAGTAAGGGTCAGGACAAACAGGTGGCAGATACAGACATTAGAACTTAAGACACTAAAATAATAAAAAATTTCACATAGAGAAACAAAGTTAATAGACTTTCTATTTAGTTTTTTAAAACGTTTGAAGCTATGAAATATTTTCACAAACTGGCATAGAAATATATTAAAGGAGGGCTTGCATGTTTTTCCATTTACATGTATGAATATGATATTTACCCAGAAATAAAACAACGTTTACAACATTAGAGAAAAGGGAATTTAAATCACACTTAAAAAAAGGAGGATATTTTGTAGAACAATAGAAGGATTTGTATTCATTTTTACTGACAACTAGCAATGTATA